>CM066570.1:32990000-33305000 GCA_033816785.1 Picus viridis | reverse complement strand
AAAACCCCACATGCTGAAAATACCACCTTTCTGCTGTCTAAGCAGAGCAGGTGAATTATGGGCTGGAGTCATTGTCTTGTTGCACGAGTCACATAGATGAAGACCGGGGAGCAAAACCGGGCGAAACACGTGACGGATGCAGAAGAGATTAAAATAGCAACTGCCTTGTTCCCACCTGGATGAGGCAGATTGGAGTGAGGTGTTTGGAAAACAAAGACAAATCAGTTTATGCTCCTAAAGAAGTTACAAGGCACTGCAGACAGTCAGAGACACTGATGGACAAAGTGGCTACTGAGAGCAAAAGGCTGGACTCCTCTAAGCCGTGCATCAGCAGCTCATGGGATGAGATGGCACAAGATACATCTCACATGCCAGGAGTACACCGTGATGAATCATGGTAGGACTGTAGATGTAGGTGAATCACAGATACATTCATGTTTCATGTCAGGGTTAGGAGTTGGCATGGCAGGCACCGGGATGCAGCTCCTATGAGTTGCCCCCAAGGCTTCCTGGAACATTTCCCTCAAGCTTAGTAGTGGCCACAGTGCATACGTGATGCTGAGCTGGGAGGGAGGTGAGTGGGCTTCCCCAGCATTGTGAGGCTGCCAGCCAGCATGTGAGAGCCATCATTACCTCTGGATTCTTTTCAAGAGAACTTAGATGGCAGGCTGTGCAACCACAGAATCACAGAATCACCAAGGTTGGAAGACACCTCAAAGATCATCGAGTCCAACCTGGCACCACAGACCTCATGACTAAACCATGGCACCAAGTGCCATGTCCAATCCCATCTTGAACACCTCCAGGGATGGGGACTCCACCACCTCCCTGGGCAGCACATTCCAATGGCTAACAACTCTCTCAGTGAAGAACTTTCTCCTCACCTCCAGACTAAACCTCCCCTGGCACAGCTTGAGACTGTGTCCTCTTGTTGTGGTGCTGGTTGCCTGGGAGAAGAGACCAACCCCCTCCTGGCTACACCCTCCTTTCAGGTAGTTTTAGAGGCCAAGAAGGTCTCTCCTGAGCCTTCTCTTCTCCAGGCTAAACAATCCTAGCTCCCTCAGCCTCTCCTCACGGGGCTTGTGCTCGAGGTCTCTCACCAGCCTTGTTGTAACCAACACAGCTGAGCAACAAGGCAGAGAAGACTGGGGTTTACATGGAAACATCTGCTGATCCTTGCCTCTTCATGTACCCATCAGCATCCAGGCCTGAGGTTCAGTCTTTTCCCCGCAGCAGAGTGGCAGCAGCCTAGAGCAGACAGACAGGAGATATACGCAGCGTACAAAGGTTGGGCCTTGACAGCTAACGGAGAGAAAAATGTGAGTTAGAAAAATGTGAGTTGGAAAAAGTTCGTCTCAGAAATGCATATATTCATGAATACATGAAGAGGAGCTGCTTCTCACCTAGGATCTTAAAGCAGTGGGACTGCCCCTGCACGGGTCTTTATCATTCCTTCAAAGCAAGGCGAGGCGGGGGGGCGGGGGGTCATCGCTCAGCACGGGCACTCGCGGCACTGCTTCGTAAAATTCGTCTAAGGTGGTTAAATCACTCAAGCAAGGCAAGGCTTCGCCTCTGATGCGGCTAGGAAATGTGACCTAGTTAAGCCCCGCCGCTTTAGAGCGCGATGAAATGGTAGCGACTGGCGCTTGCTGAAATTCGACACCAGCAATAGGCGCTCGCTGCTCTCCCGGCCAGCGCAGCCTCCCGGCCCGGGCAGCCCGTGGGAAGGGGCCGGAGGGTGCAGAAGGCAGCGAACCCATCCCAGCCCTCCTCCCCTGCAGGGCGGCAGCTGCCCCGGCGGGCGGCAGGGACCCCGACAGCCTCAGCCATCCTCCCTCTGTGCTTCACTCTCCTCCATGAAATCCAATTAAAGGGTGAAATGAATTAGGGAGTCTCTGCTAGTGGCCAGGAAGTGTCTGTACGGAGGGGTAAACCAGGCCTGCCTGTTGGTGCTGGAGCAGCAGGGAGCTGGCTCTGGTCTTGTTGTAAGCCCGGCCCCACTGACAAGCTGCTGCTCGGGCTGCAAGGGAGCTATAAATGTACCATGCAAGAGTGTTATTGCTTTGATGGATGCTGCAAAGCCTTTGGATGCCTTTTTAAAAATTACTGTCTTTATTTTTTTTCCCTTTTACACTGTGGCCTTTTCCCTGGTAGCCTCCACTGCTGCAATGTGCCAATTTGTTTTGTAACTCAAATCCTGTCCCTTCCTCTCTTGCTATCTCTTTTAATGGGTAGAATGTTTTAATTTGCTGCCCATTTCCTGGAGGTAAAAAGAAATGCTTTACCATTTGTGGGGGAAAAAAATGTGCCTTGCTCCTCTCCTCTTGCTGTTCCCAGTGTTCTGCCTCTGCAACACTGATTAGCACCGAGGTGACCAGAAGAGAGCTTCAGAGCAGGCTGCTCAAGTGCCTGGAGCTCTTCCCTTGGAGAGGGACTGGCCTTGTGGGAACTATGGGCTCCTTGGGCCTCTTGAGGAGAAAGGAACTCTTGGTTCTGAAAGTCATTTGTTTTGGCATTTTCTTCCTCAGAAATAGTTTTCCTTCTGACAGTGATATGCTTGGGGCAGTCCATTTGAATGTACTGCTAATGTCTTGGGCCCTCCAAGGGGCTGGCATGAGAACTTCAGCGAGTACTGCAGTGACGTGACCTTGAGGTGTCATGTTAGGAGTGCTAATGGCTGGGCTGGCTGATGCAATGGGTCCCTTCCCAGAAGGATTCCCTTCATCCTCCCTCACTTCTCAGCATCTTCCCTTCTCCTCCATACCCCCAACCCCATGCTTTCCCCTCACATGCCCCCAGGCTGTGGACCTCACTGCTGCCAGGTAGGATGGAGTCCAAAAGAAAGGTTTGCAAAGCAATTAGGTTCAGAGGAGAAAAGGTCCCTGAGGGCTATTAAACTTGCAAGTGTAACCCCTGGCTCAAGGAGCTGCTACGTCATGGTGTGCCAGAAGCTGGGAGGGTCCTGTGGGGAAAGTCATGCTCTGGGCCTGTCCTGGCTTTGCTGAGCTTTGTCCTTCAGTGTCTGCTCCTGGGCACTGCTGCAGACACCATACCAAGCTGGACACCCAGCAGGCTGGTGAGGTATGGTCACTGCCATGGCCTTCTCTCCTGGAGTTTTCCAATTTTCTTCACTCTTTCTGTCTCTCTGGTTTATTTATTTACTTATTTTCCTGCTAGGATGACTTCTTCCCTTTCCCCCTCTGCTCTGGCCCTGTTCTTGCCTTGCACAATTTGCTTCAGCCTTCAGCCCTTGCTTGGCTTTGGCTCTAGGTGACTCATCCTCCGCGCCTTGCCTCAGTCCCACCTCTTGGCTGTCTCTTGGACATCTGCTCTGTGCTGCATCATTTGAATGTAGCCTGCCTGAAAGCAAAGTCCTGCTCTGTTCCCTGACACAGCCCTTTACAGCAAGAATTTGCTTTCCCTGGAGGGCTGAGGCTTCTCCAAGGGCACAGTGCGTTCCCCAGTGGACAGCATCAACAACAAGGTATGGATAAGGTTCCCGCCTCCTATTCTCAGTATAAATGTAACTTTATCTCCCAGTCAGCCTGGAGTCACAACAGCAGTAGAGGGATGGAGCAGCACAGACTCCTCCTGTGCTCATCAGGCTGTCACTGAGTACTCAGTTAAGGGGACTTCTGAGGCTTTTGGGTGCAAGGAGCCATGCAGGGTCGGCTACCTGCTTGTACTGCTGCCCCATCACAGTATCACAGTATCACTAAGGTTGGAAGAGACCTCAAAGATCATCGAGTCCGACCTGTCACCACAGACCCCATGACTAGACCATGGCACCAAGTGCCACGTCCAATCCTCTCTTGAACACCTCCAGGGACGGTGACTCCACCACCTCCCCGGGCAGCACATTCCAATGACAAATGACTCTCTCTGGGAAGAACTTTCTCCTCACCTCCAGCCTAAACTTCCCCTGGTGTAAGCTTGAGACTGTGTCCCCTTGTTCTGGTGCTGGTTGCTAGAGAGAAGAGGCCAACCCCTTCCTGGCTACAACCACCCTTCAGCTAGTTGTAGAGAGCAATGAGGTCTCCCCTGAGCATTCTCTTCTCCAGGCTAAACAACCCCAGCTCCCTCAGCCTCTCTTCATAGGGCTTGTGCTCAAGGCCTCTCCCCAGCCTTGTTGCCCTTCTCTGGACACCTTCAAGTGTCTCGATGTCCTTCTTGAACTGAGGGGCCCAGAACTGGACACAGGACTCAAGGTCCCTCTCTGCTCCTGCATCCATGTCCTGAATATGCCTTGCTCATTATGCTCTCCTTAGCTCTATCCTTTCATTGCCCACCCTTCCACAAAGTGGCACAGCTTCTCTGATCAATCCCCTTCTCATGGGAGAAGAGGGAGGGAGAGAGCTGTTTTGTGCTACCTGAACCTCTACGGAGAAGGGCTGCCCCATCCCTGTTTGTTTCACAAACTGGATCACCCAGTGGTGAAACTGGTCACTGGGTCATTCCACTGGGACACTGAGCACAGGGAGCTCACTGCACTAGTGTGCATTTTTACCCAGAAAGCTGGAGTAAGAGGATTGTTTCTTTAAGTCTTTCTTCCAAGTTTTCTTCCCTGTGGGGCTCTGGAGTAAAATGTAGCTCATCAGCAAGGGTACAAAATCTAACAAAAGTAGAAGGCTGAGTTTCAGAACAGTATCAATACACTAGATAACACCTGATGAATATGTTTTCTTTCTTCCCACCTCCCCTTAAATTATTTCACACCAGGCCAATATTTCCTTCTTATTGAGGGATTTATTTCTGAGGTTCTAACTCCATGGAAAGTTTGACTGGTGTGGGTGTGTAGTGAGTTTTTGAAGACAGCATTTGTGGAGAGTTTGCTCAGTGCTTGGAGTATAAAATGGCTCCAAACTTACATGTTCAGCTGCTGTGCTAAGAGTAAGGGCTTAATATGTGTGCTGTCCAAACACACAAGAAGGACTCTACTGCTTTGAACTCAAATCAACTGGCCAAATTAAATACAAAGGTCATAAAATCATAGAATCACAGAATCATTCAGGTTGGGAAAGATCCCTGAGATCATCAGGTCTAACCATTAACTCTATTCTACCAAGCTCACCACTAACCCATATCACTAAGAGCCACATACAAGTGACCTTGAAACACATCCATGGATGGCGACTCAACCACCTCCCTGGGGAGCCTGTTCCAATGCTTGACTACTCTTTCAGTGATTTCCCCCTAATATCTAGCCTAAACCTACCCTGGTGCAGCTTGAGGCCATTCCCTCGTGTTCTATCAATAACTACTTGTGAGAAGAGCCTACCTCTCTATATTGTCCTTTCAGGTAGAGGCCGATAAGGTCTCCCCTCAGCCTCCTCTTCCTCTGACTAAACAGTTCCAGTTCCCTCAGCTGCTCTTCATAAGAATCATTGTCTAGGCCCTTCACCAGCTTAGTTGCTGCTCTGTGCACCCTCTCCAGCAGCTCAACATCTTTCTTGCATTGAGGTCCCCCAAACTGAACACAGTACTTGAGGTGTGGCCACACCAGTGCTGAGTACAGGGCACTGCTGAGGCCACACCTCAAGTACTGGGTTCAGATATGCACTTAAGAAACCCCCATGCAGATCTGCAGTTGAATGTAATCTGTGCTGTGAAGGGACAAAACACAGGTGCATTTCTGAGTGAAGACTTCCACAGCTTCTTAATGTTAACAATAGTAAGTCCTTTTGTAGATGCCTTTCACCTTGAAGCATCTCCAGACGCTTTGTAGATCTGTGTGTGTATATGTTTGTTTGCCCAGTAACAAAGGGGAGGGATGTAGCAGCCATTCTGTGTTATCTGCAGTGTCCTTGGGCTCCTTCTTCTCCTTTCAGAGCCATGCAGTTCATGTGGAATGTTATCAACCTTCTCTAACTTCCTCCTCCAACCTCCTTCTCCTGTGTTTCTCTAGACTTTCTCCACATCCCTCCTTGCATCCCCTGTATCCTCTCTTGCCCCTCTCTGCAGCATTGCTTGTGCCTGGACAGGCCTCCCTGCTCTTGCCTGTGCATGCACTTTTCCTCTTCCTTGGCAGTCTTCTGCAAAACTGTCCTCTTGAATCACTCCCCCACTTCTTTCCTCTCCTCCAGACTCATCTGCACTCAGACTCTGAACTTTCAGCTGAATTTGCATGCCATGCCTGTTTTAGCTTGCGAGTCGCCTGCGATGGCAAAGATGTTTTATCTGCAGTGACAAATTGCTGCGTGAAGTTACAGTGCTACATGAAAAGAACAACCAGCCTAACAGTATTGCAGCTTGATGGCCCTGATATGCCAGGGAGAAGAAGGTTAAAGAAAACAAAGGACAGTGCTGATATATTAAGGTCTGAAAGCAAAGAAACTTGTTTAAAAGATTTCCTGATTCAATGCTTTGTATCTTGACACTTTCTGAGATCGTCTCTTGATTCCCAGAGACTCCTGCTACAGGCATAGGAAGGAGAAACTTCCTTGTACTTCAGGGGTAGCCAGAGCATATTGATCTTAAGAGACATCTAGCACACCTCCATCAGGCTCAGGCTGAGGTTCCCATCTTTCTGTTATACCAATGGTACCATTTAATCTGTTTCAAGTGAGGACTCCAATGCTGTGGCAGCTTGGGCTGGGTGCCTCCTGCTGCTGCCATACGGGGTGCAGCTCTGGTGCCCCAGGTGTCCAGCCCTGTGGGTGGACACAGGGAGCTGTGTATTTCATACCCATAATGTCCTGCTCCCTATAAATCCACCTGCAAGGTCTCACACTTCCTCTTTCTTCCCTCGCTGCTCCCGTGGGAGATGCTCCCTACCTGGTAATGGGAAGGGAGTTATCTCAGGGCCTCTTGGGCCTGGCTAGGCCTAATGCCAGGAGGAGAAGGGGGAAGGGCAGGCTCAGATCTGGCCAGCTGAGATTAGCCTAACAGTGGGGGGAAGAAAGAGCCCTGGGGGTTTTGGGTGTGCCCTTAGGTAGGGAGAAGGGAAATGCTGGGATGCTTCTGGGTGTGCTTTGGGATCTTCTTTTGTCACTGTGCTTGTGGTTCTCTGTAAAACACTTCACTTGTTTTCCATTTAAACTTGCCACCACTTCTGTAATCCATTTGTGCGAGTCTCATTTTTCTGCCCCGCTGGGAGGCAAGGGAGGATCTGCCTCAACCTGGGACAAATGCCATGTCCTTAACCTCACCCAGCCCCTACCATCTGATCGTCTGCCATACCTGTTCACCTTAAGTTTTGCTTCTGGGATGGCTTTCTTCAGGATTTCAGATTACTTTACAAGAGTGCTGCGTAAAGTGCTGGGCAGCTGGCAAGCAAGCTGCCATAAGCTGCTGTTCATCATCTACCTGGCACTCTCAAAGTACAGTTTTCCACCATTCAAGATGCCTTTGTCCCAGGCTTCATCTCTAGCTTTTCAACACAAAGAGTCGGTTATGGTTGCTCATGTAGCACCTTGCAGTGCAGGAGTAAGGTCTCTATGTGCATCAGAGGTAACTGTCAGATAATAAGTGATCTCCCTTCACTCTAGGCAGGAGCACGGTTCATTTCAGTGCAATAGCTGGCTTGGAGTCTTTGGCCTATTTCTCTATAGACATGGTAGATAGTCTCTGACTCGTGGCATGGGCCCATTAAAAGCAGACTTGAGATAGTCCTTACCAATTTCCACAAGACAGCATGCCAGAAAGTAGCTAAGAGACAGTACCAGGCCTCAGCTGTGAGTTCTTCTAGTCAAGAAAATAGGGAAACCCAGATAGCTTTGACAGCTCAAATGTAATTGAATAGCACCAGTGCCACACCTTAGGTCACAGAATCACAGAATCAGCCAAGTAGGAAATGACCTTTGAGATCAAGTCCAACCGATCACCCAGCACCATCTAATCAACTAAACCATGGCACCAAGTGCCTCATCCAGTCTTATTTTGAACACTTCCAGTGATGGTGACTCCACCACCTCCCTGGCAAAGGCACCTCCACCACCAATGGCCAATCACTTTTTCTGTGAAGAGTTTCTTCCTAACATCCAGCCTGAACCTCCCTTGGTGCAGCTTGAGACTGTGTCCTTTCATTCTGTCACCGGTTGCCTGGGAGAAGAGACCAGCCCCCACCTGGTGTTGAATGAGACAAGCACATGAGGACAGTGAAAAACAGGACTGAAAGGGACCTTCTGTATCATATTTTGCCTGATGCCCTGCTGTTTGGGATAGCCATGCTGTCGGTAAAGAGCTGCCTCACCTCTTCATTTAGACAAGCTGGGATTCTTGTGCTGATAAAACTTACCATAGAATACACCAGGTTGGAAGAGACCTTCAAGATCACCGTGTCCAACCCATCAACCAATCCAACCCACCCAAACAACTAAACCATGGCACCAAGCACCCCATCAAGTCTTCTGAACACCTCCAATGAAGGTGACTCCACCACCTCCACGGGCAGCCCATTCCAATGGGCAATCACTCTCTCTGTACAGAACTTCTTCCTAACATCCAGCCTAAACCTCCCATGGTGCAGCCTGAGACTGTGTCCTCTTGTTCTGGTGCTGGCTGCCTGGGAGAAGAGACCAACCTCTGCCTGGCTACAACCTCCCTTCAGGTAGTTGTAGACAGCAAGAAGGTCACCCCTCAGTCTCCTCTCCAGGCTAAGCAACCCCAGCTCCCTCAGCCTCTCCTCACAGGGCTTGTGTTCCAACTTTGTTGGAACCAACTTTGTTGCCCTTCTCTGGACACCTTCCAGCAAGTCAACATCCTTCCTAAACTGAGGGGCCCAGATCTGGACACAGGACTCGAGGTGTGGCCTAACCAGGGCAGTGTACAGGGGCAGAATGACCTCTCTGCTCCTGCTGGCCACACTGTTCCTGATGCAGGCCAGGATGCCATTGGCCTTCTTGGCCTCCTGGGCACACTGCAGGCTCATGTTCAGCCTACTCTCAACCACTCCCCCCAGGTCCCTCTCTGCTTGGCCGCTCTCCAGCCACTCTGACCCCAGCCTGTAGCACTGCCTGGGGTTGCTGTGGCCAATGTGCAGAACCCGGCACTTGGATGTGTTCAGTCTCCTGCCCTTGGACTCTGCCCATCTGTCCAGCCTGTCGAGGTCTCTCTGCAAAGCCTCTCTGCCCTCCAGCAGATCAACTCCTGCCCCCAGCTTGGTGTCGTCCGCGAATTTACTGCTGATGGACTCGATGCCCTCATCCAGATCATCAATGAAGATGTTAAAGAGCATGGGGCCCAGCACTGATCCTTGGGGCACACCACTAGTGCCTGGCTGCCAGCTGGATGTGGCACCATTCACCACCACTCTCTGGGCTCAGCCCTCCAGCCAGTTCCTAACCCATCGCAGTGTGATTCTGTCCAAGCCAGGGGCTGACAGCTTGGCCAGGAGTTTGCTGTGGGGGACAGTGTCAAAGGCCTTGCTGAGGTCCAGGTAGACCACATCCACAGGCCTCCCCACATCCACCAGGCGGGTCACCTGATCATAGATTTCTTCTTCCTGGAAGTCAATCACAGAAATACACTTCTTGGACACTCAGGACTTTCTTCTAATTTCCAGCTGAAATGTATTCCTGGCAAATTTATAGGCACTTGTTCTTGTGCCGGCACTGCCCTTTCACTCAAATAGCATTTCTTTCTTCCTGGTACTTCCCTCCGGGGTATTTGTAAGCAACAAATATATCTCTTCCCAGCCTGCATTTTGCTAGGCTCAAGAAACCAAGCTCATTTAGTCTCTTCTTGTAGAAGAAAGCTCTCTCCTGCCCTGGCCATCCTAAGAGAGAAAGGCACAGAAAAGGCAATTCTAAATGAATTCATCTTTTCTATGGACATACAATACTCTGTACTTGTGCGACGGCGTTAAAATCTTGCAAGTTCTATTAGCAATCCCTCATCTGCCATGCCCCAGGTTCACATTTGTCTTTCTCACATCTGCATGCTGTTGCCAGCTTACAGACATTTGATCAGCTAGTGTGCTCAGGTCTTTCTCTTCCTCTGTCACTTCCAAATGATGAGCTCCCAGCTGGTGCAGAAATTCCTGTTATTACTCCCTCAGGGCACAACCTCGCATTTCGTGCTATTAAATTTGGTTCCATCTCTATTGCTTCTGTCCCTTTTTCATAGGGAAACTGCTCTGATTAGTCACCATATAATGCCTTGGAGACCTCAAGACATATTCACTATATTTTTATTTTTAGAAACCGTTTGCTGTTTCAGTGTTTTCATTCAGTGAATGATGCTGATGTCTCTCTGCCTTACTGCCTCTTCCCAACAGAAACTCCAGGCTGAGGAGGAGAAGGGCAGGCAGGGGGAAATTGCCTCTCAGATGAAAGATGGCAAGAACAGGTATATTTCCAAACCATTTCAAGGAAATAATTCTTTGAGGTATTTGTCACTCTGCTGCACAGGATGATCAGACATGGTGTCCAATCGGCAGCAGACTAGAAATGCACAGACACGAAAATGTTCTGGTTTGCCTGTTCTTTCCGAAGCGGTCCACTGTTGCTGTGAGTGAATTTACTGCATCTAGCTGCCAGGACACAGCTCTCATTTACAGAGCTGCCACAGTGATGGCTCCCAGCACTTTAGGTTTTAACCATTAACACTAGTTTTATGATATTCCAAGTACTTCGGAAACAACTGTCTTTATTGCTGGATTATTGCGCTCAGTTGCTGTGGCGCTGGTGAGCATTCACTGATTTTAACCTCTCTTTCTCAATTGCAAATAATGCCATGTAGAGATTATTTTGTCCAAGGAAAGTCTGATGCAATTCAAAACAACCCCACCCTGCCCTCAAGATGCTGTAGAAGCTCTGAAAAATGTCTGACATCGCTGGTGCTTTGTAAGGAGACCTCTTTGTGTGCTGCAGGAAATTGCCACCAGAAGAGCTGTTTTATGGAAAAATGCACTTCAGCAAATAGCTGAGGAGAGGAGCACACAACAGGGCTGCAGAATTTGATTTCCCACGTCTAAACTGTCTGGTATATGTTTATGAAGTGTTTCACAGGGCTGTGAGGCCTTGGCTGGCTTTGTAGGTGTGAGCAGCACCTAAAGCAGTGGGACTTCCTGCCCTGAGGGCACCTCGGCAGAGTCCATCTCTGGTTACTTTGGCTGCTTGTAAACCAGAAGAGGGTGATGCATGGAGAGACCTGTGGTACTGGCATGGTATTAAAATCAATGGCAGTTTCAAGTTGTTCTCTCTTACACAAATGGGGCACATCCCAGAGACCATGGTGGTTTCCAGATGGACAAAATTCGCTTCTCATCAAAGAATCAAATTTTCCTTCCACACTGTGTTCTGCATATGCTCTGCGGATCCCCTCTATACTGGGATGCCGTGGAGATGGTGTCAGAGGGGAGGATGCTTGCTGACTGTGTGCCCATGCTACAGCATTTGGTGGCACTTCAACTGCCTTCTCAAAGCATCAGAGGGGCAGGATCTCTGTTCGTCCTTTCAAGCTGTGCATCGTGGCTTTGTACTGGCCAAGGCTGTATTTTCTGCCTCATCCAGACACACTAACGAGGCACCCGTGACGTCTGACAGGGCCTACCTATGGAGATGTGAAGGAAAAGAGCAGAGGGAGGGGGAAGGCAAGCATTGTTTTGGAAGCACAAGAACTTCTGAAACATTAATCTGGTGAATAACTCCCTGCCAACAGCATTTCACTAAACCACTGATCTGAATCGTGTCACAGATGGCATCATCTTCCAACATGTTAGCAAAAAACACAGGGCTCAACCTTCAGTGGCCATACATTTTGAGTCCTGTGTCCAGTTCTGGGCCCCTCAGTTTAGGAAGGATGTTGTCTTGCTAGAACGTGTCCAGAGAAGGGCAACAAAGTTGGTGAGGGGTTTGGAACACAAGCCCTATGAGGAAAGGCTGAGGGAGCTGGGGTTGCTTAGCCTGGAGAAGAGGAGACTCAGGGGTGACCTTATTGCTCTCTACAACTTCCTGAAGGGAGGTTGTAGCCAGGCAGAGGTTGGTCTCTTCTCCCAGGCAGCCAGCACCAGAACAAGAGGACACAGTCTCAGGCTGCACCAGGGCAGGTTTAGGCTGGATGTTAGGAAGAAGTTCTATACAGAGAGAGTGATTGCCCATTGGAATGGGCTACCCGTGGAGGTGGTGGAGTCACCTTCATTGGAGGTGTTCAGGAGGAGACTTGATGGGGTGCTTGGTGCCATGGTTTAGTTGTTTGGGTGGGTTGGATTGGTTGATGGGTTGGATGCGATGATCTTGAAGGTCTCTTCCAACCTGGTGTATTGTATTGTATTGTATTGTATTGTATTGTATTGTATCACTACTTCTGATCCACCAACACAGCAAGTCTGGGAAAGACAGAGCTTGCAGTAGCTGCAGCTCAGGAAAATAAAACCCAACTTGTCCGAGATCTGCATGACAGTATTTGAGTCCACCAGGATGGCATTCAGCAAGTCCAGGTGCCAGGTGCTGCAGTTTGGTCACAACAACCCCATGCAGAGCTACAGGCTGGGGACAGAGTGGCTGAGAGCAGCCAGGCAGAGAGGGACCTGAGGGTGCTGATTGGCAGCAACTGAACATGAGCCAGCAGTGTGGCCAAGAAGACCAGTGGCATCCTGGCCTGCATCAGGAATAGTGTGGCCAGCAGGAGCAGGGAAGTCATTGTGCCCTGTTGTCGTGGTTTGGGAGGCCAGTCCTCCCACCACGGGCAGAAATAACGGCTCAGACAAACGGATTGCAAAACACGGTGGAAAGTTTAAATGAAAAAAAAAAAAAAACAAAAACAAAAATGAAAGTTTGACAGAGAACCACAAGCCCCGTGACAAAAGAGAGAGATCCCACAACGTACCCAAGAACGTCCCATCCCCACCTGGGGGTACACCCAAACCCCCCCCCAGGGCTCTTTCTTCCCCCCAACCCAGCCTGGGGCCTGGGCAGGCCCGAGGGAGGCAGCTCAGGCCATTTGCCTAGGCAGTGGTGGGGCACGAAAGAGAGAGTGAAGACCCCGTGTGGATGTTTTACAGGGGAGCAGGGCATTGTGGGAATGGAATACCTGCTTCCCTGTGACCACCCCTGGGCTGGGCCCACCCCTTGGGACCTCCCAGGTGTGGTCTGTGCAGCGGCATCAGCCTAAACCATCACACCTGTACTCAGCATTGGTTAGGCCACACCTTCAGTCCTGTGTCCAGTTCTGGGCTCCCCAGTTTAAGAAGGACATTGAGACAGCTGAATGTGTCCAGAGAAGGGCAACAAAGCTGGGGAGAGGTCTCGAGCACAGCCCTGTGAGGAGAGGCTGAGGGAGCTGGGGTTGCTTAGCCTGGAGAAGAGGAGGCTCAGGGGAGACCTTCTTGCTCTCTACAACTCCCTGAGGGGAGGTTGTAGCCAGGTGGGAGTTGGTCTCTTCTCCCAGGCACCCAGCACCAGAACAAGAGGACACAGTCTGAAGCTGTGCCAGGGGAGGTTTAGGCTGGAGGTGAGGAGAAAGCTCTTCCCAGAAAGAGTAATTGGCCATTGGAATGTGCTGCCCAGGGAGGTGGTGGAGTCACCATCCCTGGAGGTGTTCAAGAGGGGATTGCATGTGGCACTTGGTGCCATGGTTTAGTAGTCATGAGGTGTTGGGTGATAGGTTGGACTAGATGATCTCTGAGGTCTTTTCCAACCTTATTGACTGTATGATTGTATGATTCTGTGAGTCTGTAAGCGGCTTGCAGAAGGAGAATTGCCCATTCGCTCGGTGCAGCAGTGCAGCTGGGCTCATAGGCTCAGAAGCACCACATGCTCTGGCAGGTTGTAAGATCTGCTTTGATGCCTTTTTGTAAGTGTCAAATCCTGACTGGCATTTCTGAGTGGAAGGCAGTGGTGCTTGGCTTGATAAAGGAGCCATGATGTAGTCATGATACAAGTGGAAGTAGGAGGAAGAGCTTGCCTGTCAGGCAGGAGCCTCCATGTACGTTGTTTCATGGCTGCAGGAAGAATTTAAGCTTGAAGCATTATTTTAAATTCTAAACCCAGTGTGACCTGATGCCACAATGGACAAATAGTAGCACTCTTGGGCATGTGATCTCTGGTACCAGAGGCTGCATCTGTGTTATTATTTCAGTCTAAGGTCTTTCTGGCAGCTGTATTTAGGTGCCTCTCCTGGCCATGTCTCAGCTTCACAGCAAGACGAGATCCCCACCTCCTTGCACCTAGTTTCCATGCAAAAGCACACACAGGCACCAGGTGAGAGCTCTTCATTTTCGCTCTTGGTGGTTTCTCTTGGTGGGTGCTTACTACCAGGACCTGAGGAGAGCCACAGCACACATCTAAGGCCCTCTCTGGGCAGTTCTAATGTACAATAAGAAGAATACAATAGAATACAATAGAATAAACCAGGTTGGAAGAGACCTTCAAGATCATCGCGTCCAACCCATCAACCAATCCAACCCACCTAAACAACTAAACCATGGCACCAAGCACCCCATCAAGTCTCCTCCTGAACACCTCCAATACAATACAATACAATACAATACACCAGGTTGGAAGAGACCTTCAAGATCATCGCGTCCAACCCATCAAACAATCCAACCCACCCAACAACTAGACCATACAGCCAAGCACCCCATCAAGTCTTCTCCTGAACACCTCCAGTGAAGGTGACTCCACCACCTCCACGGGTAGCCGATTCCAATGGGCAATCACTCTCTCCGTGTAGAACTTCTTCCTAACATCCAGCCTAAACCTGCCCTGGCGCAGCCTGAGACTGTGTCCTCTTGTTCTGGTGCTGGATGCCTGGGAGAAGAGGCCAACCTCTGCCTGGCTACAACCTCCCTTCAGGTAGTACAAGCACTTCTCCTGGGGAGCCTGATCTCACCTGGAGTTTCACTGGAAGCAAAGCTGAGATTTCCACCACCCTGGTTTCCCATGGAGGGACAGGCCTCCAAAGGACAGTGGTACCTGTCTCCTGGGCTTTACTCTGGCACCTGGCCCAGAGCTACAACTGAAGAGTCTTTACAAAAGATGGCCAGCTTCTGTTAGACATCTCTCATACACATTCCCCAACACAATAGTGCTAAAAGAACAGCAACAGGGATTGTGAAAGCAAGCCCACCACAAGGAGGAAGGCAGTGGAGGAAAGCCAGAATAATGGTTGCCTTGTGCAGTCTTATTTTGGGCTTCATGAGTGTCTAACTCACCTGCTGTTTTAGCCCCTGGAGCCCTGCCTCTCGTAGTGCATAGACTGCAGCTGTGGAGGGACTGAAGAGCAAAACATGAGGATGGAAGAGGCTGTTGCCAGTGGACCCATGCTGTTTTCACTGGAGAAGCTGGAAGGCATGTAGTAGTTGAGGTGTAGCTCAAGGCAGATCCTGTCTCACTGGCAAGACACCAGTGTTCTGTCTCAGAAAGCTGGATTTTCTCCCAGCCTGTGCTGCCATGTACCTGTGGAATATCACAGACACCACCTGACCCAGGTGTTTGTGGGTATCTGCTGCCCAGTGTCTGTGCTGCCATGTACCTGTGGAATATCACAGACATCACCTAACCCAGGTGTTTGTGGGTATCTGCTGCCCAGTGTCTGTGCTGCCATGTACCTGTGGAATATCACAGACACCACCTGACCCAGGTGTTTGTGGGTATCTGCTGCCCAGTGTCTGTGCTGCCATGTACCTGTGGAATATCACAGACATCACCTGACCCAGGTGTTTGTGGGTATCTGCTGCATCTGCTGCCCAGTGTCTGTGCTGCCATGTACCTGTGGAATATCACAGACATCACCTGACCCAGGTGTTTGTGGGTATCTGCTGCATCTGCTGCCCAGTGTCTGTGCTGCCATGTACCTGTGGAATATCACAGACATCACCTGACCCAGGTGTTTGTGGGTATCTGCTGCATCTGCTGCCCAGTGTCTGTTTTGAAATCCTGGGAGTGCTGACCTCTGCAGTGACACAGATCAGAGAGAGTCCTGCTCTGAAACTGTGCTGGGCCCTGGGTAGGCAGACCCTAGGCTGCTCAGAGGGTATCAGAAATGACTGCCTCTTCCCATCAAGTGGTGAGCTGGTGGTAAGAAACAGAGGAGTTGCCATAAGCACTTCATCATGATAATGCTGGTATGGAACAACCGAAGAGGAAATTAATAGGTCCAGAGTAACCATATTTGAAGAGCATGCAGTACAAAAGGCTGAAGAATCCATCAGCCCCAGGCAAGACCTCTCACAGAAGATGTCAGCCCAGCCAGTTAAAGTCAGGCAGTTAGAAGAAACTGAATACCAACCTGCATAATCGACACTGCTACCACCTATCACAGCAATTAGATTTCATAAAGAAAATCCCATCTCGGTGGCTTCCAGGAGAATTTCCTTTAGCAGACAGCTGGGCTGATTAAACACAGATACCAGTTTGAGCAACTGGAACACCCTATTGTGTTTTACTCTACCCAGGCAGTTCTAGCTCAAAAAAATGCAGCAAGTGCATCCAGTCCATTCTTAGCTTGTCTCTGAATGTATACACACAGTAAGATAAGCAACCAGTTAGCTCCTGCAATGAACATAGTGCAGCACAGGACCCACTAGCAATCCTTCCATGGGCATGGGCAGCCTGCTCATTCCCCGGAGGTGTGAACAGAATCTTTCAGCCTCTGCCATCAGACAGCAAGAGGCAGGATGCATAGATTTGCTGTCATCCCATTCTGCAGGCTGATGGAGAAAAGTAGGACAATGACACATCCTCTCGGTTAGAGGACAAGGAGCTGCCATGGTGTTTCTGTGCCAGAAGATGACCTGAACACAGAACTCAGCCGTAAGTGTCTCCACAACTGGCGCCGCACACAGTACCTCTGTGATACTTCATGGCTGACCAGAGTTGCTGGCACAGCCCCATCCCTCCCAGCAGTATGTTGGTGAGGCTCTTATACCTTTCTGCTGGTTTGAAAAAATCAGCTACTGCCAGTCTCAGTGAAGACACTGCCAGCTGGAGTTAGGGTTATGCTTGTGATTTTGAGCTACAGCTGCCTGGTGACTTGTCGAAAACACTAAGAGTCATAAAGGAAAGAGCTGGAGTGAACCCATGCAGGCACTGAGCTTGTAGTCAGGGAGCCCCTCAGACCTCATTTTCCACCACAGACAGGTTTTGTCACACTTTGGGTGATCTGAGTCCCAGTTCCCTTCCTTGGGACCCCACTGCCTCCCTGACAAACAATGTCACATCTCAGCAGAGTAGCTTCTAGCACCAAGCTTCTTGAAATATCCTGCTTTACAGTCAGGGCTCAAGCATGAAGGAGGCAATCTAGTGAAAAGAAGGGCAGAGGGCAATTAAAGGAAGGGTTAGAAAAGGCAGGGAAGGCTTAGACTTCTCTGTGAATCTTTGTAAAGCTGGGACTGAGACAAAGCCTTGACTCTAAATCACCCAAGACCTGGAAGCCACTGGGGGGGCTGACAGCCCAGGCAAGATGGATGCCTCTGTTATTGGTATTATCATCATCAGTCCTACTAACCAGGCAAAACCAGAAAAATGCTCACCTAAGGAACAGTGTCCACCTTCCATTTGACACAACAGAGTGCACTTTAATTACACTCAAAGGACCTAATGACAAATTAGGGACTAGTCAGGCTGCTTTGAAGTCAACAAAATTATTCCTGTTGATTTGAATGAGTTCCCCACAGCAAACTCCTGGCCAAGCTGTCAGCCCCTGGCTTGGACAGCAGCACTCTGAGCTGGGTTAGGAAGTGGGTGGAGGCTGAGCCCAGAGAGTGGTGGTGAATGGTGCCACATCCAGCTGGCAGCCAGGCACCAGTGGTGTGCCCCAGGGATCAGTGCTGGGCCCCAGCCTGTTCAATATCTTTATTGAGGATCTGGATGAGGGCATTGAGTCCATCAGCAGTAGGTTTGCAGATGACACCAAGCTGGGGGCAGGAGTTGATCTGTTAGAGGGTAGGAGAGCTCTGCAGAGGGACCTCGACAGGCTGGACAGATGGGCAGAGCCCAAGGGCATGAGATTGAACACATCCAAGTGCCGGGTGCTGCACATTGGCCACAGCAACCCCAGGCAGTGCTACAGGCTGGGGTCAGGAGTGGCTGAGAGCAGCCAGGCAGAGAGGGACCTGGGGGTAGTGGTTGAGAGTAGGCTGAACATGAGCCAGCAGTATGCCCAGGTGGCCAAGAAGGCCAATGGCATCCTGGCCTGCATCAGGAACAGTGTGGCCAGCAGGAGCAGGGAAGTTTTTGCCAAGGGCAAATCCTGCCTGACAAACCTGGTGGCCTTCTATGATCAGGTGACAGCATTAATAGCTGAGGGGCGAGCAACTGATGTCGTTTACCTGGACTTGAGCAAAGCCTTCGACACTGTCCCGCACCACCTCCTGGTCTCCAAGCTGGCGACACATGGGTTTGATGGATGGACCACTAGATGGATACAGAACTGGCTTGCTGGCCGCACCCAAAGAGTGGCTGTCAACGGGTCCATGTCCCAGTGGAGGCCAGGGACAAGCAGAGTCCCTCAGGGATCAGTCCTGGGACCAGGCTTGTTCAACATCTTTGTGGGTGCCATGGACAGTGGCATTGAGTGCACCCTCAGCAAGGTTGCTGATGACACCAAGCTGTGTGGTGCAGCAGACACGCTGGAGGGAAGGGATGCCATCCAGAGGGACCTGGACAGGCTGGAGAGGTGGGCACAAGCCAACCTCATGAGCTTCAACAAGACCAAGTGCAGGGTCCTGCATCTGGGTCGAGGCAATCCCAGGCACAAATCCAGGCTGGGCAGGGACTGGCTGGAGAGCAGCCCTGAGGAGAGAGACTTGGGGGTGCTGGTGGAGGAGAAGCTCAACAGGAGCTCTCAATGTGCACTTGCAGCCCGGAAAGCCAATCAGCTCCTGGGCTGCATCAGGAGAAGTGTGGCCAGCAGGTCAAGGGAGGTGATTCTCCCCCTCTGCTCAGCTCTGGTGAGACCCCATCTGGAGTACTGCCTCCAGTTCTGGAGCCCCTATTCCAAGAGGGATCTGGACGTGCTGGAGCGTGTCCAGAGAAGGGCCACGAGGATGAGCAGAGGGCTGGAGCACCTCTCCTGTGAGGACAGACTGAAGGAGTTGGGGCTGTTCAGTCTGGAGAAGAGAAGGCTCCGAGGTGACCTCATTGTGGCCTTCCAGTATCTGAAGGGGGCCTACAGGAAGGCTGGGGAGGGACTTCTCAGGATCTCAGGTAGTGATAGGACTAGGGGGAATGGAATGAAGCTGGAGGTGGGGAGATTCAGGCTGGATGTGAGGAGGAAGTTCTTCCCCATGAGAGTGGTGAAGCCCTGGAATGGGTTATCCAGGGAGGTGGTTGAGGCCCAGTCCCTGAAGGTATTTAAGCCCAGGCTGGACGAGGCTCTGGCCAGCGTGATCTAGTGTAGGGTGTCCCTGCCCATGGCAGGGGTTGGAACTAGATGATCCTTGTGGTCCCTTCCAACCCTGACTGATTCTATGATTCTATGATTCTAAGTCATTGTGCCCTGTGCTCAGCACTGGTTAGGCCACACCTTGAGTCCTGTGTCCAGTTCTGGGCCCCTCAATTTCAGAAGGATATTGAGACACTTGAATGTGTCCAGAGAAGGGCAACAAGGCTGGGGAGGGGTCTGGAACACAGTCCTGTGAGGAGAGGCTGAGGGAGCTGGGGTTGTTTAGCCTGGAGAAGAGGAGGCTCAGGAGAGACCTTCTTGCTGTCTACAGCTCCCTGAAGGGAGGTTGTAGGCAGGTGGGGGTTGGTCTCTTGTCCCAGGCAACCAGCACCAGAACAAGAGGACACAGTCTCAAGCTGTGCCAGGGGAGGTTTAGGCTGCAGGTGAGGAAGAAGTTCTTCATAGAAAGAGTAATTGGCCATTGGGATGTGCTGCCCAGGGAGGTGGTGGAGTCCCCTTCCCTGGAGGTGTTCAAGAGGGGATTGGACATGGCACTTGAAGCCATGGTTTAGTAGTCCTGAGGTGTTGGGTGACAGGTTGGACTTGATGATCTCTGAGGTAATTTCCAACCTCACTTATTCTATGGTTCTATGAGTGGGCACTGGCTTAGACTCATGAGCTGCAGGAGGAAGACTGCATTGGTGTGGTCCCATACAGGACTCTATTAAGGGATGGCTTTGCCTCCATGAGAAGGTCATTGGTGTCAGATCCAGTGGAACCAAGAGCCCATGGCTGTCAAAATCAGGAGCATGGACTTACCAAACCCCCATGATTCAGTGTTCCTATTCACTTCTGATCTGTAGAGGAGTCAGATTCTGATCTGTAACTCTCCCAGCTTCCCCATACACCATCCTCTGGCACTCCTAGGGGGTGTATCCTTCTAGGATTACTCTTTTCCTAGTTGTAAAATGGGACCAGGTCATCAACTCAGGCACCAGCTCAAAATGTGGTCTCTTTTTGCTCGTTTGTTTGTGTTTGTTTGGCTTTTGGGGTGTTCTTTGTTTGGCTTTTGGGGTGTTCTTTGTTTGGCTTTTGGGGTGTTCTTTACCTCCTTCATCTGGAAGAAATGGCAATCCACTCTGATTTTTAAAACTGGCACAGCTATTAAATGAGATTCAGTTAGGCTCTTTCCACCCCTTGCTCATGCCTGAACTAAAGCTTCTGTTCTTGGAGTTCAGCTGACTATGCTTTTGTGTGAGAAAGGAAAGACTCCAGCTAGTTTTTCTGTAACTGAAGCCATATGGGATTGAAACTTGTTGACTCAATAATGAAACGTGTCTGTGTCACAGAGCAGTTTTGATTCCAAGACATAGAATAGTTTGCTTGAAAACCCATGTTGCTGGTTAAAACTTCCTGTTTAGAAAGAGGCAAATCATTTAGGGATTCAGCTGATCAGGGGGTCTGCTCCAGCTGATTGCCTCAGAAAGCTTTACAGAAATCCCCAAACCAGCCTGAGGTTCTCTGTTGACTCACGTTCATAGCACATCTGACTGCACTGTGGCAAATGCTGGCCAGACATTTAGACAAGTGGTTTAAGACATGTCAAGAGACATGAAGAGTAAAACTTATTTCAAGATCCTCATATCCTTGACATAACCTTGCCAGGCTGGACAGATGAGCAGAGTCCAAGGGCAGGAGATTGGACACATCTAAGTGCCAGGTTCTACACATTGGCCACAACAACCCCAGGCAGTGCTACAGGCTGGGGGCAGAGGGGCTGGAGAGCAGCCAGGCAGAGAGGGACCTGGGGGTAGTGGTTGAGAGCAGGCTGAACA
This sequence comes from Picus viridis, assembly GCA_033816785.1. Classification (NCBI taxonomy): domain Eukaryota; kingdom Metazoa; phylum Chordata; class Aves; order Piciformes; family Picidae; genus Picus; species Picus viridis. The sequence continues at coordinate 33,283,899 of CM066570.1, read as the reverse complement.
TGAGCCAGCAGTGTGTCCAGGCGGACAAGAAGGCCAATGGCATCCTGGCCTGCATCAGGAATAGTGTGGCCAGCAGGAGCAGGGAGGTCATTGTGTCCCTGTCCTCAGCACTGGTTAGGCCACACCTTGAGTCCTGTGTCAAGTTCTGGGCTCCTCAATTTCAGAAGGACATTGAGACACTTGAATGTGTCCAGAGAAGGGCAACGAGGCTGGGGAGGGGTTTGGAGCACAGCCCTGTGAGGAGAGGCTGAGGGAGCTGGGGTTGCTTAGCCTGGAGAAGAGGAGGCTCAGGGGTGACCTCATTGCTGTCTACAACTCCCTGAAGGGAGGTTGTAGCCAGGTGGGAGTTGGTCTCTTCTCCCAGGCAAGCAGCACCAGAACAAGAGGACACAGTCTCAAGCTGCACCAGGGGAGGTTTAGGCTGGAGGTGAGGAGAAAGTTCTTCCCAAAAAGAGAGATTGGCCATTGGAATGTGCTGCCCAGGGAGGTGAGTCACCATCACTGGAGGTGTTTAGGAAGAGCCTGGATGAGGCACTTGGTGCCATGGTTTAGTTGATTAGATGGTGTTGGGTGATAGGTTGGACTGTTGGGTGATAGGTTGGACTTGATGATCTCAATGGTCTTTTCCAACCTGGTTAATTCTATTCTATTCTATTCTATTCTATTCTATTCTATTCTATTCTATTCTATTCTATTCTATTCTATTCTATTCTATTCTATTCTAGTCTAGTCTAGTCTAGTCTAGTCTATTCCATTCCATTCCATTCCATTCCATTCCATTCCATTCCATTCCATTCCATTCCATTCCATTCCATTCCATTCCATTCCTATCCATCCTTCCCACCATATGCACAGTAGCTGCATGGAGAAGCAGACGAGTTGCTAATGCAGATGAAGTTGTCGTTTGAGGATCTGCTGCAATTAATCCAGCAAGTTATCCCCAAACAAAGAAATAGTTCTGTGACACATCATTGTTTCCAGATTTCTAAAGGAATTGCTGAATGCTCAACTGAACTTGCACAGCAAGTGAACAGTGGTGGAGAAAACAGTGTGCAGGCTCCAGGGGAGGGCATGGAATATATGATGAGGGTAAATAACCTACTTCCTCAAAGGGAGCATTTGTTTTATTTTATTTAGGTGCTCAGCAGTGGAAGAGGTTGGAGGATGTCAGAGGGACTTCAGCAGAGCCCACTGGTGACTAAAAGTTTCGTCATTTTTGTGAGAGACTAAATCTTGTCTCTCTTGATGTAACTCAACAAAGATAAAATCCCCTTTGCTGCTTGCCCAGACAACAGCTGATGTGTATTGGGCAGAGGCCACTGGAATGACTCTTGGGAAGGTGCATAGATAAGGATTGCTCACCAGAATGCATCTGTCCTGGAAATGGGCAGAGGCCAATCCATACTCTCTGGAATATACATACCTAAAAACTGTATAAAAGAGCTGAGCAACTACTGGTTGATGGGAAGCTGAACATGAGCCAGCAGTGTGCCCAGGCAGCCAAGAGGGCCAACCACATCCTGGCCTGCATTAGGAATAGTATGGCCAGCAGGAGCAGGGAGGTCATTGTGCCCCTGTACTCTGCTTTGGTTAGGCTGCACCTTGAGTACTGTGTCCAGTTCTGGGCCCCTCAGTTTAAGAAGGACGTTGAGACACTTGAAGGTGTCCAGAGAAGGGCAACAAGGCTGGGGAGAGGCCTTGAGCACAGCCCTGTGAGGAGAGGCTGAGGGAGCTGGGGTTGTTTAGCCTGGAGAAGAGGAGGCTCTGGGGTGACCTCATTGCTCTCTACAACTCCCTGAAGGGTGGTTGTAGCCAGGAGGGGGTTGGCCTCTTCTCCCTAGCAACCAGCACCAGAACAAGGGGACACAGTCTCAAGCTGCAACAGGGGAAGTTTAGGCTGGAGGTGAGGAGAAAGTTCTTCACTGAAAGAGTGATTCGTCATTGGAATGGGCTGCCCAGGGAGGTGGTGGAGTCTCCGTCCCTGGAGGCGTTCAGGAGGGGACTGGATGTGGCACTTGGTGCCATGGTCTGGTTGTGAGGTTGTGGTTACAGGTTGGACTCGATGATCTTCAAGGTCTCTTCCAACCTTGGTAATTCTATTCTATTCTATTCTATTCTATTCTATTCTATTCTATTCTATTCTATTCTATTCTATTCTATTCTATTCTATTCTATTCTACTGGCTCAGGAGAAGGAAAACACAGGGGAAGGAAAACACAGAAGGAAAAGACCTGGACAATGCCACTGAGAAAGAAAACAGGAGAGAAGGAAAAGCCTGGGGCAATGCTGCTCTGAAGAAACACAGAGAGAATACCAGGACAGAGACATCACCATGTAGCCTGGAAGAAGCAGACCAAGAGGAACCCTCTCTCTGTGTCCTAAGTTCCGCCTGCTGCAGCTCACGGAGCTGAAGAAGCTGCTCAGAAGATAACATCTCTTCTACAGCCAAAGCTACAGCACCCTTCCTCTACAGACTCAAACTGTCTTGGGGGTGAGGGGTGTGGTAATATAATTCCTTTCCTCTTCTCTCTCCCTCTTCTCTCTCTCCCTCTCTATTTTCTCTCTCTCCCCTTCTGATCCATCCACTTTATTTGTGTAATAAATAGCCTGGCTGTTGAAATTTTTGCCTCATTTGTGCCTCTGATTTCATCCCATGGGAATATTCAAAAGAGATGAGGCTCTTTCTGAGCCACTTGGACACTCACAAGTCCATGGGGCCAGATGGGATCCACCCTAGGGTGCTGAGAGAGCTGGCAGATGAGCTGCCAAGCTGCTCTCCATCATTTTCCTCCCGTCCAGGCTCACTGGTGAGGTCCCAGATGACTGGAAACTGGCCAATGTGGTCCCCATCCACAAGAAGGGTCAGATGGAGGAACCTGGAAACTCCAGGCCAGTCAGCCTGACCTCAGTGCCAGGGAAAATGATGGAGCAGATTATCCTGGCGGCAATAACTGCACACCTGCAGGATGGCCAAGGGCTCAGGTCCAGCCAGCATGGATTCAGGAAGGGCAGGTCCTGCCTCTCCAACCTGATCTCCTTCTATGATCAGGTGACCTGCTTGGTGGATGTGGGGAGGCCTGTGGATGTGGTCTGCTTGGACTTCAGCAAGGCCTTTGGCACTGTCCCCCACAGCAAACTGCTGGCCAAGCTGTCAGCTCATGGCTTGGGCAGCAACACTCTGAGCTGGGTTAGGAACTGGCTGGAGGGCCGAGCCCAGAGAGTGGTGGTGAATGGTGCCACATCCAGCTGGCGGCCAGGCACCAGTGGCATCCCCCAGGGATCAGTGCTGGGCCCCATCCTCTTTAACATCTTCATTGATGATCTGGATGAGGGGATTGGGTCCATCATCAATAAATTTGCAGATGACACCAAGTTGGGAGCAGATGTTGGTCAGTTAGAGGACGGAAGGGCTCTGCAGAGGGACCTCGACTGACTGGACAGATGGGCAGAGTCCAACAGGATGGCATTCAACAAGTCCAAGTGCCAGGTGCTGCACTTTGGCCACAGCAACCCCATGCAGAGCTACAGGCTGGGGTCAGAGTGACTGGAGAGCTGCCAAACAGAGAGGGACCTGGGGGTGCTGGTTGACAGCTGCCTGAACATGAGCCAGCAGTGTGCCCAGGTCACCAAGAGGGCCAACAGCATCCTGGCCTGCATTAGGAATAGTGTGGCCAGCAGGAGCAGGGAGGTCATTGTGTGCCTGTACTCAGCACTGGTTAGGCCACACCTTGAGTTCTGCTGTCAACCCCAGGTCCCTTTCTGCCTGGCTGCTCTCAGCCACTCTGTCCCCAGCCTGTAGCACTGCCTGGGGTTGTTGTGACCAAAGTGCAGTACCTGGCATCTGGACTTGTTAATTGCCATCCTGTTGGACTCTGCCCATCTCATTAAATTCCTTATCTCAACCCAGGGATATTTTTTGCTGTTCCTGTCTGTGTGGGGGCTTGCTGGTGAGAGCAGGCTGTCTTAACCAGGAGGCAGTGTCAAGTGGGATATTTTGGAACTCAAAAAGCTTTGGGAATTCTTTTCAAAAGCTGTCTTTTCTCAATTTCCTTTCTTGGTAGCACTGGGCCAGGGCCTGCCCCAAGAATATCACATTGCAGAATCTCTTGGTTCCTACTGACCCACGCTTTCTGAGCAGGAAGAGTGCTGTGCAGTGGTGGGCTCTGGGCTGGCAGCTTGGGTTTCTTCCTCAGGGACTATGGGAGCAGATGCCTGGAGCTCAATTTTTCCTGGGTTATCTTTCTTTCCTCTCTTATTCTGTGTTGGATAATTAAGGATTGAAAGGTTGCCTTGAGTGCAGCCTTGGGAATCAGACAGCATTCTCCCTTATCAGTTATTTTAGTATAATAGGGGCTAAAAATTCAATGTCAGATGATCCTCTCTTGGAATGCTTTAGTATCAAAACACATTAACCACTGAGGGAGACAGGCAGATGCCTACAGTTATGGCACACTGTGTCACTGTGAATGGCACCACCTTGAGCCAGTGCATGCTGGAAAGAGGCAGGCACCCGTGGCAAATTGCTCAAATCCCAGTTTGGAGCCTCCAGCACATAATTTGAGTCCTGTAGCAAGGCAATGGAAATGCCACAGGGGACAAAGTTGTTACTAACCAAACCAGCTAACATCATCCCTGGTTGTATGGGAACCTGCCTGTCGGTATGTATCGATCTCCTGGTGTGGGTTTTACGTAGCAATTTATCACTCTGGCCAAAATAAAAACCCCAACAAACTCCAAACAAATCAAGTGAAACAAAAAAAAACCCACAAAAGAGTGCAATGTCTCATAATAAGCTCTCTCTGTTGTGGCAGCAGCTGCAGCTTCTCCTCTCAGATTTCTTTTCTGTTATTACTCAGAAAGAATCAGCAGCTGCTTAGGAAATATTCAGAGAGATTCACCGAGAAGATCCTGGTTGTTTCTCACACACTAATCCCACAGAAGTGACATCTTCAAGGAAGGGACCAGCTCGCCTGTGTTTTGTCTCTTCCTCATAATTCAGTGGCTTCAGACAATGTGGTTAACTACAAGGAAATGACAGCAGGGAGAATCCAGAAGTAGCAGGTCCAGGTGATGGGAGACAAGGGAGACAAATATGGTTTGTATGCCACAGAGAGGGTGTGGGAATTGCTCAGGCTATTTAGGTTATATTAGTGATTGGGTTCCCACCTCTTTGAAAGCTTTTGCTCAATAAAACGGCTTTCCAAGTGGGTGTATTTGGAGTCAACACCCTTAAGAGGGATCGTTTGGAAGAGACACAAGAGAGTCTCCTCTAAAAGCAATGTACCTTCAGGACATATTGACTCTGGAGTTATTTTGGTGCTGCCACAGTGCTCTGTGCTTTAGGGCTAAAGCATGCTGCCATCGGTTTGGCCAGGGGAAGCTTTCAGGGTGGAGCTGCATGAGACAGTGCAGATCACTGCCTCTGAACAGCCACTCCTGTTACCAAACTTCACTGTTCTTTCTTGTACGTCTTATTTTCACTGGGGTGTCTGCTTGACAAGAGCAGATACCCTAATGAGGATGCTTCACAGTATCACAGTATCACCAAGGTTGGAAGAGACCTCAAAGACCATCGAGTCCAACCTGTCACCACAGACCCCCAAAGACCCTTCACAAGAGTCAGAGCTGATGCCTGATCCAGCTCAGGAAGCTGGTAACTGATGGTTGTTAAACAGGTCAGGGGGGTAGAGGTGAGCTATCTGTCAAGACTCAGAGTTCACCCAAACGATTGCTGGAAGCTGTCACTCTGAGCCTTTCCCCTGTCTTTGGCCTCTGGTTGTAAAATGAATCACACCCCCATTTCCAGGCCTCTGGTGAATGAGGGTACAATGGAAGCGTCATCATTTGAATGAAGTTTACCCATCATTCAAAATCAAAGCCTGTTTGCCCTTCCCCTGTCTTTCTGCATCACAGGCAGCCCTGCCTCTGAGTGCACTCCAGGCAAAATCCAAAGTTCCTGTTGGCATCCAGAAGTAGAGCCATGGGTCTTCACAGAGCCAATATGGAGCCTCCAAAGCTCTCAAGACAATGAATCTTGCTGCAGGGAGAATTAAATGTGAAAAGTAACTTCTGTCACTAGTGAGCAGGGGGCAAAAAAAACCAACCTTGGGTGAAAGCATCTGTGATGTCCAGTGCTGCAAAACACTGTCTGCTGAAGTATACAGCTGGCTGAACATGAGCCTGCAGTGTGCCCAGGTGGCCACGAAGGCAAATGGCATCCTGGCCTGCATCAGGAGTAGTGTGGCCAGCAGGAGCAGGGAAGTCATCCTGCCCCTGTACTCAGCACAGGTGAGGCCACACCTGGAGTCCTGTGTCCAGTTCCTGGTCCCCTCAGTTTAAGAGGGACATTGAGACACTTGAAGGTGTCCAGAGAAGGGCAACAAGGCTGGGGAGAGGCCTTGAGCACAGCCCTGTGAGGAGAGGCTGAGGGAGCTGGGATTGTTTAGCCTGGAGAAGAGAAGCATCAGGGGTGACCTCATTGCCCTCTACAACTACCTGAAAGGTGGTTGTAGACAGGCAGAGGTTGGTCTCTTCTCCCAGGCAACCAGCACCAGAACAAGGGGACACAGTCTCAAGCTGTGCCAGGGGAGGTTTAGACTCGAGGTGAGGAAAAAGTTCTTCACTGAGCGAGTCATTTGCCATTGGAATGGGCTGCCCGGGGAGGTGGTGGAGTCGCCGTCCCTGGAGGTGTTCAAGGGGAGATTGGACACGGCACTTGGTGCCATGGTCTGGTTGTGAGGTCTGTTGGGCTTGATGATCCTTGGGGTCTCTTCCAACCTTGGTTATACTGTGATACTGTGATACTTGGAGCCATGGTTTAGTTAGTCATGAGGTGTTGGGTGCCAGGTTGGACTTGACGATCTCTGAGTTCTATTCCAACCTTATTGATTCTATGATTCTATGAAAGTGTAAGAGATAACTGGATGCTAACAGAGCTGTTACTGCTGGCTGCCTGGCCAATGATTTCTGTGGAAAAATCCTGATTCTTTCCCTTTATTGGAGTGAGTTCATGATCATCTATCTAAAAGCAAGCTGTGTTCTGAGCACCCATGCACATCTGCATACGGATCATGTTCGCTTTCAGATTATCTGAATAAAAACAAAGAAGAATGAAAACAGGAGTTTTCACTCAAGGGAAAAAGTTAATGAACTCACTTCTGTCTTTCACTCCCTGATTAAATATTATGTTACCATTTTATCTTTGTGCATGAAGAGTAAAGCCCCATTCTGCATTTTGCCAGCTTCATTCATGAAGCTTTGTATTATTTTTACTGCACTAAAAGATTAAAAATCACTCTCTCCACATGAGAAGCAGCATGGTGAAGAGCAGCAATTCCCTGCAGTATGGAGGAAGGAGAAAGTGAAAGACAAGACACATCCCCTTTTGTTTGCTTGAATAGGCATGAGATGTGCTCCAACATGTTCAGCTGGGGAAGATCGGCTCCAGACGCTCAATATGAAATGCAGAAGGCATTAACTGCTGCGTAAGAGATCAGTGAGACCTTCTTATCTGAAGAGTGTTTTTAACACTCCCTGGTTTGGAAAGGCTATGGGCTCAGTAGCAGGTTGTACTGATGTTTTAAAGTTGACTGCTTGATCAGCAGATGTTGGTCAGTTAGAGGGCAGAAGGGCTCTGCAGAGGGACCTAGACCGACTGGACAGATGGGCAGAGTTCAACAGGATGGCATTCAACAAGTCCAAGTGCCAGGTGCTGCACTTTGGCCACAACAACCCCATGCAGAGCTACAGGCTGGGGTCGGGTGGCTGGAGAGCTGCCAAACAGAGAGGGACCTGGGGGTGCTGATTGACAGCTGCCTGAACATGAGCCAGCAGTGTGCCCAGGTGCCCAGGAGGGCCAACGGCCCTCCTGGCTTGCATTAGGAATGGTGTGGCCAGCAGGAGCAGGGAGGTCATTGTGCCCCTGGACTCTGCATTGGTTAGGCCACACCTTGAGTCCTGTGTCCAGTTCTGGGCTCCTCAGTTTAAGAAGGACATCAAGACACTTGAAGGTGTCCAGAGAAGGGCAACAAGGCTGGGGAGAGGCCTTGAGCACAGCCCTGTGAGGAGAGGCTGAGGGAGCTGGGGTTGCTTAGCCTGGAGAAGAGGATGCTCAGGGGAGATCTCATTGCTCTCTACAACTGGTTGTAGCCAGGAAGGGGTTGGTCTCTTCCCTCTAGCAACCAGCACCAGAACAAGAGGACACAGTCTCAAGCTGCGCCAGGGGAAGTTTAGGCTGGAGGTGAGGAGAAAGTTCTTCACTGAGAGAGTTGTTTGCCATTGGAATGTGCTGCCCAGGGAGGTGGTGGAATCACCATCCCTGGAGGTGTTCAAGAGGGGACTGGACGTGGCACTTGGTGCCATGGTCTAGTCATGGGGCCTGTGGTTATAGGTTGGACTGGATGATCTTCGAGGTCTCTTCCAACCTTAGTGATACTGTGATACTGTGATACTGTGATACTGGGATCATTCCAATTCAGATCCTGTGCATTTTCCGTGTTGGTAGCTAAGTGGATTTCAGTGGATTTTCAGGTAGGCCAGCTGAGTACCACCGGGTGTCTGGTGCTGCAATGATCAAGTGGTTCAGCTGAGCTGGTGTTACTCACATGGGGCACGACCTTCTTTTAGGCAGCTACAGAAGATTTGGCAACATTCAGATAAGTAAGTCCAGATTTGTACACCAGAAGATGATTCCAGAACCGGCTTTGCATTTTATTAACACATCAGAAGGCCATTGCCCTAGATGTGTCAGTTTTGGGCTATGCATTTGCTGGGAGACCTGTTTGAGACAGCAGAAAGAAACTAGCTCTGTATGAAAGCAGCTTCATGGGGAGTGCCCATCACCTGGTAAACAGGTCTGGTTTGCAAATGTTCTTTGGAGCAAGCATTGCTGCTCTTAGGCCAGGCATGGATGCAGGGTTTTGTAGAGGCTTAGTTCCTGAATAGCTTGCAGACTTGTTTGACTGGATGTTGAGGTGTAAGCAGAGGCAACATGGAACCACACAAGAGTTATCCATGTGGAAACCTTGTAAAATACAGTGGTTTGTTTTTTCTTGGGGGGAGGGAGTGGAATCCCTTTGGAAGTGGACCACTCCATCGAGGGATCTCATCTGTGCTGCTGTGGCTGGCCCATAGCTCTAGGTTAGTAGGAGCAAAGCTTCCAGCTGCCAGTCAGCTGTTTTCTTTTTGCTAATTACTCACATTGCTGTAGAAATGGAAATTATCTCTATTTTCTCACTTCCCAGTTGAAAACTGTAATTGCAGCTGTTCCCTCCTCCTTGCTTGGAAGTTTTACATGCAGAGAGTCATCATCCAGACTTGCCTTAAATCAAATCTTCCCATGCAGCCAGGTTTATAATCTAGTGAGCACAGCAGCTGCCTAGTCTCAGCAAGGAGAAAAGTGACACATTTCTCCAGCCACTGGTTAGGGAATTCCTGCTAAAAGAAAGGGGCTATGCCTTTTCTGATGCCTTTATGAAACTGTAAAGGAGTCAGTTTCCTGAGGGCTTTCACAGATAATGCTAAGCATCTTAAATGAAACAGGGCTTCCAAACCCAGCATCTAAATCCCCGTAACACACCTTCAAATTCTGTCTCCAAGGCTACCCAGCTGTTCTGATCCCCAATCCTGGTCTGGAAATACCATGGTACTTCCTTTTGCACTAGTCCTTCTCCACTCTTCAGTCCCACTCACTCTTGGGTCATCTGGCTTGCTTGAGACACCACTCACAGTATCACACAGTATCACAGTATCGCTAAGGCTGGAAGAGACCTTGAAGATCATTGAGTCCAACCTCTCACCACAGACCCCACGACTAGACCATGGCACCAAGTGCCACATCCAGTCCCCTCTTGAACACCTCCAGGGATGGTGACTCCACCACCTCCCTGGGCAGCCCATTCCAATGGCGAATCACTCTCTCGGTGAAGAACTTTCTCCTCACCTCCAGCCTAAACTTCCCCCTGGTGCAGCTTGAGACTGTGTCCTCTTGTTCTGGTGCTGGTTGCTAGGGGAAAAGAGGCCAACCCCTTCCTGGCTACAACCACCTTTCAGAACAATGAGGTCTCCCCTGAGCCTCCTCTTCTCCAGGCTGTGCAACCCCAGCTCCCTCAGCCTCTCCTCACAGGGCTGTGCTCAAGGCCTCTCCCCAGCCTTGTTGCCCTTCTCTGGACACCTTCAAGTGTCTTGATGTCCTTCTTAAACTGAGGAGCCCAGAACTGGACACAGGACTCAAGGTGTGGCCTAACCAATGCAGAGTACAGGGGCACAATGACCTCCCTGCTCCTGCTGGCCACACCATTCCTAATGCAGGCCAGGATGCTGTTGGCCTTCTTGGCCACCTGGGCACTCTGCTGGCTCATGTTCAGGCGGCTGTCAATCAGCACTCCCAGGTCCCTCTCTGTTTGGCTGCTCTTCAGCCACTCCGACCCCAGCCTGTAGCTCTGCATGGGGTTGTTGTGGCCAAAGTGCAGCACCTGGCACTTGGACTTGTTGAATGCCATCCTGTTGGACTCTGCCCATCTGTCCAGTTGGTCAAGGTCCCTCTGCAGAGCCCTTCTGCCCTCTAACTGACTCCACAGCATTGCTACCATGGTGGTAGAAGGAGAGCTGGTCTGAAAGCCCATGGGAAATCTGAGCGGTGGGGAATGCACAGGCTCTTGCCTCCACCCCTGGAGAAATGCTAACTTCCTCAGGGATACAAGAAAACTGCCAGAGCCCCTGTGCAGACTTGCCCAGTTTTGCTCACTCCTCTGTGCAAAGGCTGGATCAGAGGTGTCTTTAAAGCAGTGCTAAGAGCATTTATCCATGCCATTTTTATGAAACCTTCTTATTCTGCTATAAGAGCCACAACTAGTCCCCAGGCACAGAAATGCATTTGGAGGGACACAGTATATGTAGCCTTATCAGGCATTTTCCAGGGACTTTACATGCAGACACTGCTTTCTCACAGAGCCAAAATCTGCCCTCATATGAAGTCTCTTGGGTCTGAATTAGTGAGACTTTTATTTATCGTGATGTGAATCTGAATGTGTTTCCTTGCTTGCAGTCCCTGTGGTCACAGAGTAGGCATGGAGACTGTGTGCTGTAGTTAACCTTGTGATGTTGGGTTTTGGCTGTCCTGGTGAACAACATGATCAGCAGGCACATTCATTGTGTTGCCAACACAGGAGCACCTTCTAAAAGTGAACATCCTTGAACATGCAACATTTGCGAAGGCGCAGATGTATGGAGCAATGTCCTAGCAGACAACAGGGCCCCCCCAGATGATGGCTCTTTTGAAGGTCTAGGGTGAAGTAAAGCTTCTGTGAGAGGCTGAGAAGTTAGCAGCTGAATCATAGAATCATAGAATCAATAAGGTTGGAAAAGATCTCACAGATCATCAAATCCAACCTGTCACCCAACACCTCGTGACTAACTAAACCATGGCTTCAAGTGCCACATCCAGTCCCCTCTTGAACACCTCCAGGGATGGGGACTCCACCACCTCCCTGGGCAGCACATTCCAATGGCCAATCTCTCTTTCTGGGAAGAACTTTCTCCTCACCTCCAGCCTAAACTTCCCCTGGCACAGCTTGAGACTGTGTCCTCTTGTTCTGGTGCTGGGTGCTAGAGAGAAGAGACCAACCCCCACCTGGCTACAACCTCCCTTCAGGTAGTTGTAGAGAGCAGTAAGGTCTCCCTGAGCCTCATCCTCTCCATGCTAAGCAACCCCAGCTCCCTCAGCCTCTCCTCACAGGGCTGTGAGGAGGCTCAAGGCCCTCTCCCCAGCCTTGTTGCCCTTTTCTGGACACATTCACGTGTCTCAATGTCCTTCCTAAACTGAGGGGCCCAGAACTGGACACAGGACTCAAGGTGTGGCCTAACCAATGCAGAGTACAGGGACACAATGACTTCCCTGCTCCTGCTGGCCACACCATTCCTAATGCAGGCCAGGATGCCATTGGCCTTCTTGGCCACCTGGGCACACTGCTGGCTCATGTTCGGGCAGCTGTCGATCAGCACCCCCAGGTCCCTCTCTGTTTGGCAGCTCTCAGCCACTCTGACCCCAGCCTGTAGCTCTGCATGGGGTTGCTGTGGCCAAAGTGCAGCCCCTGGCACTTGGACTTGTTGAATGCCATCCTGTTGGACTCTGCCCATCTGTCCAGTCGGTTGAGGTCCCTCTGCAGAGCCCTTCCACCCTCTAATTGACCAACATCTACTCCCAACTTTGTGTCATCTGCAAATTTGCTGATGTTTGTCTCAATCCCCTCATCCAGATCAGAGCACAGCACAGGGCTGTGCTCCAGACCCTCCCAGCCTCATTGCCCTTCTCTGGACATGTTCAAGTGTCCTTCTTACTACCATGACCATTATCCAAGATTCACAGAAGTTCTGCACGAGGTGATAAGCCTTGTGTACTGCAGCTACCCCCTAAAATACTGCAGGGTGAAGAGCACAGTGCCAAACTAGAATCAATGGGACCTTATGCAGATGCTCAAGAATAACAAGCCAAGCAGTGGATTTGCAGACAGGCTGTAACAGCATGTTATTTGATGTCCCTTGGGCACAAACACCAAGACATCTGCAGTTTTGGACTTGTTTTTTTTTCCTCTGCTGGCTGAATAGCTAGTTAGCTGGTCAGCAGATGTGAAAGCAAAACGGAGGAAGAAGACAGCAAACTGCAATAGGCAGGAGCTTCTGGCTACTAGGATGCTAGAAGTACTGGAAATAAGTGCAGAGGTTGCTTTGCTTTCCTTTATTATTTGTGCATCAAGCTCTTGCAGTTTGTTTCTGGAAGTCTGTTAAAAGCAGAGGTTTCAGTTTGCCATTTGGCATTGAAGTTCTATGTTGGTTTTATTTTGCATGCACTCTGCATCTCTAATCTCTTTGCTTTGCACTGCTATTACAAAATTAACCTGAGAAACAGACACTGAGGCTTCACTGACTTTCCTTCATTTTTGCCTGAGAACACAGAGCTCTCTCAATATCATCTCCAGTATACCATTAGTGGGAGAGAAGATCCCCAGAAAACTGGATTGTCCTTTTGACTAAGATCTGATCCTTGGGATGCAGTGACTGCACCAGATTGTATCATGCCTGTTTCCTCCTTCTAGGCTCTTATTAATAAAGAGTGTGCCCAGATTGTCAGACAGGGTCATGATCACCAGCTGCAGCCTAATTTCTTAATTAACTCCTGTTAATGTAAATGCACTCAGAAAGATTCTTTTAGCTGCAGTGCTCAAGAAATAAGAAAGTCCTCTCTTGAAGAGACAGCATGTTCCTTCTTTCATGGCTCACTGTAGTGACAGCACTGTCTTGCTGTATGAGGAGGATTTGCTATATCCTATGGTGCCCACTTCTCATCCCTGGATTATAGACTGTTCAAAACCAACTCAGGATAATAGGTGACAGCTCAGTGTATATTAAGTGTAGCACTTCAGTTATGCATAGGCAGAGACCTTCTGGCTTCTAGTTTCTGTAATTGCCGTGTCTCAGAATAGCCTAAAGTCAAGGTTGGGTGATACACCTTGTGTAGCAGAGTATGAGCTTCTGGGACCTGCAAGACTAATGCACTCTTGTTGCTTTTGATTTAATCTGATTGATTGCTGTTGCATGGATGTCCTACTCAATGCAGTGAAGATCAGAATAGGATTGGAGCCTGTTTCTGATGTCTCTCGCAGGGAGAAAATGCGAAGAGCTAAGCTCAGATTGATTGTAGTGAAAAAAATTAGCTCCCAAAAAGGAGTCAAACTGGACTGTATCAAAAGACCAGGCTGGATGAGGCTCTGGCCAGCCTGATCTAGGGTGGGGTGTCCCTGCCCATGGCAGGGGTTGGAACTAGATGATCCTTGCGGTCCCTTCCAACCCTGACTGATACTATGATACTATGATAAGAGAGTGGAGCAGAGCAAGGATTGTACCTGCTCATGTTATAAGGACTTACCCCGTGCTCATGACTTCCAGTTTTGCCTAGGAGAACCCATACAAAAGCAAACAAATGCCCACAGAAACGTTTCTATTGTTTTCCTTCCCAGTTTCTAAGGAAAACTCTTCCTTTAAAAACAGAGCAATATCCTCTCATATGATTTTTTTGCAGTCACAACGCAGAAGGAGAAAACCTGAAAGCAAAAATTGACTTGTTTTGATTTTTCTCTAGTTCAAGAGAGGAAACATGCCAGTGGGGAAGAGCACAAAAACCATGCCGAGTAAATCTGGACTTCAAGCTGTCTCTAATGATCAACTGCAATCACACAAATATTTATTTATGGTTTTACAGTCAGTGTTTAAGCTGACAGTGGATCTTTAATTGGATATTCAATCTTTCTTACAGGCAATGATTTATCTTTTAGGTTGGTTCTTTAATTATTCATCTCTGTAGGAGTTCAGGCAGCAAGTTGTTGGGGGATAAGTTTATCATGTGCTGCCTTATTAGTGAACAGAAGTTCACTAATTCTTTGGTTGCTGATGCTCAGTTTGGTACTAGAGATAAAATCTTGTTTGCACTGAAGCTGGCAATAAATGCCCAATAATTTGAAGAGGGTGTGGCTTTCATCCTTACTGTTCATGCCATAGTCATGAGGTCTGTGGTGACAGGTTGGACTCGATGATCTTTGAGGTCTCTTCCAACCTTGGTGATACTGTGATACTGTGATAGTGGGAGCTGCCATAACATCTAGGCCCCATCCTGTTCAGTATCTTTATTGATGATCTGGATGAGGGGATTGAGTCCATCATCAGTAGATTAGAAGATGACACCAAGCTGGGGGCAGGAGTTGATCTATAAGAGGATAGGAGAGCTCTGCAGAGGGACCTTGCCAGGCTGGACAGATGGGCAGAGTCCAAGGGCAGGAGATTGAACACATCTAAGTGCCAGGTTCTACACATTGGCCACAACAACCCCATGCAGTGCTACAGGCTGGGGACAGAGTGGCTGGAGAGCTGCCAAACAGAGAGGGACCTGGGGGTGCTGATCGACAGCTGCCTGAACATGAGCCAGCAGTGTGACCAGGTGGTTGAGAAGGCCAATGGCATCCTGGCCTGCATCAGGAATAGTGTGGCCAGCAGGAGCAGGGAGGTCATTCAGCCCTGTCCTCAGCACTGGTTAGGCCACACCTGGAGTCCCGTGTCCAGTTCTGGGCCCCTCAGTTTAGGAAGGACATTGAGACACGTGAACGTGTCCAGAGAAGGGCAACAAGGCTGGGGAGAGGCCTTGAGCACAGCCCTGTGAGGAGAGGCTGAGGGAGCTGGGGTTGCTTAGCATGGAGAGGATGAGGCTCAGGGGAGACCTTACTGCTGTCTACAACTACCTGAAGGGAAGTTGAAGCCAGGTGGGGGTTGGTCTCTTCCCTCTAGCACCCAGCACCAGAACAAGAGGACACAGTCTCAAGCTGTGCCAGGGGAAGTTTAGGCTGGAGGTGAGGAGAAAGTTCTTCCCAGAAAGAGTGATTGGCCATTGGGATGTGCTGCCCAGGGAGGTGGTGGAGTCACCATCCCTGGAGGTGTTCAGAAAAGGATTGGACATGGCACTTGGTGCCATGGTTTAGTTGATTAGATGGTGTTGGGTGATAGGTTGGACTTGATGATCTCGAAGGTCTCTTCCAACCTGGTCTATTCTATTCTATTCTATTCTATTCTATTCTATTCTATTCTATTCTATTCTATTCTATTCTTTGGAACATAGAATTGGTCTCCAAATGGTGTGATGACAGAGAGCTCTGCTTCTGTCCTTTAGTGTGCCCTTTGTGCTATTGATTGTCCACAGAAATATGTTTAATGAATTGGCTGTAAGCATATAAGTTGGACTTGATGATCTCAAAGGTCTTTTCCAACCTGGTTAATTCTATTCTATTCTATTCTATTCTATTCTATTCTATTCTATTCTATTCTATTCTATTCTATTCTATTCTATTCTATTCTATTCTATTCTATTCTATTCTATTCTATTCTATTCTATTCTATCTAATGCCAATTTCTTAATACCTGTCTATGCTTTGAAGTGCAGCCCCTCATGTTGGGTAGTAAGCATTCCTAACTTCAGCCTCAGAACAATGGACAGACTGCAGCCCTGTTGTTGGAAGAGCAAAGGAGAGGCATGGAGGAAGAGGATGTCTCGTTTCTCGTGTGACAGGCTGGATAACTTTTCTGCGTGCGGTATGATCACGTGGCATCAGTGACACGGATGTGCAACTCACAGCCATGGATAGGTCTCTGCAACCTGCCTGTTTCTTAGTGATTATGGTTTTAACCATCATGCAGGCAACTAGAGAAAAAGCTGCTGAATCTCCATGTGTGCATGGAAATACACTCGTGTGGTTAGTGCTCAAGAATTCCATCACATTCAACAAGGGCTCAGCCTCTGATACAAAGCAGCTATTTATGTGTGCTTAAGTAGCTGGGAAGCAGACAGCTTGGACAAATGTAGCCAGTGCTTAAATGGTGTGCTCTGTGGAAAGGAGGCTAGTGTAAAAACACTCATGAAATCTGAAGTTTAAGGTGTAAAGAAACCTGCAGCACGTGGTGTGTGCTTCCCACTTTTCCTGAATTTCATCATGCCTTCCTGCCTTCCCCAACAGCTGTAACACTACACCCACTGAAATCTGCAAAGTGCACTGAAGGGAGGCTGTGGAGGAGCAAAAGGTACTCAATTGTCATTGCAATGGTATCAGGCAAGCTGGTTTCCAGAGAGTCTTCCTAACAGACAAGAATAAATAACTTCACATGCAGAATCTGTTTTCATGCTTAGAGTCATTAATAGGTGTCTTTGGGGCTGTGGTTGAGAAGAATCCCTTTTAAGGAGAAGGTGAGTGTAGGTTTGAAGACTTGAATTCACTTTTCAGTACCTTTCTTAGGGCCATAGCTTGAAGCATCAACATGTGCTTTACCAGTACATGAACACTACCCAGGTCTACTGGCATTTGAATAATAGTATCATAGCATCAGTCGGGGTTGGAAGGGACCACAAGGATCATCTAGTTCCAACCCCCCTGCCATGGGCAGGGACACCCCACACTAGATCAGGCTGGCCAGAGCCTCATCCAGCCTGGGCTTAAACACCTCCAGGGATGGGGCCTCAACCACCTCCCTGGATAACCCATTCCAGGGCTTCACCACTCTCATGGGGAAGAACTTCCTCCTCATGTCCAGCCTGAATCTCCCCACCTCCAGCTTCATTCCATTCCCCCTAGTCCTATCACTACCTGATGTCCTGAGAAGTCCCTCCCCAGCCTTCTTGTAGCCCCCTTCAGATACTGGAAGGCCACAATGAGGTCACCTTGGAGCCTTCTCTTCTCCAGACTGAACAGCCCCAACTCCTTCAGTCTGTCCTCACAGGAGAGGTGCTCCAGCCCTCTGCTCATCCTCGTGGCCCTTCTCTGGACACCTTCCATCACATCCACATCCCTCCTGTAATAGGAGCTCCAGAACTGGACGCAGTACTCCTGGTGGGGTCTCACCAGAGCTGAGTAGAGGGGAGAATCACCTCCCTTGGCCTGCTGGCCACACTTCTCCTGATGCAGCCCAGGATCTGATTGGCTTTCTGGGCTGCAAGTGCACACTGAGAGCTCCTGTTGAGCTTCTCCTCCCCCAGCACCCCCAAGTCTCTCTCCTCAGGGCTGCTCTCCAGCCAGTCACTGCCCAGCCTGGATTTTTGCCTGGGATTGCCTCGACCCAGATGCAGGACCCTGCCCTTGGTCTTGTTGAAGCTCATGAGGTTGGCTTGTGCCCACCTCTCCAGCCTGTCCAGGTCCCTCTGGATGGCATCCCTTCCCTCCAGCGTGTCTGCTGCACCACACAGCTTGGTGTCATCAGCAAACCTGCTGAGGGTGCACTCAGTGCCACTGCCCATGGCACCCACAAAGATGTTGAACAAGGCTGGTCCCAGGACTGATGCCTGAGGGACTCTGCTTGTCCCTGGCCTCCACTGGGACATGGGCCCGTTGACAGCCACTCTTTGGGTGTGGCCATCAAGCCAGTTCTGTATCCATCTAGTGGTCCATCCATCAAACCCATGTGTCACCAGCTTGGAGACCAGGAGGTGGTGCGGGACAGTGCCGAAGGCTTTGCTCAGGTCCAGGTAAACGACATCAGTTGCTCGCCCCTCAGCTATTAATGTTGTGACCTTGTCACAGAAGGCCACCAGGTTTGTCAGGCAGGATTTGCCCTTGGCAAAGCCATGCTGACTGTTCCCAATCACCTCTTCACTATTCTTCTGAGTCAGTAGTGCCTCCAGGAGTATCTGCTCCACGATCTTAGTGGCAAACAGTTTGTTTGACCATTTTCTCCTGTCAGTTTCAACTAGATTTGCAAATAAATCACTCACCTCCATTTTTTCCCTTGTGATTTGGTTAGCTCAATAGCCAGCTGAACAGTATTAATCAATCTGCAAATAATGTATTTACAAATAGTTTTTACATGAGGCAGACAGCTCTAGCCAGGACAAATCAAGGTAATTTCCTACTCTTTTGATCAAATGCCAGCAGGATTTTATCTCGGACAGCTCAATAGAGACAGGTCTTAATGCATAATACATAATAGGTAAGCGAAGTTGTTCACAGTTCTTTGTGAGCTTTCTGCAATTGCCCATATTTCAGTTTAGCTATTGAAAGAGGAATGACAAGGGGGATATATTTTCCATGGAGGTATGCTCAGAAGTATTTCACAAAACTGACCCTACAGCGTTGGCCGTGCAGGGCTCGTGCCAGTGACACTCGTGACGGGGCAGCCCCTTGGCTGGAGCGTGCAAATTGTTCAACAGAGCAAGGCAAAACTGAACAAGAGGAGAGGAAATGAAGATGGGTGTTGTGCCTGCTCTGGAGCACAAAGGGAACCTAGAGGCAGAATGAAACCAAGCAACGTGGAATTTGGCCAGTATGCTATGGATAATGTCCCTAGTTCTTGAGAAAAGGGGCTTTAATGGTAAGCCAAGACATGAGATGGTACTGCCCCATATAGATGTCTCCAGGACAACATTCATGCTGTGGTTCCCTTTCCCTGGGTTCTCATGCAAGCAGTTTGGAAGCCTCTGACAGTCCCTTTCCTGCCCTTAGTGACTGTTGTTTTGCTGACAGAACAGTTGAGCATGGCCTTTGCTTGTCTGTCTATTCCTTTCTTTTGATGTGGAGAGTTTAGTGGCTGCCACACACCAGCAGCAAGGGGCCTCAACTAATAAAG
Source organism: Picus viridis (assembly GCA_033816785.1). Classification (NCBI taxonomy): domain Eukaryota; kingdom Metazoa; phylum Chordata; class Aves; order Piciformes; family Picidae; genus Picus; species Picus viridis. Next base: position 33,264,753 of record CM066570.1, on the reverse strand, counting down.
GCAGTGGGACCAAAAGATTTCTCCTCTTCTTACGGCTTGCAGCCAGCAATCTGCCCTGCATGTGTGCAGTGCTTTTGCAGCCTCTGCCCTTAAACAGGGTGTTGAGTCCTTGTCAGGGTGGGTCCTTCAGCTGTCGGTCTGAGATATATAGAATAGAATAGAATAGAATAGAATAGAATAGAATAGAATAGAATAGAATAGAATAGAATAGAATAGAATATAAATAGGAATAGGAATAGAATAGAATAGAATCTAATAGAATAGAATAGAATAGAATAGAATAGAATAGAATAGAATAGAATAGAATAGAATAGAATAGAATAGAATAGGAATAGAATAGAATAGAGTAGAATAGGAATAGGAATAGAATAGAATAGAATAGAATAGAATAGAATAGAGTAGAATAGGAATAGGAATAGGAATAGGAATAGAATAGAATAGAATAGAATAGAGTAGAATAGGAATAGGAATAGAATAGAATCTAATAGAATAGGAATAGAATAGAATAGAATAGAATAGAATAGAATAGAATAGGAATGGAAATAGAATAGAATTAACCAGGCTGGAAAAGACCTTCAAGATCAAGTCCAACCTGTCACCCAACTCCTCCTAATCAACTAAACCATGGCACCAAGTGCCTCATCCAGGCTCTTCCTAAACACCTCCAGGGATGGTGACACCACCACCTCCCAGGGCAGCACATTCCAATGGCCAATCTCTCTTGCTGGGAAGAATTTCTTCTTAACATCCAGCCCGAACCTCCCTGGCACAGCTTGAGGCTGTGTCTTCTTGTTGTGGTGCTGGTTGCCTGGGAGAAGAGACCAACCCCCACCTGGCTGCAGCCTCCCTTCAGGTAGTTGTAGAGAGCAATGAGGTCTCCCCTGAGCCTCCTCTTCTCCAGGCTAAGCAACCCCAGCTCCCTCAGCCTCTCCTCATCGGGCTTATGCCTTTTGAAAGGTGTTCACCCTTGTGTTGTCCACTGTATGTGGGCCTGACACACAGTTGTCTTGCCTTTGTCCTTTGCTGCTCACACAAGATGGGTAGAACAAGAGTTGTTTATCCATGCTTGTCAAGAGAGAAACTCTGCAAAAGCCATCAAGTACCTGTGGGAGGAGTGGATCAAGTAGGGAGTGGTTGCATGTGGGTTTATTTAGGATTAATGTGTTTATGTTCCTTTACATATGCACATGAATAATAATGTGCTTAATATAGCACTACACTCTCGATGCTTCCCTGAGATTGGCTAATTTAGTTACCCCCAAATGAGCCTATGCATTATGCAGGATCTAGACGTGAAGAAATGTAGGCAAACGTTTCTGCAGCATCATCAGTAAATGAGTTATATTACACTCAAGCCAACACAGTAAATACTGAAAGTCAAATGGGATGCCTCCCTGAGAACCAGCCAACTGACCACATATTTACCCTGCCTCTTATAAATAAACATGGAGAAAGCATAAAACCAGAGAAAGATATTTGTCTTCACTTTGTATTTGGAGAAAGCTTTTGACTCAGTCTGGCTCTCTTAGCTGAACTATACAAAATGGAATTGGCAAGGGGAGAAAAATGCCATAATCACATATATGTAACAATCCATTGAAAGTAGGACACACAAAAAGAGCAGGAAACGGGTTTTGAAGGAGAAGGTAGAGTGACAGGGCAGTCAGCTTCAGGCCTGCTCCCTCTCTCATCTGTACCAGTGATCTATCAGCCTCAGAGAAATGGTTCTCAAACTGCATGAGAGATCTCCAACACCTGCTTAAATTGTCACAACATTAAGAAATGCATTTTAACACACTCTGCTGCAAGGCCAGGTAGTGAGGATGGGAGAGCACCAGTGATGAGCGGCAGGATAAAGATGCTTTCTTGGAAAACACAAACACGGAGAGACACTTGGGGACTCAGCACGGGCAATAGCCTCCACAAGCGTTTTGTGCAGAGCAGGCAAGTTAATGGTCTAATTCCACGTTTAGGTATGTGAGAAGGGGAAAACCAAATGACTGAGAAATGATTTTTACTCTGTGCACAGCACACACGTATAGACCAGGATGACATTGTATCCAGGTGGCTGCCTGTGAGCCAAAAACCACTCAGAAACCTCAGAGAGTCCAAAAAATGCTGCAGTGGCTGAAACTGAATCTTACAATCTGAGGCTTCAAAGAAAATCTATTTGGTTTAGCAAGGAGAAGTGATAGGAGCACCCTGTAGTTACTTACCCATGAAAATGGGATGGGTGTGCAGTTTTGTAGACAAAGGCATAACAAGTTCTCATGCCTCAAAGTTAGACAAATTCAACCTTGAAAGGAGCAATTTCCTAGCAGCAAGGATAATTAAACATTGGAATAAATTAGTAGGTGGAGTGAGGCGCTTGCCATTACATGGAGCCTTTAAGACGAGATGTGTTGCCCTTCAAACTCACTTTGATCCAGCTGCTGGAGTCAGAGTAATGGATTATGGTGGCCTCTTCTGTCTGGAAGTCTGACTATATGGGAGGGAAAGCAGTTCTTACTAAATATGAAGTAAAAGAGTGACATGACACTTGTTGAGAACACCACACACCACAGCTCAGGATAGCAGGGCTTTACCTATTCCTTTCACCAGTGTAACTAACGGTGTGAAGCATGGGTGAGGCTGCTCTTATCTGGCAGCTACAGTAATAACAACAGGGAGTTCCAAATTGGACAATCAAAATTAAAATCTCTCCAAGGACATAATGAAAATTATCACAGAATCACCAGGGTTGGAAGAGACCTCAAAGATCATCAAGTCCAACCTGGCACTACAGACCTCATGACTAAACCATGGCACCAAGTGCCACGTCCAATCCCCTCTTGAACACCTCCAGGGATGGGGACTCCACCACCTCCCTGGGCAGCACATTCCAATGCCTAACAACTCTCTCAGTGAAGAACTTTCTCCTCACCTCCAGCCTAAACTTCCCCTGGCACAGCTTGAGACTGTGTCCTCTTGTTCTGGTGCTGGTTGCCTGGGAGAAGAGACCAACCCCCTCCTGGCTACAATCACCCTTCAGGTAGTTGTAGACAGCAAGAAGGTCTCCTCTGAGCCTCCTCTTCTCCAGGCTAAACAATCTCAGCTCCCTCAACCTCTCCTTGTAGGGCTTGTGCTCTGCTGTAACTTTTCAGCACTGTAATTCAGGTCCTGGATCCTCAGCTAACAACAGAGCCCAGGGAACAGGAAGCACCTCCAAAAAAAGGGACTGGGTCTCCTCCAAAATCATTGGCCTCCTGCATACAGTAAACGTTGCCTCCATGACTACATTCCTGTGTACATGCTAGGATTGCTGCTGCAAGGCTTAAAAAGCACAAGGAGATATATTTTCATGCCTGGTGTTTGACGAGGGATCAGCAAGTTTAAACAGCATGATGGAAGCTGAAAAGTAAGGGTGAGATCTTCCCAACCAGTTTTCTGAACTTGACGTAAGGGACGTGTCTTGGTTTACAGAAGTGATGTTTTCCAGTGAACAAAAAATGTGTTTGAGTGCTGGCCAAAGGAGGAGGTAGAGCAGAATGATCGGAAACAGGCAGCAAGAACAAACAGGCATATAAGTGTATTGTAAACACGATGAAGAGAGTCCTGTTTGGGCACCGTGTTCTCGGGCACGCTTGTGGATTCAGCCTCATCTGTGGTTTGGGAGACTGGACGACTTCAGAGCGCACAGGACTAAGTGTCTGCCAGGCACCTCTTGGATGAGCTTCACAAAGAGATCTGCTGTAGAGGGTCAAAGTTCTCCTCATCAGTTTTCAGAGGGCCTTGTTTTGTTCCTATCAGGCAACACTCTCTCTATTGTAAAGCACTACAGAATTAATAACAAAGTCCAACCTAAAATCCAGTCAGATAATCATGCTCAGTTACAAACGCAGTGTGCACTTCCTGCTAGTGGGAGCAAATAACCTCGCCCCAGTCAAAGCACACTCAAGACCAAGGTACACAGGACACCAGAATTAAACCTAAACCAGCCATTATGCGTGGGAGCAGCAGGTTCTGCAATGTGTATTTGGATCCAATTGAACAACAGACAATCAGGTAGCCTGAGGAAGCTTGGGCAGCAAACTGCAAAACACACGCAAGGAGAGGACTGATTTTACAGTTAATGTGGCAAGGGGACCGAAACAGCAGATAACTGTCTGAGTTAGCAGACAGCAGGCCAACACCTCAGTTGCTTGTTTTTAGAAACAAACAGGAAATTAAATCCCCAACCAAACAAAAAACTCTCTGAGCAGACCGGGAAGAAAGGCAGCCGAATGGTGGCATGGATGCCGTGAGCCCCTTACTGAGTCAAGCACGGATGCAAGCAGGGAAAAAGAAACTCAGTCCCACAGAAAGGGGCAGCGCTGCTTGTGACACAGCTGCCTGGTATCGGTGCGGAGGATCGGCCCTGCCCATACACTGACCGTGGTGGAGGGCGTCTGTGCTGCTGGCTGAGCACTGCCCTGGCTGAGCACTGCCCCCGCTCTCCCTCTGCTGACCCAGGCCGTGAGGCCAGTGGGCGCACAGGAGCACAGGCAGGGCTGCAGGCAGACTTTGGGCTGCCACGTGTGCCCGTGGAAGTAAGGGAGCACGAGTGGGCCCGCCCGTCAGAGACTTTTGAGACTGTGCATGCATGAATGGGGAACACAAGTGCACCCTACAGCTAGAGCTGTGTGAATAGGTGCAAGGATGCCTCCGTGTGTAAGGGGTGTGCGTGTAACAGCAAGCAGGCTCCGGGTGGGGTCTGTGTGCAGGACAGGGGCGGGCGTGCTACCCCTTTCCCACATCTGTGCGGTGGTTGTGCGTGTGGAGATCATGCGCGGCGGCTGTGCCTGTGGGGAAAAGGGGCATCAGCCGACCTCCACGCCTCTGCGAGGAGGGCAGCGGACACGAGCAGACCGCACTCCACAGCGGCGGAGCCGAGAGAACCCCGCAGCTGGGGCAGAAGCGGCGCCATAACGGCTGCCCGCGCCCGCCGGGCCCAGAGGCCGCTGTCGGCAGCGGGGCGCCCCGTGTCGGGAATCCCTCCTCCACCCCGCCCAAGGAACGGGCCCTTTCCCGGGCTTAGTGTGCGAGGCGGCTCCGAGAAGCCGGGTGCGACCCCGCCCTCCGAGCGGCCCCGCTCGGCTCTGGGGCGCCCCACCCCGCGCCTGGCGGTGGACGAACGGCCGGGCTAGAGGCAGCCGCTCTCCTCCCCTCGCAGGGAGCGGGGCCGGGTCGGAGCCCGCGCCGCCCCCGCTACCTGCGGGCGGGGGCGCGTGGGGGCGGGCGCTGGGGAAAGTTTGTCTCTGTGGTTGGCTGCGCCGCGCGGCGCGGCCGGTTGGGGCGGGCGGCTCCGTGTGCTGGCAGGGCAGCGGGAGGCAGAGCGGCCGGCCGAGGAGCGCGCTGCCGCCGGTCCCCGGGCGAGGCGAGCGTGTGCGCCGGCGATCCCCTCTCGCGCAGCCCTGCCAGCATGGGGCACCGCGGGAAGAAGGCGTGCTGCCTGCCTCTCCTGCTGCTGCTCGGTGAGCCTGAGGGCTGCGCGATGGGGGGCAGCGGGGAGGGCCGTCTAGGGAGGCCGGGCGGGCTGGGCAGGGCAGAGCCACCTCGCCCGCAGGTAGTGAGGGAGGGCCGGGCCCATGGGCGCGGGCTCTTCGGCGAGGAGGAAACGCCCGCCGTGCCATGCCATGCCCGCCTGAGTCGCGCTAGGGCTCAGCCGAAGCGCTGCTCTCCTAGGGGCAGCGGGGGGGGGGCGTAGGGGGAAGGGGGGCGAGCAGCGCCGCGGGCTCTCCGGGCCGTGCCGTCGCCTCCTCCGGGCTCGTCCGCGAGCACTAACTACCGCCGCAGCTCTCACGGCTCCGCTGCTCCCTCTAAGGGCCGGGGCGCGGGTTGTGGCCGGGTATCTCCCCGAAACTTAAAGGGATATCCTCACACTAGCGGTGGGGCGTGCTGCTGGTCGCCGTTCCCCGATAAGAGGGGTTTCCACCGGCGACCGGGGTCCCGCGGTACGCCGGCCAGGCTAACGTGGCGATGTAGTGGCCGTAGTCGCTCGTACACGACCTGGTGGATGGTCTGTGGCCGCTCTGAGGTGAGGGCAGTGAAATTTCACGTCGCAGAGCGTGAAGTGTTTCGTTTCAAGGCCGAGGGGTTGATCCTTCTGCCTGTTGCGGGGGGAGGCTGCCGGCAGCAGAGACCCAGGTTCTCCGGGCACACACAGGTGTGTTGGGGGAAGGGACACTTATGCAGCCTCCCTTCTGGCTGTCGGGTTTTGCTACCTCTGCCGTGAACTTCTCCCACTGAAAGATAACGAGTAATTACGTAGGTGACGCTTTATGCCATGCTTTCATGCTAGCGTGGCTTCAGATGTAGTCGTAACGGTGTCAATGCTGGGCCGGCAGCACGCTGAAAGAAAGGCTAGGAAGAACTATAGAAAAAGGTGGGAGGTGGATTTTAGTTTTCTGCTTTTCATTTCTTTTGTGGTTGTTTTATGCAACGTTGGAGTTGTAGCATTGTTGCTACCTGTGTTACTGACATAACTCTGAGTTTAACTGGCAAATGAGAAGATTGCTCAGGTAAGATAGTGATGTGTAGTATTTACGTGGTTCTGTGTCAGCTCTGTGCAGCCAGAAGTACTTGAGGTGCTGGTGTGCTGGCATGCCCTACAGATCACTATACCCAGGTCTTGATTCAGAACGCTTGACTTAATGGCAGGTAGTAAGCCTTTTCCAGATTTGGGGTGGAAGAAGTGAGTAACTAAACAGTGCCCCAATCTCACGTTGCTATGCTGTTCTTTAAACAAAACTCTATTTGCTGACTGAGTTTGTGCTTGTACTTTTGACATTACTGTGACTAATTCTTTATTTTTAAAGTCTACCAGAGCATTTTTCTCATGGCTTGGCTGTTGAATCTTTCATAGACGGGTCTGCAGAGCAGGTAGTTATGCGTTGGAAAGTCAGCTTTCTAAGCTTGCGCTCTTCCCAGCTGAGGCTGCTTGCAGGCAGTGAGGCAACTGGGGCAGAGAAGTGTCTATCCACAAGTCCAGATCCTACCACAGAAAAGTGTCCACTGTGCTTTCTTTTACTTGAAGCTGAGGTTAGTCATTTAGTTTACAGTATAGACATTCTGCTGGCTGGTGAAACAATGAACTGGAGAGAACACCTTTAGTGTTTTTGTTTAGAGTCAGAAAGGGGATAAACTTTTGTTTCAAGAGAGTGGTTTAGTAGGACAAGCAGAAAATCAGGATTCTCAGATGCTCCAGGTCATGCATGGAAAAGTAAAAACTGTTAAGGATGATGTGCAACAGGAGGGTTGTTTTCTCCTTCATTCAAGACAAGATAATCTGCAGGTACAGATACCTGGCCAGTGTTCCTGATACTGTTTGTCTGCAAATCTGGAGTTCTTTTTTGGGCTTGTTTTTTGCATGGGGTGGTGTTTGGTGGTGTTTTTGTTTTTATTTTAATGGCGCTGTTAAAATTGAAAGTGTTTTAATTTGCAGGAAAAAAACCAACCCTAAGCTTTTCAGTCTTATGGTTTGTGTTGCAGTGTGGCTATCTCCTGATACTGTTACTTGGTAGCTTCTGTGAGATGCTACAAATGGTAAGAGTTGGGGAAGGTGTTGTTGTTCTCACCCTGGATGCTTTGGTGAAATTTTGTCCTACAGCAGGTCTTTAACAGGAAGGCAGGTTGGGGCTTTTTGTTAACTAATGTGCTGTAAGGGTTGAGGAATTCTTGTGCTAAAGTGATGGAGGGAAGAAGTCCAAACATAGGAGAGTTCATCCCTTGTGGGTACTTAGGCTTGATTGCTTAGTTCAGATCTTTACAGAAGAACCTAGCAAAAGGATGCAAATGGCTGAAGTATTTGGTTGTGACAGATAAGAATTTTTTTTCACCCTTTTTCCTGGATCCTGTGCAGTGATAATCTGTTTGGTACTGAGATTACAGTATCACAGTATCACTAAGGTTGGAAGAGACCTTGAAGATCATCGAGTCCAACCTGTCACCACAGACCCCATGGCTAGACCATGGCACCAAGTGCCACGTCCAGTCCCCTCTTGAACACCTCCAGGGATGGTGACTCCACCACCTCCCTGGGCAGCACATTCCAATGGCGAACGACTCTCTCGGTGAAGAACTTTCTCCTCACCTCGAGCCTAAACCTCCCCTGGTGCAGCTTGAGACTGTGTCCCCTTGTTCTGGTGCTGGTTGCTAGAGAGAAGAGGCCAACCCCTTCCTGGCTACAACCCCCCTTCAGGTAGTTGTAGAGAGCAATGAGGTCGCCCCTGAGCCTTCTCTTCTCCTCTTCTGTTATGGATCTTGAGACTAAGGCTTGATGTGGGATTTTTTTCTTTCCTCCTCTAGCGTGGTTAGATCCTGAGAGGGCACCACTGAGGACATTTTGCACTACTGCTGTTTCTTTTATGTGCAATTTCATTCTGCAGTCAGTCTGCCTAATCAGTCTGTGAAATGCTGTAGAAAAGAAAGCGTCCGTCCATGGACAGGACAGCCAAAACCAAAACGGGTATCTGGTGATCACTAGAGCTCAGATTTTAAAGTAAAGAGTAAGCCTTGCAGCTTCTGAATTGTATTTATTCCCCCCTTTTGTTTGAGATTCAAGGTTAAGAATTTCAGTATCTAAGGAAAAAAAAGGTGTTGTTTAAGTGCTGTGGGGCTTGGGGAGAGCAGGCACTCAAGTAGATCTGAGGGGAAAATCATTGATGATGAGCTTCCCACAGATGGCCTTGTTGTTACTACTGTTTAGACTTGTGTGACACTTGCTTTCCACTATGATGAAAGTCAGTTCCAGCATGTCAGATCTCCAGGAGTGGCTACGTGAATAGAATTGCTTCCTACAGCTCGTATCTAAAGTTTTATTTTTCTCAGAAGTTACAACAGTCAGTCATTTGTAGCAAGGTTTAATTCAAGTTCTGCAATAGAAAGCTTTTAGTAATTAGTATGAATTAGGTGATTGTGGACTTCAGGAAAAAACGTGCTTTAATCTGTCCTGGTGTTTGCAGCTAGAGTGAAAGCATCAGAAAATGAGTCAGCCTCAACGGTTAGGGCAGGTAGGTGGAGTAAGGTTAATTTCCCATGGAGTAGTCAATGTGCTTGAGAGTGGAATCTGCTTCCTGTTCTCCTTTTAATGCCTGCTTGCCTCTTGGTGAGCCAGGTAGTGTTGGTGGCCTTTGCCTGCTTGCTGTTACAGTAATGCAGACTCTGATCCTTACAGGTACTTGGAGAAGGAGCTGACAGCTAGGCCTGCCTATCTCTGTTACAGATTTAGAGGTGGTTAAAAGGGCTCCCAAAGGGGAAATAACAGCAAACCTGTCTTGATCATAGCAGCTGCAGACTGCCAAAGTATAGAAGTCTGTAGTGAGCATTGGAAGTGGATTGGTGAGGCACTGAAGGGCAGGTGGTGTTGCTGAGGAGGAAGCATTTTCTGTGTGGTATTTGCCATGCTGGTGTATTAGTGTGTAGGCTATGGGAAAATGTGGAAATCAAAGGGCAAGCCGTGTAGCTGAGTGCTTTTTCCTTTACATCCTGTGTTCTTTCAGGTTGGCAAAGGTTAGGCACCTTTTTCTCTCTTGTGTCTTTGTAGGTTCCAGTCCAGGGCTCCTTTTTAGGGAGTCTGGGTGCTTTGTCTGAAGTTCTTTGACCTTGTTCTCCAGGTTTGTGGACTGCTACATTTCAACACAGCAACAGCTTGCTCTCTTTAGGTAGCCTCTGTTGTATTTGGCTCTAATCCCCGAACTGAGGTATAAACCTGCCTGAACAAGATTTGAAGGAAGCAGTAGGGGGTCATTTAAAAATGCAGCCACATGCTTGATTAGGGGGAATGTACTTAAGAAATCATGTATATCCATCTCTCTAGCTATATAAGCAAACATTCAGGGCCATGGGTGATTTCAGCTTTCACATTAATAAATGTATGGGTTGATTTGGGGTTGTATGGTTGTGTTTTGTTGTTGGGTTGTGGTGTGGTGGGGGTTTCCCCAGTCTTTGTAATCGGTGTCAAACATTTACCTGCAAAACACACTGGTGTATTTTTTAGTAGTGAAGTGGTTACATACTGCAATTACATACTTTTAGGAAGTGAACATTTCAGTTGTCTGTTTTTAGATGGCTTTCACTGGTGTGCTTTTTCATATGTGGAGTTCTTTGTTTTAGAAGGAAGGAATATGGACACATCTGAGAATTATCTGCGTTCTGTCTGATTATGCACAGAAATCAATCACCAAAGCTCAGTTGGATAGAACTTGAGGAATAGAATCATAGAATCAGTTGGAAGGGACCACAAGGATCATCTAGTTCCAAACCCCCTGCCATGGGCAGGGACACCCCACACTAGATCAGGCTGGCCAGAGCCTCATCCAGCCTGGGCTTAAACACCTCCAGGGACGAGGCCTCAACCACCTCCTGGACAACCCATTCCAGGGCTTCACCACTCTCATGGGGGGGAGAACTTCCTCCTCACATCCAGCCTGAATCTCCCCACCTCCAGCTTCATTCCATTCCCCCTAGTCCTATCACTACCTGAGATCCTGAGCAGTCCCTCCCCAGCCTTCCTGTAGGCCCTCTTCAGATACTGGAAGGCCACAATGAGGTCACCTCGGAGCCTTCTCTTCTCCAGACTGAATAGCCCCAACTCCTTCAGTCTTCATAGGAGAGGTGCTCCAGCCCTCTGATCATCCTCGTGGCCCTTCTCCTAACATGAGCTGGATCATAGCAGGAGTTATGTCAGTGTCTGTCAAGGTTTCTAGCAGCTTTGAAAGAAAGATATTAGGTGGAGTATAAAGTAAGAATCTATCAGAATGCAAAGAAAAATATCTTCCTACCCTGCTTTTGACTGTTATTGGAAATCTTGCAGTTACTTCCCAGGCCTCTGGTAGTGTGCTGCTTTCTTATATCTGCAGTACTAAGTGATAAAGTCTGTTTGCTAGAGATCTGTAAAGTGAATTTGTCTGGACACCAGTGTTTAAATTTCTGTCCAAGAATAATAAGCAGTTTCCTTCATGACCTCCATTCCTGACCTGAACAAGGTACCCCAGAGCTGCATCGAACAAAACAAGGAATCACTCCAACATAAGCAGATTTTGTCTGGGTTGCTAGAATCTCCTGCTCTAATGAAGGAAAAAGCTTGTATCAATGAGACACCAAGTTTTCCAGTTGTCCATAGTTTTGTGACTTGGTTCTTTAGAAAACCTCAGATTGTTGTGTTCTTTCAAGGCTTGAATATCTGCAGAGAAGGGCTTTAGAAAGAATGCCATACATTTCTAATACCTTTCTGCACTAGGTTTTGCAAAGGGCAAAGGTGAGTTTGAGACAAAACTGCTTTGGGGATAGGTTTAACTGAAAAACAGCTGCTCAGATCATCAGTGTATCTAAAATAAGGCAGGAAGCAAGACAAGTTAGGGAACATTTAAAAAGTTTCTTTATGTTTTGAGTTTCTTACCAGAAACTGGGCCATGAGGATGAGCAGAGGGCTGGAGCACCTCTCCTGTGAGGACAGACTGAAGGAGTTGGGGCTGTTCAGTCTGGAGAAGAGAAGGCACCGAGGTGACCTCATTGTGGCCTTCCAGTATCTGAAGGGGGCTACAGGAAGGCTGGGGAGGGACTTCTCAGGCTCTCAGGTAGTGATAGGACTAGGGAGAATGGAATGAAGCTGGAGGTGGGGAGATTCAGGCTGGAGGTGAGAAGGAATTTCTTCCCCATGAGAGTGGTGAAGCCCTGGAATAGGCTGTCCAGGGAGGTGGTTGAGGCCCTGTCCCTGGAGGTGTTTAAGCCCAGGCTGGATGAGGCTCTGGCCAGCCTGATCTAGTGTGGGGTGTCCCTGCCCATGGCAGGGGGGTTGGAACTGGATGATCCTTGTGGTCCCTTCCAACCCTGACTGATACTATGATACTAACTGGCTCTACATGTAAGCTTTCATAACTGTAAAACATACCTGGTATAATCTAACTGAAGTCTCTATTTCCTCCCTGCCCCTCCCTTGGAATCAGGACATGTTTCAAAGCTGTGTTTCCAGTGGAAACCACTATCAACTTCAACTATGGCTATCTTAACTAGGTTTAAAGCAAGCTAGATGGAATGTAGAACCAGTGTTGCAAAATGCCTTTGAGTCTTGCAAAGTTTTAAAGCCACATGGTAGTGCTGGTGGATTTGAGTCAGTGCACTTGCTGTGAGGACTTCTTGAAACTTGTGGTAGAGTGCTGCAGTCAGTGCTCCTTTTCATTGCACTAGGTGAGGCACGTTGCAGGGAGTTGCAATGTTGCACACAAGTCTTAGGTGACAGGGTCTGAAGAAGCATCCTGGAGAAAAAATATCTCTTGTGTGCAGCCATGGCAAAATGTTAGCCTGCAGAAGAGGAGACTTAGGGGTGATCTTCTTGCTCTCTACATCTACCTGAAGGGAGGTTGTAGACAGGCAGAGGTTGGTCTCTTCTCCCAGGTAGCCAGTACCAGAACAAGAGGACACAGTCTCAGGCTGTGCCAGGTTAGGTTTAGGCTGGATGTTAGGAAGAAGTTCTATACAGAGAGAGTGATTGCCCATTGGAATGTGCTGCCCAGGGAGGTGGTGGAGTCACCTTCATTGGAGGTGTTCAGGAGGAGACTTGATGGGGTGCTTGGTGCCATGGGTTAGTTGTTGGGTGGGTTGGATTGGTTGATGGGTTGGACGCGATGATCTTGAAGGTCTCTTCCAACCTGGTGTATTGTATAGGAATGTACAGAGCAAATGAAATGAAATGGTTTAGTTGATTAGATAATGTTGGGTGATAGGTTGGACTCGATGATCTCAAAGGTCCCTTCCAACCTGGTCTATTCTTTATTCCTATTCTTTATTCCTATTCTAAAATGCTGCTGCAGAAATAGGAAGAATTGCTGAAGCAAGGTGAAGTATTTGACTATTGGTGATCTCCATGGCCAGGTGGAATTTGCATGGATGCTCTAATGGATCTGAACTGTTAGGTGAGCTATGGGAATAATAAGTAAGCAAGACACCAAGTCAGGACAGAGTTTCCTTTAAAAAAGGATCTGAGGATGTTGGTTTTTGTTTGTCTTTTTTTTTTTTTAATTGACTTGTGAACTTAAGGAATGAAAACTAATTAATGACTGGGGCTCCTGGGCAAGCTGTCACAGCTGCTGATAGGCAAGGCTGCCACAGTGCTTGTAATTCATCTGCTTGGTGCTTTGTTGTCCTGAGTGCCTTCTTTAAATTGCTTATTATTCTGCAAGACTCTGGGCATTCATACCGCAATTTTCTGGACTACCTATCTACTGCAGGTTGACTTATTTTCCTAGGAAATACATCCCCCACCCTCTCACACACCAAAAAAACCCCAACCAGTTCCAGTATTTCCAGCTGTTACACTTGTGGGGGGAACAGGGAGAAGCAGAACTCTTTCATTCTTGCATGTTCCGATCAGTTATCACTCCTCGCTCTTGAACGAATAATCATCTCGGCTGTTAGGATGAGAAGTTCATGCACCTCTGTGCTTTAGAGAAAGTGGGAAGTTTGGCTGGCTAATGACCTTTGCACCAGGAATGTGGCTTTTTCTATTCTTAGGAAAAATGTCCAAATTAGGTGACGTTATAGGGCTTGGAAAAGCATCAGTTTGTAACTGCTTGTTAGGGAATTAGTCTTGGGTCCCTAGAGAAAGCACTCCTTTGTGCTGTGAACTTGTTGGGGGTGGCTTTTTTGGTGGTGTTTTTGGTGGTTGGTGTTGTTTTTTTTTATATTATTTGTTTGTGGGCTTTTTTGTTTGTTTTTCTCCTCCTTGGCCAGATTGGCCCATGCTAGAGCAACAGAATACAGAATTAACCAGGTTGGAAAAGACCTTTGAGATCACCAAGTCCAACCTATCACCCAACACCATCTCATCAACTAAACCATGGCACCAAGCACCCCATCCAGTCTCTTAAACACCTCCAGTGGTGGTGACTCCACCACCTCCCTGGGCAGCACATTCCAATGGCCAATCTCTCTTTCTGTGAAGAACTTCTTCCTAACATCCAGCCTAAACCTCCCCTGGCACAGCTTGAGACTGTGTCCTCTTGTTCTGGTGCTGGTTGCCTGGGAGAAGAGACCAACCCCCACCTGGCTACAACCTCCTTTCAGGTAGTTGTAGAGAGCAAGAAAGGTCTCCCCTGAGCCTCCTCTTCTCCAGGCTAAGCAACCCCAGCTCCCTCAGCCTCTCCTCACAGGGCTTGTGCTCCAAATCCCTCCCCAGCTTTGTTGCTGGTCTGTGGGAATTGCTGATCATATCTTGCTATTTATAGCACGCACAGCGTGCATATCTGTATAGCTGTCTCTATATATCTATGTATGTACACAATATATCTCATGTGGCTTTTGGGGAAAAAAAATAAATCAATGTACACTTTATGTGGTTTTAAACTTTTGTGCTCAGGCTTCAGTTCTTTTCTTAGGCTTTTTTCCAGGTGTTCCCCATTGTCCTTTCCTTCATGCTGGTTGTAAAACAACTCCTGCTGCTGTGGTTGCTCTCAAGAAAAAAAAAAAAAAAAGGGAAGGACTTATGCCACTTTCTGTTTACCAGGCTTGATTAGTCTGGGCTTGCCTTTCTTCTGACTTTCTTAAAGATGTGGTTTAGCTGTGCGGCTTAGTGCTTGCGTCATGCCTGCGATTTGCATGCGCTCACGGGCTCGTAGGCACTCTTTTCTTGTCGCATCCGTAGCCACTAAAAAGAGTCTGGTGGAACACGAGCTGGGGGTTGTGTTGGCCAGCTAGAGTCCAGTTCTGACAACAGCTAGTTCTGCTTAGGTTTGCCAGTCTTAAGAAGAATAGTTGCCAGTGGAAGGACTTTGTTTCCCTGCCTGTTCCACTGTTAGCTCCAACTGCAGGGACTGAGCGTCGTATTTCAGTCGGTCTTTGATGCAGTGTGGCTGTGGGGAATCTTTGCGCAGGCTGTAGCGGCATTGTTCTCCTACGTGCATTAAAATGGTTGTTGCAAGAGAGGCATCCACGGGGACCTCTGCCAGCTTCTTATTGATGTGTTCAGTTTCATCTATTGACACACTACCCTTCATTATTGCACAGCGAATCCTGTGGCAGTGGAAGTCGCTATTAAATCTGCCCCGCAAAAGAGAATTGGCAGGAGCTGCTTGAAAAGCAGCCTGACCCGTGTGTCTGCAAAGAATGGCTCCCAGATAGGAAACAGATGCTGATTTAAGAGAGGGCACAGCTTAAATTTTCAGTGTGCCAGCCAGAATTATTTTGAGGAAAAATTCAGAATTCACCCAAATGGTAAATATTTGTGCAAACTCGGTGCCCTTTCCCTGGAAATGCCTGACTGATCAGTACATGTGTTCGCTTGTGCTCACACACGGCCAAGGGATACTGAGGTGAGAATAGGCAGTTGTTAATGAAAACTGTTAGAATAAGCACCGAGGTGTGAGTCTTTCTGTGCATGTTCTGATTGTTTCCTGAGTGCTGGAGGATGGAGAGGTGATACATCTTTCTTTGCCTTTGGCTACTGTCATTCTGCCATTGTACGCTGCACTGGTTAGGCCACACCATGAGTCCTGTGTCCGGTTCTGGGTCCCTCAGTTTAGGAACGATGCTGAGTTGCTGGAAGGTGTCCAGAGAAGGGCAACGAGGCTGGGGAGAGGTCTGGAGCACAGCCCTGTGGGGAGAGGCTGAGGGAGCTTAGCCTGGAGAAGAGGAGGCTCAGGGAAGACCTTATTGCTCTCTACAACTATCTGAAGGGAGGTTGTAGCCAGGTGGGGGTTGGTCTCTTCTCCCAGGCAACCAGCACCAGAACAAAAGGACACAGTCTCAGGCTGTGCCAAGGGAGGTTCAGACTGTATGTTAGGAAGAAATTCTTCACAGAGAGAGTGATTGGCCATTGGAATGTGCTGCCCAGGAAGGTGGTGGAGTCACTATCACTGGAGGTGTTTAGGAGGTGACTTGATAGGGTGCTTGGTTGCATGGTTTAGTTGATTAGGTGGAGTTGGATGATGGGTTGGAGGCTATGATCTTGAAGGTCTCTTCCAACCTGGTCTGGTCTACTGTACTCTACTGAACGTGATCTCAGAGCACCACCCATAATGTTTACCCAGATGCTACCACCTCCACCATCTCCCAAGGGAAGCATTATGTTCTTTAGAATGCCAATGATACACTGTCTGTTGAGAAGTGGTATCAGCGGATTGAATTTACGTAAAGAGCCTTTATGTTGTGTGTAGAGTGTGCTTGTTCACATTCAGTTGGTTTTTGAGATTTAACTTCGTGTGGAGTAATAAGTCTGTTGCATCAGGAGGCTCCCTTTGATCTTGGGGTTGGTTCTAGACAAGGTATGCTGTACATCCTGGCTTAGAGAGAGCTTGAAACAGGTTTCATCAGCTTATTTTAGACAAAAACACTCTAGTTTTGGAGGTGGGAGCTGGCAAGGTAAGTCTGTGTCTTTTCATGTCTGGTTGGATGGATACTAAAACTGTTGATTAAGCCATGGCTGCTGGCAACTGTATTGAAAGGCTCCTGTTAATAGTTGCAAAGCTGCTGACATCCCTGGGTTTGTGGGTTTATTTATCTGCTAAAACCAAAAACAAATTAAGAAAATAGCATTAATAGCCCAGAAATGTGGATGTTGCTAGAAATTAGAGTTCAGGGATGGAAGGTGAGGAGAAAGTACTGGAGCAAGTCACACTTCCCAGAGACAAAGGGAAATAGGAGAATATAGAATAGAATAAACCAGGTTGGAAGAGACCTTCAAGATCATCGTGTCCAACCTATCATCCAACACCACCTAATCAACTAAACCATGCAACCAAGCACCCCATCAAGTCTTCTCCTGAACACCTCTGAAAGAAAGAGGGGAAGACATTACTGCATGAGAGGGTGGTGTTGGAGCAGCTATTACCAAAACATAGCCTTGGGAAAAACACCAGTTTCTCAAAGCTTTGCAATCACATCTTGAAACACCCTGGTTTTCTAAGCAAAGTTTTCTCTTCACCACTGGCAGGTAAATGGAATCACCTAATTGCAGAGTTCAAAACAAGGTCTGAAGTGTGATGCAGGTTGGCTGCAGGGGATGGTGTAACATCTGTATTGATTCTCTTGTCTGCCTTTTGAGTCTGAAAGGGAGAGGCAAGGGGGAAGCTGCAGTACTGTGAACAGAGTTACTGGATGGGGAGGAACAAGTGAGGCTTCAGATGGTGGCCTTGTTCTAGATCATGACCAGAAGGCACAGAGAGTATTCCTGTCCCAGACTTTACCTCATAAACCTGTGTAAGTATCAATGGACACAGGCCAAAGCTACTTAGAAAGGAACTGTAAAAGGTGATTTTTAAAGTATTTCTCACTTACCTTCTTGGTGTGAGCAGTCAGGTTTTTATTGCTGTCTACAATTACCTGAAGGGATGTTGCAGCCTGGTAGGGGTTGGTCTCTTCTCCCAGGCAACCAGCCGCAGAACAAGAGGACACAGTCTCAGGATGTGCCAGGGGAGGTTTAGGCTGGATGTTAGGAAGAAGTTCTTCTTCATAGAAAGAGAGATTGGCCATTGGAATATGCTGCCCGGGCAGGTGGTGGTGTAACCACCACTGGAGGTGTTGGTGTCACCACCACTGGAGGCGTTTAGGAAGAGACTGGATGAGGCACTTGGTGCCATGGTTTAGTTGATCTGATGGTGTTGGGTGATAGGCTGCACTTGATGACCTCAGAAGGTCTTTTCCAACCTGGTTTATTCTATACTATATATAGAGACTTTTTTCCCCTGTCTGAAGCTGTAGAAAGACACTCTCCTCTTCATCCACCTGGGCAAAGGCTAGTAGTAACCTGCATGTGGATGGCAGGGCAGATTCAGTGAGCACTTTTGCTCCCTGACTTGCAAGGTGGGTCCTTTCCTTGTTTTAGCAAATCCTACCTGGTATAAGAAATTAGCCATCTTAACAGTGCTTCCATGGATCATGCATATGCTACCAAATAACTTGTTGGCTTCTCTTAATTCTGTACTTTTCTTTTGTCACACTTCTGGGCAAAGACTTGCTTTGTATGTATGGTTTTGGCCAATGTCCAGTGTGAATGCTGTCCTCACGTGAATGGCAATCTGGGGTCAGCAGTAATCCTCCCATATCGGAGTTTCCTTGTTGCTGTAGGGTCTTGCTTGCAGTCCAAAGTGGTATTTTGGTCAAGTGACCATCACAAGTACATGGATGTTTCTTGATATTAAAGCCCTGTAACTAAGATTTCCACCTCAGAGGAGGCTGTTAACAGGAGATATCCTGTGCCTGTCACTTGTGCTGAAAGAATGTGTTCAGACAAGCTGTTTTCTGGGTAATCAGTCACAGAGCCCTGTGAGTGAGCCTTGAAGAGCAGGCTGTGCATGGGAATGGGAAGATGTTTGGAGGTTTTGGCAGGGAGAAGGCAAGGCCTGTTGAGAACTGATTGTAGGTTGAGTATTCTTTCCCTGTACTTCCTTGTTTAAGTGTCAAACTCTCATGTTGACAGGGTTAGTATGATGGACAGCTTTGGGCCTATAGCCTTGTGCTAATTGATGGAGGACGAAGATACATGGCATGAGGGTGCATGTTGTGAGTTGTTGGTGGAAGACAGCTAGTCTCAGGAAGTTTGGCAATGTGAAGCTAGAGCTTTCTGCTTTTCAGTGTGTGGGTATGAATACAGCCTCGTGTCTGCTTTTTTGCTTGGCTTGTGTAAGATGAATCATTGGGTTTGCTTCAGTTGGGTGAACATATGTCAGTTGGCCAGAGCAAAATAGTAGTAGGTACTGGATGGTGTTTTGATCAACCAGGTCATGCCCTGAACCAGGCAGAGTGAGCTCACTACCCAGTTTATGATCCAAAACATCCAGATACGTGTTGGCTGTGGCTGACACATGCATGTGGAGGTTGTTGTGGGGACAGCCCTGTTTGCCTTGCTCTTGGATGTTTTGTTAACGTGGGTGGGTGAAGAATTTTGGCCTTCAAAGCTACCTGAGTGCTTCTCAGTACCACTCAACATCACCACTTCTCTCTACATCTGCCCGTGAATTGTTGTTTCTACACACACCATAACTGTGAAAGACTCATGAATTGATGATTGCTTTCAATACCTATAGTCAAGGACATTTTTAACTTGTGGTAATTAACTTCCTATCTTTAGGACCTCTGTGTAGTCCTGAATATATGCCACCAGGTTATGACAGGAAATACCCTGCTGATTGTCTGTTTAACAGGGCCCCTAAATTCCTCACAGACAATTGCGTGTAGCCGCTCTAAGTTGACGCAGCATTCACTGCTGTTCCATGCTACTGGTTTACAGGCTAAATGTGTGGGTAAGATGGATGTTTGCAGACCTATGTGCAAAGTGGAGCAAGTATGGCTACCTGTCTTCTTTTGCTGTGGCATTCTTTGGAGACAGCAGGCTTGTCCATCAGGTGCAGCTCGGACACTTTGTGGGAGCTTGCGGGAATCTGTGCCTGTGTCTCAAGTAGCCTCTGTCTCCTAGCTAGCCTGCCTGTACTGAGGTGTTTCCCCTTTTCCTTGGAAAAGATAGCATGAGTGCTTTGTATCAAATAGATAAAGGGCAGTGACTACCTGCTGGGAATCTTGAGCAGCACTCATTCAGACAGAATTCTGATTGTCTGGTGGTATATATTATTGGCATCTTGAGGGGAGTGAATCTTGCTTGCTCTCTTCCAGAAGGTGTTTCTGTGCACAAAGTTTTCTCTTCCTTGCTGCCTTTTTTTCCCCCTCTGTTTCAATCCAATTTTACCTAATCAGTCTTCTCTGCAAGCCAGCACCAGAACAAGAGGACACAGTCTCAAGCTGCACCAGGGGAGGTTTAGGCTGGATGTTAGGAGGAAGTTCTATACAGAGAGAGTGATTGCCCATTGGAATGTGCTGCCCAGGGAGGTGGTGGAGTCACCATCACTGGAGGTGTTCAGGAGAAGACTTGATGGGGTGCTTGGTGCCATGATCTAGTTGTTTGGGTGGATTGGATTGGTTGATCGGTTGGATGCGATGATCTTGAAGGTCTCTTCCAACCTGGTGTATTGTATTGTATTTGGAATGTGCTGCCCAGGGAGGTGGTGGAGTCACCATCACTGGAGGTGTTCAAGAAGAGACTGGATGAGGCCCTTGGTGCCATGGTTTAGTTGATTAGATGGTGTTGGGTGATAGATTGGACTTGATGATCTCAAAGGTCTTTTCCAACCTATTCTGTTCTGTTCTGTTCTATTCATACCAGGAAAGATTTTGTCAGGTCATTTTGGGTGTTTTGTTCTTTAGGAAACTCAAAAGTCATAATAAAAACTGGAGCTTAAAACCAGTTAAGCTCTGAAAATGTAATAGCTGTCAGACTTTGAATTTCTGATGATAGTCAGAGAAATTCCACTGTCTGTTTTCCCCCTCCTCTTTAACATTATCTAGCCATCAGATTGTGGTAAAAGCAGTTTGTTGTGCTTTTTGTTGAGACAGAAACTGACGCCAGTTAATGTTTTCTTTCCCCAGAGAAACACTTAACTGAGTGACATCCAGACTTGGGAAGTTAGGCTGAGAAAGTCCATCCTTTTTTCCTTCCCTTTTACAGACAAGTTACAGAGCCTCATTTTAAACTTTTCCTGCAGAATGTCTCTTGTAACTCCAGTACTGTCCCATGGTCTTAGTCAGGCTTTGGTGTCTGCAATTCAGTATTCAAATGCTGCAGATTTGTGCATTTCCAGAAAAAGTACACAAATGCTGAAGCAGTTTCTGTTAGTGATATTAAATTTATGATTAGCTTTGAGCACTGACATTGAAGGACACAGCTTTTACCTCTGCTGTTGTTTCTGGCTCTCTGCAGATAACTTACAGTCTTGGATTACAATACAGCTGTTTGGGTGGGTTTCATTCAACGTTTGGGCTAGGCAGTGCATAATTGTTTAAATTTATTATTCGTTTTTTTTGGTAGGAAATACAGGGTTCAGTTGAGTTCTGCTGCATAACAGATGTCTGTTTCATTGAGGCACTTGAGACATTTGAACGTGTCCAAAGAAGGGCAACGAGGTTGGGGAGAGGTCTGGAGCACAGCCCTGTGAGGAGAGGCTGAGGGAGCTGGGGTTGCTTAGCCTGGAGAAGAGGAGGCTCAGGGGAGACCTTCTTGCTCTCTACAACTACCTGAAAGGAGGTTGTAGCCAGGTGGGGGTTGGTCTCTTCTCCCAGGCAATCAGCACCAGAAGAAGAGGCCACAGTCTCAAGCTGTGCCAGGGGAGGTTTAGGCTGGATGTTATGAAGAAGTTCTTCCCAGCAAGAGTTATTGCCCATTGGAATGTGCTGCCCAGGGAGGTGGTGGAGTCACCATCCCTGGAGGTGTTTGGGGGGATTGAATGTGGCACTTGAAGCCATGGTTTAGTTAGCCATGAGGTGTTGGGTGATAGGCTGGACTTGATGATCTCTGAGGTCATTTCCAACCTTGTTGATTCTAGGGTTCTGTGACAACCAGTTGACTGACCACGCCTGTGACTCTTCCCTAGCAGTCTGCTATGTGCATGCCTTTAAAGGGCTTAGCAGCTAGGGGTAAGAAGTGGTTTTGATGATTTCCAGCACCATGCTTGAGAGCTTTCTTTTTCCAGAGATTTTGTAATCTGAATAATGTGACATGAGTACAGCTTTGTTATAATTGTGAATCCCCATAATGATTGCAAGGGAAGAATACAGCTGCCAGGTGGATTAATGAAGATGGTTCTTTTCATCAATGGATTCTTTTTTTCAATAGGAGCTTGGAGAATTCTGGGAGATCTCACTAATTGTACTGAGCAGCTGCAGGTGATGGACACAGAGTGAATTTCTTGCACTGAACTGCTTAGTAGATGAAAAGTACAGTAGTGTGAACAGAGCAGGCAATAATACAAATAGCTTGAAACTGCCATGGGAAAGTAATTACTGCAGTGTTAAAATGACTTAGTTAAAACAAACCCTACACTGGTTTTCTTTTGCAGAGGACCTCCTTTTATGATAAAGGCAAAGAGTGCTTTTCAATGTAGGGACATACTGGACCTCTGCCTTTCCTGCCAATCCCTTGTCCAAGGCTTATTTATTCCTTGTGAAAGGGATGAAGATCTTGCAATAATCTGTGTTTTGTCTGGGGAAAGGCAAAACCTGATCTGGTTGTGTCCTTTGTGGTCTGTTTTTTGACTTTTCATAGGCTTGGGCTTTAAAACCACAAAGAGTGGAGGCATTTGCAGGCTGCTCTTGCATTGCATTTCAGTGGGTGCTCTTCTGCTTGAATTCTTTGCAATATCTTAGTTTGTTGTGGGTTTTAACTGATTTAAGCTCCTGGGAAGTGCTCTTTATGACATTAATCTCTAAAAACTTGTTCTCATTTCTGAAAAACTAAGCTGGGAGGCCAGGGGTGAGGTGAGAAGAAAATGCTATCCTTATCTATAGGTCTGTAAATACTGTATATACCTTTTTCCTGTTTAGGTCTTCTTTAGCAGCAGGGGTGCTTTCTAGGTAGTTTATTTCCTTACAACAGTAATAATAATCTCTAATTAGTGTTATTAATGGTTGCTCTCTAAAAATAAACAAACTTTATTATGGGCTTGTGCTGTTAAAATGATTTATGATTGCCATACCAACCAGGGAGCTAAACCCTGCTGATTTTGGGTTGGAGTAAAACAAGAAGTGAGCAGGGAGTATAAATAGTATGTTGGAGCTTTAAAGTGTAATTTTACTAACAATGAAGAAATCAGAAGAGAAATAAACAGTTTTGTTTTATATATGTAATGCTTCTTAAGTTGTTGTGTGTTGCTGACATTGGACCATGGCTTGATGCAGAGATGGGAGGAGGAGCCTTTACATTTTAAAGCACCCATTGAGAGATCTGCCTACATGTATACTGTGTCTCTTTCAGAGTATTAATGAAGGCATAACTCCTTTGCCTACTGGGGCTGAGATACAGCACTGACTTTCTCAAGCAATGCTATCTTTTCAGATGCTATCATACAGCGTGAGAGCAAGGGGCATGTCCTGATATCGCACAGCATTCGGTGTTTGCCTGCTTGTCCTCCTCTTGTTACTGTTAGTGAGATCAGGCTTTCAGTTTTGATTTCTTGCAGCCTGAGTTCAAGGCCAAAGCACCAAGAGAACAGTTCTTGGGCATAGGTTGGCATTGTATGATTTTATTTCATGCTTCTGTTTCTTCCTGTTTCCACGTGTATGGGTTCATGCTTTGCATTTACATTCTGAAGGATATGTAGGTTCAAATCATTGCTGGTGCTAAGGCTGGGTAAACACGTCCCTTGGACTTGATATGGCTTCCAGGATACGGTCTGATAAAGGAGTCATGCCTTGCTCTGGACATTGGACACCAGAATTTCATGCTCCAGCTTTCTAGGTCTAATCAGAAGTACTTCTGGAGAGTTAGCTCTCCCTGTGCATTGAGTACATCTCCTTTGTTACCCAAGGGCTGTTTGAAGTGAAGAGGGGAGTTCCAGCTAGAAATCTCAGAGGTACTTAAAAGCTGCTAAGGTACTAAGAATCTTTTCTTACAATTCAGATGTGTGGACAATTCATTTTGTTCTTATGCTGGCCTGTTAGCTGCTGAATTTGCACTAGGCATAATTATGATTGGTGTTCAGTTTGTTCCTTTGCATTAATACAGCGGCTAGTAGAGAGGTCTGAGGCCTTAGTCTGCAGTTCTTGGCTGGTTTTGCAATGGATATTTGAAACTTGCAATGTTGTATTTAGTTGTTACAGATGTGTAGCACTTCAGGCCCCAGAGCATGGCTGTCGTGCTTTCTCTTGGGATGAAGTTTGACTGTCGAGTCTTTTGAGCTGCTGGACAGCATTCTGTGGGGCATAACTGTTCTTCCCAGTGTAGCAAATACGAAGATGCCTAGGGTGAAAGCAATCTGTCAAGTGCAACCTGATGATGAGTGTTAGTTACTGAATAATTTCAGAGTATCTCAGTGTCACTCTAATATTAACAGGTGCTTGTTTTGTTTGTGGATTGCCTTATTAAATTGGGTAACCTAGAAGGAGACTGGAGGTGAGAAGAAACAATTAAGCATTTTCCCTCTGGATGTCTTTCAAAAACTGTGTTCTCCTCCTCCTGCTGTTTTAATGTTGTGTTGGTTCTCTCCCTACTTTCCTCTCTTGTTTCATGCTCAAAAAAGATTTTTCTCTCTGCTGATTTGTAAGTTAATTGAAAAATCCATGTTCTTTCATTCAGTGTTCTTTCGTGTGTGTGTGTGTGTGTGTGTTTGCTGTCTTCTCTTGATGCTGAGTGCAGCCTAGTTACCAGCCTGGGTGCCACTGAGAAACAGCAGAAGTAAAAGGGTACTTCCAAACTCCTACTTCCTGGAGCTGTAGAAAGAGCTGACACTCCTTCAGCCTTGTGTCTTGCCTCTGACAGTGGCCAAGGGCAAATACCCAGGAAAGAGTGAGCACAACCTGTTATAATCTCATGTTCATCTCTAGCCGGGAGACTTCCTAGGTTATTTGTGATATCTTTGTATGTAACCTTGGATATTTCCTCCAAGATTTTGCTGGCTTATGGGAGTTGCAGGAGTTCAGAAGTTCAATTTTCTGAAAAGCTCTGGCTGATGATGTGTATTAGGTCATCTCAGTGTGTTAACTTTCTCTTTTGTCACATGCGCCCCTGTCCTCAGCACTGGTTAGGCCACACCTTGAGTCCTGTGTCCAGTTCTGGGTCCCTCAGTTTCAGAAGGACATTGAGACACTTGAATGTGTCCAGAGAAGGGCAAAGAGGCTGGGGAGGGATCTGGAGCACAGCCCTGTGAGGAGAGGCTGAGGGAGCTGGGGTTGTTTAGCCTGGAGAAGAGGAGGCTCAGGGGAGACCTCCTTGCTCTTTCCAACTCCCTGAAGGGAGGTTGTAGCCAGGTGGAGGTTGGTCTCTTCTCCCAGGCAACCAGCACCAGAACAAGAGGACACAGTCTCAAAGTGTGCCAGGGGGGTTTAGGCTGGAGGTGAGGACAGAGTTTTTCCCAGAAAGAGTAATTTGCCATTGGAATGTGCTGCCCAGGGAGGTGTTGGAGTCACCATCCCTGGAGGTGTTCAAGAGGGGATTGGACATGGCACTTGGAGCCATTGTTTAGTTAGTCAGGAGGTGCTGGGTGATAGGTTGGACTTGATGATCTCTGAGGTCTTTTCCAACCTTGCTGATTCTATGACCTTCCAACACACAGCACACCAATGACAGCAGCAAAGTAAATATGTTTGAGTTTACATTTATTTAAAGAGGGAGTAACAAGAAACATTTAGAAATGTATACTTAGGCATGTTTATTAGAAAATTAGTAGCTAATGGCTGAATGCCAACCTCTCACTGAGGCTCTGAAAAGCAATAGGTTGTGATGCATTCTTTCATTACATGGCTACAGATGATTTTTCCTTAAATGCCTAATGGTATACAACTCTCCTCAAATTTTCAAAGCATGTGACATTCTGTAGTGCTATGTGTTGCTGTGTATACCAGGAAGGCTATTCAGTGTTGGTTGTAGAGGTAAGAGTACTACTACAAATGCTGTGCCTTAATCAGAAAGGGAGGCTGTAGCCAGGTGGGGGTTGATCTCTTCTCCCAGGCAACCACCAACAGAACAGAACACAGTCTCAAGTTGTGCCAGGGAAGGTTTAGGCTGGAGGTGAGGAAGAAGTTCTTCCCAGCAAGAGAGACTGGCCATTGGAATGTGCTGCCCTGGGAGGTGGTGGAGTCACCATCCCTGGAGGTGTTTAGAAAGAGCCTGGATGAGGCACTTGGTGCCATGGTTTAGTTGATTAGATGGTGTTGGGTGAGAGGTTGGACTTGATGATCTCGAAGGTCTTTTCCAACCTGTTCTATTCTATACAGGTAACAGTGAACATTTGCTGGCATAGAGTTTAAAGGGGGGAGAAAAGACTTTCCATTTGTGATAGGAAACATGAGAAGACTGCTGGACTTTTTCAGTCAGGTTCTGGATTGATGTGCCTTAGTGCTCTGCTCCTGGAGATAACAAAATACCCGCACTGAACAGCGGGCAATGTTTTTGGAGGTGGTAGAAGGCTTGAGGCCGAGAGCCTGAAACTTTACAGAGAGTCTTGTATCCTCCACAGGTTAATGCTTAGGGCTTTTTGAAATCTGAGCCTCTTAATTTCCTGAACTAGTTAACTTTGCCCACAGGAGTGGAGTGTTTCTTTCTCTGTTACTCTATCAGGCATAAACAAGAAGTTTGTTTCTCTGCAGGACTAATGCAATTGGGAGTGGATTTGTCAGCTGTGTGTCTTGCATGAGGTAGTACATCTTCTTGGTTTCTGAATGTCTCATGTGTTGCCCACATGCACATACCTGCCCCCCCCCCATTCCAGAAAGTCTCATCTTGTTGTCCAGTAAAATTAATCTTCTAGTAAATTGAAGAGCAGCTGCATATACTACCATTTCCTTTCACATGTGAGAACAGCTTTTTTCGAGGTAAAATTCAGGGGCACAGAAAGGTAAATTACACAGCTAATTTGCCTTCAGGCTCTTGGAGGCAGTGAATGCCAGCATGTTTCTGACTCTTGCAGGCTTCCTTGGAAAATTTGGCTGTTGAATTTGTGGAGCAGGGATAAGCAGCACTGTGAAGTGTGGGTGAATTTCGTATCCTGACCATACCATTGTTCATGGCTCAGCCATGTGTTTTAGGGAAGAGTTCCCATTTCCACGCTGCAGTTGAAGTGAAATGTATCTCAGTATCACCAAGGCTGGAAGAGACCTCAAAGATCAAGTCCAATCTCTCACCACAGACCTCATGACTAGACCATGGCACCAAGTGCCACATCCAGTCCCCTCTTGAACCCCTCCAGGGATGGTGACTCCACCACCTCCCCAGGCTGAACAGCCCTTTAAGCATCCTTCAAGAGCATGCAGGCTGCATGATCATTTCCCCTGTACTCAGCACTGGTTAGGCCACACCTCGAGTCCTGTGTCCAGTTCTGGGCCCCTCAGTTTAGGAAAGATGTTGAGTTGCTGGAAGGTGTCCAGAGAAGGGCAACAAAGCTGGGAGAGGGGTTTGGAGCACAGCCCTGTGAGGAGAGACTGAGGGAGCTGGGGTTGCTTAGCCTGGAGAAGAGGAGGCTCAGGGGAGACCTTCTTGATGTCTACAACTCCCTGAAGGGAGGTTGTAGCCAGGTGGGGCTTGGTCTCTTCTCCTAGGCAAGCAGCACCAGAACAAGAGGACAGTCTCGAGCTGTGCCAGGGGAGGTTTAGGCTGGATGTTAGGAAGAAGTTCTTCACAGAAAGAGAGATTGGCCATTGGAATGTGCTGCCCAGGAAGGTGGTGGAGTCACCATCACTGGAGGTGTTTAGGAAGAGCCTGGATGAGGCACTTGGTGCCATGGTTGAGTTGATGAGATGGTGTTGGATGATAGGTTGGACTTGGTGATCTCAAAGGTCTTTTCCAACCTGGTTAATTCTAATTCTAAAGTCACCATTTTAATTGGGGTGAGGATTAAATTTCTGAGGTGAAGCTCTTCAGTGTCCCTCTTCCTGCACATTGCTTTTTACTGTGAAGCAATCTGAGTGCATGGTTAGGATTCCTTTAGATAGAGCTGAACCAGAGGTGTCACCCTAGGAGCATTTCTGCTGTGCAGCAAGTGCCCTTAGGTCTTTGGCCTGTGGTACCAAGCCTGATCCAATGCAAATGCCCAAACATGCCTATTGTGATTCTTAGGGCCGTGGCACCAGCTGCCCTCTACAGCCTTTTCTCCTTTTGGACTGTGTCAGGTGTCAGTGTAGACTGTTCTGTTAGCCTTTTTTTTGGCTGTTTAAATATTAGTGAAATACATAAGTGCACCATCTTGCCTTCCATCTACTCACCTGATGCCTTACTCTTAATTGTAAAGACTCTTAATGCAGCCAACCAGATTGATTTGAATGTTGTTTGTGAAGATTTTTTTCCTGTTTCCAGAACTGTCTGTATTGCAACTTGTGTCTTTCAACTAATAAGAGTGCTGTGGCATGCCTGTTTTTGCCAGCTGTTTTCCAGATCCATCTGGGGGCAGTTTTATTTAATGGTCTGTGTGCAGGTTACACAGCCTCTCTTAAGAGACCTTGCCTGGGCATCCCTGTGTGTCTTCTAGGTGATATTTTATGTCCCTGACCTCTTGTCTTTTTCTTACCTGGACCTCTTCCTCCTCTTGCCTCTTCTGAACTCTCCTTAGCATGAGGGAAACAATACTGTAATGAAATATGTCTCATCTTGAAGTGGGTAATTTCATGTGTCTGCTGTTGTTTATGCCAGAGACCAGCTGCCTTTTCTGGGGCAAGAGAGCTGCTCAACTGCAGTGCCGTAGCAAATAATGAGAGATCATCAGCAACAAGTACTATAAACACATTGTGGTCCTGTTCTCAATTACAGAATTACTTATGTGAATCATGTATTAAAGGAGGAAGGGCCCTGATGTCTCTCAAATCACATTCTGTGTGTGCATGCAGGCATACAATTCCTTCTTGTCTAGGAGAAAGGTGTCTGTGCCTCTAACTGGCTAGCTCCACAGAGATTAGCATACTAAACAGTGTTGCTCGGCATGACCTGAGATCGGCTTTCGAGTGCTAATTGGGTCTATTAGTGCTTTGAGACAAGGGGCTGGGAAACACTGGTCTCTGGGTTTCCAAGTTGCAGACAGCAGTGTGGATGTGGTGGTGGTGTAGGTGCCCAAATGAGGTCCTCGGGAGGCTCCTGAGGACCTCCATGTCCACCACTTGATAGAGCACAAGCTAAAACTGCTTTGGATTTGCCGGTGTCGTCTTTGCCTAGCTAGTGTCTTTCTGTTTTCATCTTTACCTAAGGAAACAGTGTGATACGGTGACATGAACGCTAGGCCTGAAACCAGGAGTGCCTGTGATCTGTACCTCGCTGCTCCTGCTCTGCTGCATGAGTTTGGTTTGGTTGGTTAATCTGTCCAAGTACATCTTCTGCAGCGAAAGAGCTGGCAACAGCTGTGCTCCTGTACGTAGCTGCATGTGCCGACAAGGCGCAGGCACTCGTTCCCATGCTGGAACACCCACGCTCTGTGCATCTGTTGTTGGCATTTGTAATGTGGCCACTTGGCTTGGAGATTATTTATGGTGAAGATGAGACCTTTAGATAATTAAATTACAGATGAAAGGATTACTCTATAAACGCTGAGACCCATCCCTCCACTGGCGCCTATAGCCACAAATCAATTGACAAGCAGAGAGCCAAGGTGGGCCTTACGCTCGCTTGTTCAGCAGCTCCGGCAGCCTTGCTGCCCAGCCACCTCCGTTCATAAGGTCTCACAACAGCAGATGCAGAGTGAAACTGCCCTTCAGGATCTCAACCAGAGACCCAGAGAGCCTAACATATTTATTGGGTTGTTTGGTGGCGTGGCTGTCAACTTCTGTAATCGGTCTTTACTCTGTAACGGGTTTTGATGAAGTCACAGAATCGCCAAGGTTGGAAGAGACCTCAAAGATCATCAAGTCCAACCTGTCACCACAGACCTCATGACTAACTAAACCATGGCACCAAGTGCCACATGCAATCCCCTCTTGAACACCTCCAGGGATGGTGACTCCACCACCTCCCTGGGCAGCACATTCCAATGGCGAATCACTCTCTCGGTGAAGAACTTTCTCCTCACCTCCAGCCTAAACTTCCCCTGGTGCAGCTTGAGACTGTGTCCCCTTGTTCTGGTGCTGGTTGCTAGAGAGAAGAGGCCAACCCCTTCCTGGCTACAACCACCCTTCAGGTAGTTGTAGAGAGCAATGAGGTCTCCCCTGAGCCTCCTCTTCTCCAGGCTAAACAACCCCAGCTCCCTCAGCCTCTCCTCACAGGGCTGTGCTCAAGGCCTCTCCCCAGCCTTTTTGCCCTTCTCTGGACACGTTCAAGTGTCTCAATGTCCTTCTTAAACTGAGGCGCCCAGAACTGGACGCAGGACTCAAGGTGTGGCCTAACCAGTGCTGAGTACAGGGGCACAATGACTTCCCTGCTCCTGCTGGCCACACTAGTCTGATCCAGGCCACGATGCTATTGGCCTTCTTGGCCACCTGGGCACACTGCTGGCTCATGTTCAGCCTGCTGTCAGCCACTACCCCCAGGTCCCTTTCTGCCTGGCTGCTCTCCAGCCACTCTTTCCCCAGCCTGTAGCTCTGCAAGGGGTTATTGTGGCCAAAGTGCAGCTCCTGGCACCTGGACTTTTAAATGCCATCCCGTTGGACTCTGCCCATCTGTCCAGTCGGTTGAGGTCCCTGTCTGTGTAATGCCTTCACTCATGCAATGGAATCCTTGCTGGTAAATGAGTCTCTGTGTAATGATATTTCAAATGATCCCCCAAACCAGTTTCTGGGGAAGTGGAGGTTAAGATAATAATATTTGGAATATGAAAATGTGGCTTTTAAAATCTCATTATCTTTGGAAGGTTCTAATGTGACTTCCAATCCCCTTCAGATTTAACTTGGCTTTAGTTAGGACTTTGTCAGTATGGAGGGGGTGCTGGGTTAAGTGAAAAAATGCCTGTAGAAAAACCCAACCAAATAAAAAAACCCCAAAAAACAACAAACCACCAGAAACCCTATTGCAAACCCAAAGACCAAAAAAACCCTCATTAAAAAAAGCCCCTAAACAAGCCCAATACTAAAAACCAGAGTGAAACCACCACACAAACCCTCCAATACCACACAAAAAAACCCCAACCAGGTGCTGATGTGTGGGGGTTTGTTTTGCCTTTGGTGTTTTATTGGTAAAATTATTAATGAAGAGTAAAAGACTTTATATTGGATTCAGCACTTCTTATATTTGAATTTGAAGTGGGTTTTGGATATTGACTTACGAAGAAGAGAGGCTGAGGGAGCTGGGGTTGTTTAGCCTGGAGAAGAGGCTCAGGGAGACCTTATTGCTGTCTACAAGTCTCTGAAAGGAGGTTGTATAGACTGTTGGGGATTGGTCTCTTCTCCTAAGCATCCAGCACCAGCACAAGAGGACACAGTCTCAAGCTGCACCAGGGGAAGTTTAGGCTGGAGGTGAGGAGAATGTTCTTGGCCAGAAAGAGTAATTGGCCATTGGAATGTGCTGCCCAGGGAGGTGGTGGAGTCGCCATCCCTGGAGGTGTTCAAGAGGGGATTGCATGTGTCACTTGAAGCCATGGTTTAGTTAGTCTTGTGGTGTTGGGTGACAGGTTGGACTTGATGATCTCTGATGTCTTTTCCAACCTTATTGATTCTATGATTCTATGAAAGGTAACGTGGAAAACAAGTGATTACAGTAGTTTACAAATCAATACCTCCTGCTCTGTGAAGAGAAAAAAGGTTAATGATGGAAATTATTCTTGGGAGATGGGAGCATTCTGCAATTTCGCTTTTCAAATGTATAATTTGTGATGTTAGAGATAGGTGAGGCACAGGGGTATTGCTGCACATGCATCTTGTAAAAAGTCTAGGCAAAAATACTTTTTCCTAGCTTTCCAGCTTTCTCACTCCTGCTAGGTGCTGTCTTTGTAAAAGTCATGCTAGTTGAAAAATGTCTTAGCTTTTATAGTTTAACAAGATCTTGTGCCAACTGCTTTGGGAAAGATTTAAGATAACAGATAAGTGCAAGTTAATGATGTTGCAGAACAGCCCTGATTTTAATTCTGTATATTCCAGTTTGAGGACTTAAAAAAGATCCTGGGAAAAGTATGCACTTGAGTGGAGCTAGCATGACAGTGTCTAACCCACATTCTTCCTCCCCACTAAAGAAAATGTGAAGATACGTTGTATACAGCATTTCCACAAATATTGCTGGCCTGGAATCAGGAACAGTGTGGCCAGCAGGAGCAGGGAGGTCATTCTGCTCCTGTACTCAGCACTGGTTAGGCCACACCTTGAGTCCTGTGTCCAGTTCTGGGCTCCTCAGTTTAGGAAAGATGTTGAGTTGCTGGAACATGTTTCCCCCCCCCCACCCCCAGAGAAGGGCAACAAAGCTGGGGAGAGGTCTGGAGCACAGCCCTATGAGGAGAGGCTGAGGGAGCTGGGGTTGTTTAGCCTGGAGAAGGGGAGGCTCAGGGGAGACCTCTTTGCTACCTGAAGGGAGGTTGTAGCCAGGTGGGGGTTGGTCTCTTCTCGCAGGCAACCAGCACCAGAACAAGAGGACACAGTCTCAAGCTGTGCCAGGGGAGGTTTAAGCTGGATGTTAGGAAGAAATTCTTCCCAGCAAGAAGATTGGCTGTTGGAATGTGCTGCCCAGGGAGGTGGTGGAGTCACCATCACTGGAGGTGTTTAGGAAGAGCCTGGATGAGGCACTTGGTGCCATGGTTGAGTTGATGAGATGGTGTTGGGTGATAGGTTGTACTTGATCTCAAAGGTCTTTTCCAACCTGGTCTGGTCTATTCTATTCTATTCTATTCTACTTTGCACCCTGCTTCCAACTGTGCTACCTCTTCAGCTTTGAGCTGTGGGCTTTAATCAGCTGTCAGCTGTTTTCTTTACAGCATAGCATGTTTAACTTCTCCTGGCAACACAAACACCTCTGAAAGCAGAACAGCAGAAAATCACATCTTCATGACAGACTAAATGCCACTTCCAGTGTCCCTGGAATTTCTGGATCCCAAGGAACCTAAACAGGTTGCTCTGTCAGATTAGGCTAAAGATGGAGTTCTGTGAGACTATTTGGATGAAAGTAAATAAAGTTTCATTAGCAGGGACAGGCATTTCAGTGAAACTCAGGAGGGAGCAGCAAGCTGACTCTTGCATTTCATTGTGGTTTTTTGGTTGGTTTGTTTTTTCTGTTCTTCCCCTTTTGCTCCCAGCTGCATTTTTGGGACTTAACATAAGTAGCTCTTTAGATACAACCTTGTATCTTCAACTGGCAGTCAGGGGTAGGAAAAGGGAATAGAGATCCTATGTGATGGAATTGTTTGACATCCAGAGGAACCTAAATCCCAAGCTTTAGTATTATCTCTGCCTGCTAGATGTTTCTACTGTTTGCCCTAGTGGTTCTCGGCCTGTGAAGGTCCACTCTGACAAGTGAGCCGCCTGCTTTGCACAGCTGGGGAAGGTTTGTATGGCTTCTCCTTTCCTCTCTACATGCTGTATGCCTTGCTCTACCTTCCAGCAGCATACCTTTCCCCATGACTGGGATGCAGTGGTGTACTGTGGGTCTGTGCTGTCAGCATCCGGTGGTGGTGTTTTAAACCAATTATTGCTGCATATGCACCCTTGTTTCTACCGTAAAAGCTTCCCTTGTAGTTTCCTGGCCTTTTCTCCTTGAGTCATAGCAAGAAGAATCCACAAACACACTTACAGCAAATTCCCATGGCTCCTTTTGGCAGAGAATTGAAATGGGTTGTGCAGTTGAGAGAGAGATGCCAGTCAGATGGTGTTCAGGAGAATGGTGAACCAGTTAAGAGTGCTTTAACAAGTCCAGGTGCTGGGTGCTGCACTTTGGCCACAACAAACCCATGCAGTGCTACAGGCTGGGGTCAGAGTGGCTGGAGAGCAGCCAGGCAGAAAGGGACCTGGGGGGACTGGTTGACAGCAGCTCAACATGAGCCTGCAGTGTGCCCAGGTGGCCAAGAAGGCCAATGGCATCCTGGCCTGCATCAGGAACAGTGTGGCCAGCAGGAGCAGGGAAGTCATTGTGTCCTGTGCTCACAATTGATTAGGTCACACCTTGAGTCCTGTGTCCAGTTCTGGGCCCCTCAATTTCAGGACATTGAGACACTTGAAGGTGTCCAGAGAAGGGCAACAAAGCTGGGGAGAGGCCTTGAGCACAGCCCTGTGAGGAGAGGCTGAGGGAGCTGGGGTTGCTTAGCCTGGAGAAGAGGAGGCTCAGGGGAGACCTTCTTGCTCTCTACAGCTACCTGAAGGGAGGTTGTAGCTGCGTGGGGCTTGTTCTCTTCTCCTAGGCAACCAGCACTAGAACAAGAGGACACAGTCTCAAGCTGCACCAGGAGCAGGTTAGGTTCAAGGTGAGGAGAAAGTTCTTCCCAGAGAGAGTTGTTGGCCCTTGGAATGTGCTGCCCAGGGAGGTGGTGGAGTCTCCATCCTTGGAGGTGTTCAAGAGGGGATTGCATGTGGCACTTGGTGCCATGGTTTAGTTAGTCATGAGGTCTGTGGTGACAGGTTGGACTTGATGATCTCTGAGGTGTTTTCCAACCTTATTGATTCTATGATTCATGAGGTTCAACAAGGCCAAGTGCAAAGTCCTTCACCTGAGCCAGGGCAATCCCTGGTATCAATACAGGTTGGGGGGATGAATGGATTTGGAAGCAGCCATGCCAGGAAGGACTTGGGGTTACTTGTGTGCTTGTAGCCCAGAACACAAATTGTATCCTGGACTGCATCAAAATATGTGTGACAGGCAGGTTGAGGGAGGTGATTCTGCCACTCTACTCCACTCTGGGTGAGACTTCAGCTGGAGTACTGTGTCCAGCTCTGGAGACCCCAACATAAGAAAGACAGGGACCTGCTCAAGCAGGTCCAGAGCAGGGCTGTAAAGGTTATCAGAGGAATGGAGCACCTTCTCTACAAGGATGGGCTCAGAAAGTTGGGTTTGTTCAGATTGGAGAAGATAAGGCTTCAGGGAGAACTTCTTGCAGCCTTTTGGTACCTGAAAGTGGCCTACAGGAAAGATGGGGCCCGACTCCTTGTCCAAGGTCAGATGGCTGGAGCTTAGAGCAGCCTTACCTAGTGGCAGCTCTCTCTGCCTATGGCAGGGGATTAGAACTGTCTCACCTTTAAAGGTCCCTTCCAAAGGGAACTTTTCTGTGGTTCTTTGATAACAAAGAACTATGTCCTAGTGAAAGCCTTGTGGTTTCCTTAAGTGCACTTGAAATTCCTTTTTTGGGGGTTGGAGGGGGATAGGTGGAGGAGTGGTAGGTATCACAGTATCACTAAGGTTGGAAGAGACCTCAAAGATCATCGAGTCCAACCTGTCACCACAGGCCCCATGATTAGACCATGGCACCAAGTGCCATGTCCAGTCCCCTCTTGAACACCCTCAGGGACGGTGACTCCACCACCTCCCTGGGCAGCACATTCCAATGGCGAATCACTCTCTCGGTGAAGAACTTCCTCCTCACCTCCAGCCTAAACTTCCCCTGGTGCAGCTTAAGACTGTGTCCCCTTGTTCTGGTGATGGTTGCTAGAGAGAAGAGACCAACCCCTTCCTGGCTACAACCACCCTTCAGGTAGTTGTAGAGAGCAATGAGGTCTCCCCTGAGCCTCCTCTTCTCCAGGCTAAACAATCCCAGCTCCCTCAGCCTCAGGTGAGGAGGGTGAATGTGAAGGACAGTAGGTTGTTACTGTGCTGCAAAATACGTTGCTTAACATTTTGCTGTTCATCTTGACCCGTGTGCTATAGGCACAGCCCAACGGGGAAGGTACTTCGTTTTTCACCCAGCGCTGGAGATGTGGTTTCTCTGAGATAACTCAGATGGCATGGAGATTAGAGCAATCCAGCAGCCTTGGAATTTGATAGCATTTCTGAGGCTTTGCTTAAGATGCAGTATGTGTTTCTTCATCCTGATAGAGATAATGGGTTTTAAGCAATTACACCCAGGCTAATTCCTTTTGATAAGAGCTCTACATTATCTAAAAAAAGAATCCTAGTCGCCTGGGAAAGAACAATGTAAATGTATCTCATGGAACCCTTTCATTTGCTCTGCTCTGATATCTGCAGATGATACGCTGCAGATCTTCCAGGCTGTGAAAATCTATCAGCCTTTTTGTTGTTTTTTCCAGCAGGGAGCATTGCAGTCAGAGAATAAAATAGAAGAGAAGGGAATAGAATAAACCAGGTTGGAAGAGGCCTTCAAGATCATTGTGTCCAACCTATCATCCAACACCACCTAATCAACTAAAACATGGCACCAAGCACCCCATCAAGTCTCCTCCTGAACACCTCCAATGATGGTGACTCCACCACCTCCCCAGGCAGCCCATTCCAATGGGCAATCACTCTCTCTGTGTAGAACTTCTTCCTGACATCCAGCCTAAACCTCCCCTGGCACAGCTTGAGACTGTGTCCTCTTGTTCTGGTGCTGGCTGCCTGGGAGAAGAGACCAACCTCTGCCTGTCTACAACCTCCCTTCAGGTAGTTGTAGAGAGCAATGAGGTCACCCCTGAGCCTCCTCTTCTCCAGGCTAAGCAACCCCAGCTCCCTCAGCCTCTCCTCACAGGGTTTGTGCTCAAGGCCTCTCCCCAGCCTTTTTGCCCTTCTCTGGACACATTCAAGTGTCTCGATTCCCTTCCTAAACTGAGGGGCCCAGAAGTGGACCCAGGACTCAAGGTGTGGCCTAACCAATGCAGAGTACAGGGGCACAATGACTTCCCTGCTCCTGCTGGCCACACTATTCCTAATGCAGGCCAGGATGCCATTGGCCTTCTTGGCCACCTGGGCACACTGCTGGCTCATGTTCAGGCAGCTGTCGATCAGCACCCCCAGGTCCCTCTCTGTTTGGCAGCTCTTCAGCCACTCCGACCCCAGCCTGTAGCTCTGCATGGGGTTGCTGTGGCCAAAGTGCAGCACCCGGCACTTGGACTTGTTGAATGCCATCCCATTGGACTTGCAAGGCATGGAGGGAGCCCTGTACACCTCAGATGATTCTGGACTGCTGGTAGTGATTACAGCTTTGACATGGAAAAGTCAAATTTAGTGTCTTTCAAAAGAAGCCTTTTGTTCCCTCTCAGTGCAGGCTGTCTGGTGGTAAGGTGCAGGTTGCTTTCACTCACTCAGAATATTTTTTCCTTTCAGGGAGGTGATGGAGTCCCTGTCCCTGGAGGTGTTTAAAAGGATACTGGATGAGGCACTTGGTGCCATGGTTTAGTTGATGAGATGGTTCTGGGTGACAGGTTGGACTTGATGATCTTGAAGGTCTTTCCCAACCTGCTTAATTCTAATTCCACCTTACTTGTGTAAATATGCTTCTCCTGGGAAAATCCTGTTGTCTATTAAAAAAACCCCAAATATTGAAAGGTTCTTAAGCAGGGTAGGCATGTTTGTTGTAACTTGCTGTTTCTCTGCCAGATAGTCACAGATGACATTGCTGATGTGGAGCTGCCTGATGATAATTGGAGCTGGGAGGGGAGGCAAGGGGAAGATGGGAGATAAAGGTCATAATCTCCCACGCTGATATGCTGTGGTTCTCCTTCTCTAGAGAAGAGCCTGTGAATGCATGGCATGCTGTGTGTCCTTTCACCTGTCTGCTAGCGAAGAATAGCTGCTGAATGCCTCCCAGTGGGATCCTGATCAGTTCTCTTTCTAAATCAAAGAGGTTGTGTCTCTTTGGAACAAAAAATACTCAATAAAACCTGCAAAAATAAAACCTTGTTTTTGTCCATGTTGTAAAATGGCTTCATGCATCATAAGCAGTGTGGTTATTAAACCATGTGTAGTGGGTTGAAGTTCCCCCCAGCATTGACTTTGCCAGACCAACTCAGTTAGAAGCCAATGGAGCTGTATTTGCAAGCACAGTCTACACTCTGCAGTGGAATGCAGTGAATGTGTACAAAATGGACAGGAGTTACAATGTTATACAGGTATTTACAATTAATAAACAGCACAAGGACCCCTCTGGCCAAGGACCAGGGGAAGCTACCAGCTTCTCCCTCCCTGCCTCTCCCTGTACCTGCCTGTACAAAAAGGACAAGAGAGAGAAGCAGAGGAGTTAGACTTAGCCAAAGCCAGCCAGAGCATGCAGATTCTCTCTCCCAGGTGAAGCAAAACAGCTGAGATCAGGAGAGAAAAGGGCAGAATTGCTATGGCACAGCTCCTCTTATTCCAGATATTTACCCAATGACTTTGTTTAGAATAATCTTTTGTTCTCCTCTTTACACCCAAGAGTGATTTGTTTATATTTTCCTACTTCTCTGCTCAAAAGCTGTAGCTACATTTAAAAGGCATAGCCTGAAACCACACCTTGCAGTGCAGAAGTTGGATATTTGGGTTTTTTCTAGGAACACAAGGCAGAGTGCACAGCTTCCGTAGTGGGGAATCTTGCTTATTCTCTGGTGTGGCACCAGCAGGGTTGTCCAGGCTCAAGGGCTTCGTTTGCACAGTGCTAAAGCAAAGCAGTGCCTAGATTTAAAATAAATATAGGAGTTCAGGGAGGGGAAATTGTTACTCCCATTGCAAAGTTGGCTGCACTATTAGATATATCTTTTCTTTTCTTTTCTTCTCCTGTCATAAACTGTTGTGATTTGGAAAGGGCTACTTCCTTCCCAGACATGCAATGTTTAGTTGGCAAATGAAACAACATTCTGTTTGAAAAGCTCTTTTGAGATGAAAGGCATCAGCAAAGTTGTTGCTGTGTCTCCCGTGACTGCTTTTCGTTGAGGAGCTGGACTGTGTGTTCTGAGCCTTTCTGGTGCAGAAGCTCAAGTGCTTAGTCTGAGCCAATTTACTCACTCTTCAGCTCTTACTTTTTTTGGCTTTAATTGGCTTCCTACTGCATGTCACATTGCATTTTCCTTTGGCTGGCGGATGTAGAGTTGACCTCCTTCTCTGGGCTGCTAAAAGAACATGTTTTATAATTAGATAGAGCTGTCTAGTGCAGGCTGGAGAGAAGCACCTTGTGCAAGAGTGCTGAAGCAGAAGTGTGTTCCTTGCAATGATATTATCTTTTCAGCCTTGTGGGCAACTCCACAAAT
The DNA here is from genome assembly GCA_033816785.1 of Picus viridis. NCBI lineage: Eukaryota > Metazoa > Chordata > Aves > Piciformes > Picidae > Picus > Picus viridis. The sequence goes on along the minus strand of CM066570.1, from coordinate 33,226,236 downwards.
TACTTCTCATCTTGTCCTTTCATAAATGATATGTAGACACAAAACCTGTGTGAAGATGAAGCTCCTAGAAGACTTTCGTCATCTGTAGCAATGTCATTAATGCAAAAGCAAATCCTCACCAGCCTGTTCCTTGAGGAATTGTGTAGCTTGTTGAGAGTTTAAACAGACCAGCTGTTCTGTAGATCCTGCACAAATTCTCTGCCTTGTTTTCCTGGTTATCCTAAAAATGACAAGTTGCTATTCAGTGTTCTTGGATTGACTTCACAACCTATCTATTCAGTCATCTGACTTCATTGTTCTCTTTGAAAGGATTTCATTTAATGACAGCAATGAGATGGTGCATCTAGGTGATGGGACAAATTAATTTAAGTACCTTCATGCACCATTGCTAGGGAACAAACACTAGCTTAAAACTGCCCAGGGGGCTCCTCAGTTTAGGAAAGATGTTGAGTTGCTGGAAGGTGTCCAGAAAAGGGCAACAAAGCTGGGGAGGGATTTGGAGCACAGCCCTGTGAGGAGAGACTGAGGGAGCTGGGGTTGCTTAGCCTGGAGAAGAGGAGGCTTAGGGGAGACCTTCTTGCTCTCTGCAACTCCCTGAAGGGAGGTTGTAGCCAGGTGGGGGTTGGTCTCTTCTCCCAGGCAACCAGCACCAGAACAAGAGGACACAGTCTCAAGCTGTGTCAGGGGAAGTTTAGGCTGGATGTTAGGAAGAAGTTCTTCCCAGAAAGAGTAATTGGCCATTGGAATGTGCTGCCCAGGGAGGTGGTGGAGTCACCATCACTGGAGGTGTTTAGGAAGAGCCTGGATGAGGCACTTGGTGCCATGGTTTAGTTGATGAGATAGTGTTGGGTGATAGGTTGGACTTGATGATCTCAAAGGTCTTTTCCAACCTATTCTATTCCTAGTCTATTCTATCTTGCCTCTGTTAAATATGACAAGCCCTTGATTATTATTCTACCTTGAGCCACACTTTCTTCATGTTGCTGGGGGAGTATTTAGTGTGTTCCCCTGGGAGAAACCTCTTTTGAGGTACTTGGTAAACAGCCATGTGATTACCCTGCTTTTTGGATGTTTCTGGATCATTCCTGCAAAAGCACCACTGTTGCCTGGTAGTCCTGTCACTTGTCTAATGATCCAAAGGAGTAGGTCCCATCCTTTGTATTTGTATGCTGGCCTCTTTGCAGGGACATCATAGAATCAATAAGGTTGGAAAAGACCTCAGAGATCATCAAGTCCAACCTGTCACCCAAGCCCTCCTGACTACGAAACCATGGCACCAAGTGCCACATGCAATCCCATCTTGAACACCTCCAGGGACAGGGACTCCACCACCTCCCCAGGCAGCACATTCCAATGGCCAATTACTTTCTGGCAAGAACTTCCTCCTCACCTCCAGCCTAAACCTCCCCTGGCACAGCTTGAGACTGTGTCCTCTTGTTGTGGTGCTGGTTGCCTGGGAGAAGAGACCAACCCCCACCTGGCTACAACCTCCCTTCACGGAGTTGTAGAGAGCAAGAAGGTCTCCCCTGAGCCTCCTCTTCTCCAGGCTAAGCAACCCCAGCTCCCTCAGCCTCTCTTCACAGGACTGTGCTCAAGGCCTCTCCCCAGCCTTGTTGCCCTTCTCTGGACACATTCAAGTGTCTCAATGTCCTTCCTAAACTGAGGGGCCCAGAACTGGACACAGGACTCAAGGTGTGGCCTAACCGGTGCTGAGCACAGGGCACAATGACCTCCCTGCTCCTGCTGGCCACACTGTTCCTGATGCAGGCCAGGATGCCATTGGCCCTCCTGGCTGCCTGGGCACATTGCAGGCTCATGTTCAGCCTACCATCAACCAGCACCCCCAGGTCCCTCTCTGCCTGGCCACTCTCCAGCCCCTCTGACCCCAGCCTGTAGCTCTGCATGGGGTTGCTGTGGCCAATGTGCAGCCCCTGGCACTTGGATTTTTTGAATGCCATCATTTTGGACTCTGCCCATCTGTCCAGTCAGTCAAATAGCTCCTTGCAATTTCTTCTGGTGGTTTGGCAACTCAGTACAGATAAACTTTTGTTTTTAGGCAAGTAATCCTGTGCTCAGGCAGGTTTGATGTCCAACCTTGGAGTTTATGATACTGAGTTCCTACTAAACACATCTTGGAAGGGCTCAGTGAAACTGGCAGGCACTGGATTGTCAAAGTTCTGTTATTTTCTGTCGCCGGTGTTTCCTGTTCCCTGCTGCTTCGTCTATTTCTGCAGTTAAATGGGAGTGCATTTGTTAAGAACCCATCACCTTGCATTAGCAGTGAAATGTGTTAGGTGTCATGAAAAAATAAATGTTTCTGACAAATTCACAGAGTTTCAAAACTTTTGTATCATGAAAACTGAAATGAGGTTGCTGTAGGAATATGAAGGGGGTGTGTATGAGTAACACTGGGCACTGCAGGAACCAGATGTTTGTGGAGGCTCCTTGTTTAGCTGCCAGAGTAAAATGGAGTTCACATCTTGCCAAGATCAGTCTGCAGCAGTGCCTTCCTCTACAGCTACATGAAATGTTAATCTCTAATGCACTACAGAGAATATCACACCTTATTTAGTAGCTAGGGATACTCTTGCTGCTGACTGCTGCAGGACAAAAGGCAGAGCCCTGAATTCACAGCTTGCCAGATACTGAGCCTCCTGGGTCTTCTAGAAGTGCAGCTTGTGTTGGAGTGTCTGCCCTGTTCATTTTTCTCCTCAACTATGGGCAAGGCACAGCAGATGTTCTGCAGTAAGTTCTCATTCTCTTATCTTGATGCTGTATCTGTGTGCTTCTGCCTTGGAAGAATCCTAATTTGTCTTAGAATGTTATTGTTGGTAAAGTATAAAATAGTGACTGTTACAGGCTGTCCCTCTTCCTTCCTGCAGCCTGTTCCCACTGTATTCCTTCCAGCTTTATGCTAAACTGGAATTGCTTGTGGGACTGTGCTGTGGGGGAGGATATCATCGTTGCTTTGCAGCCATAGGTTATGCACTCTGAGCAGTCTGTTGAGCAGTCTCGGTGTCCTTTGGCCTGCCTCTAATGAAGGTACTTATCACCCCCACCCTTATTTAACGTCAAAGGGTCTGTAGTGACCTTGGAAGGAGAGAAATTCAGTCGTTGGTGCTAATCTCAAAAAAAAAACACCCTACATCTGCCACCCTTGGCATTTTAGTCATGGCTTTGTCACCTCTGGATTGGCTTAGCGCGGTGCACGGCGCGCGGGTGTGCAGCTGGAGACGCGCGCAGGACAGCGTTGTCTGCTTATTGTAGTGTCACGGGAGAAACATCAGCATTTGAGGAGCGCCCTCGGGATTCTGAGGTGACTTCTCACAGTGGGCTGAGGGAAGCTGGTTTGGCTGTCAGGCAGCGCTTTTAAAGCTTACCTGCTGCTATTACTGCTTGTTCTTAAGAGGGTAAGTTGAAGGATGAATGGGGCTGCAACTTAAGACCTAGTGAGGAAATGTCAAAGCCCTGCAAGTTTCTTTAGGGTGTTTTTTGTTCATTATTTTTCTGCACCAATGATTTTACTAGATGGTGCTTGTGTTTAGAGAGATCTCAAAGGACAGCTGACTGTGGAGCAATGCATAGGCAGTGGAGGTTTTTCTCTCTGATTCACATGTGAGTAGTGGAGAGAAGTCCACCTTCCCTATTAGGACTTGTCAATCACTTGATCAGGTACAATACAATACAATAAACCAGGTTGGAAGAGACCTTCAAGATCATCATGTCCAACTTATCAACCAATCCAACCCACCTAAACAACTAAACCATGGCACCAAGCACCCCATCAAGTCTCCTCGTGAACATCTCCAGTGATGGTGACTCCACCACCTCCCTGGGCAGACCATTCCAATGGGCAATCACTTTCTCCATATAGAACTTTTCTAACATCCAGTCCAAACCTCCCCTGGCACAGCTTGAGACTGTGTTCTCTTGTTCTGGTGCTGGCTGCCTGGGAGAAGACACCAACCTCCACCTGTCCACAACCTCCCTTCAGGTAGTTGTAGAGAGCAATAAGGTCACCCCTGAGACTCCTCTTCTCCAGGCTAAGCAACCCCAGCTCCCTCAGCCTCTCCTCATAGAGCTTGTGTTCCAAACCCCTCACCAACTTTGTTGCCCTTCTCTGGACATGTTCCAGCAAGTCAACATCCTTCCTAAACTGAGGGACTCAGAAGTGGACACAGGACTCAAGGTGTGGCCTAACCAGTGCAGCGTACAGGTGGAGAATCTCCTCCCTGCTCCTGCTGGCCACACTGTTCCTGATGCAGGCCAGGATGCCATTGGCCCTCTTGGCTGCCTGGGCACACTGCAGATACACTGTACATAACCATCTTCTGGGAGGGGTATAAGGGGTACGAGATTAGCCCCAGTTGATGTTACAGATGAGTTTAAAGAAGTACTGGTGTTGAATACAAGAGGTGATGGTACTGTTACGACTGTGCTTGTGCACGTGAACAGCCTGAAAAGCAAAGCAGCACACAGGGAATTAGGGACTGGAGAGGTAAAGGCAGTGTCAGTCCTGGGTTCAACTGTTTGCTGAACTGTAGCTGGTGTGCAAAACAATGTTCTTTCTCTTGCAGTTTTGATCACTGTGTACAGCTGCTTGTGTAGTTTTTAAATACCCACACAAATCTTGATGCTTTAACACATCCTTCTCCGTGCTGCTCTGGAGGGGACAGGCTACACTTTATAACAGGTTCTCCAGTGGGTGGTTTCTCTTCATGAGACTAACTTTGCCCACACCTGCATACCTATTGGTATGATAGTTCTGTGCCAGTGAGTGGAGTCTTAATTTGCATCAAGAAGACATGCAGAGTGATAGGAGGGGAAGGCTCAGCAAATATATTGGTGCTGTTGTCATTAGCTGGTGGCTTTCCCGATAAAGCTGGTAAATTAGAGCAGTTGTGGGTTGCTGGACTTTGTGCATTTGGGAGGGAGGTGTTTGCTTAAATCTGACTGCCTCTGTGGTATCTCAGATCATCCTTTTGTTCTAGTTGCTTTTGATGCTGTTATGAACACCTATTGGGTTTCAGCAAGATCTGCCCTTTGGTGTGTTGGCTTCTCCTGTTCTACCTGGCTGGTAAAATATTTTGCTGTGGATGTAGGGTCGGTGGGATGCAGTAGACTGTTCATGTTTGGAGTCTGAGTTTAGGTAGTATTCCTCTGTTTCTGAAAAATTGTCTCTGATTGGAACTTCTTTTGGGAAGTAGGAACCTGCCAAAATCTGTGTGCAGCTGCTGGGGTTATTCTTTGTGCTAGAGAGCCCAATCAACCAGAAAAGCCTCTTGCTGCATCTTTGACAGGTCCTCTGGCTAGTTTAAGTGGTTCACTCTTTTGCCTGGAGCATGACATGCTGCTTTCCCAGCCTTCTGCAGAGAACTGCTGTCGTTGTGTCCTAGTGAGGCAGTCCCACAAAGCGTGGTCTGAACACTCTGTGCTCCTCTGCTCATGCTCCAATGTTCTGAGACTTCCATGAAAGAGGAAATGTGTGTTAGAAACAGGTGTAGCTGTAGAAATCCAGCCAAGCAAACTGTGTCTCTTGAAATCAGTTCTTCCTTTTAAATAGTTGGGTAGGCAGGGAAGCTCACCTGTGTTAGGAAAGCTGTGGCCCTTCAGGGCAGAAGTCACTATACTTGTTTTTGGAGAATGACGACTTAGCATTCTTATGGCCCTCAAGTTAGGGGAGAGTTAGTTTCCTGATGTCAGCATAAGACTTACCAAAACACCTGATTAGATTATGCTTTCACTGTAGTAATAAAAACCACATAGTAATGTTAATGTGACTAGTGATGTCCCTCAGGGGTATGTGTTGGAACCAGTGTTGTTCAATATCTTTATCAGTGATACAGACAGTGAGATTGAGTGAGCCCTTGGCAAGTTTGATGATGATGCCAGGCTGAGTGGTACGGTTCACAGGACTGAAGGGTGGCATGCCATCCAGAGGGACCTAGCCAGGCTAGCAGAGTGGGCTCAGGAGAACCTCATGAGGAGCAGTAAGGTGAAGTGCAAGGTCCTGCATCTGGGTTGGGGCAGTCCATGTTGCCAACACAGGCTGGGGGATGATGAGCTCGAGAGAACTTGGGGGAACTGGTGTATGAGAAGCTGGATGTGAGCCAACAGTGTGCACTGGCAGCCCAGAGGGTGAATTGTATTCTCAGCTGCACCAAAACAAGCATGGCCAGCAGATTGAGAGAGGTGATTTTGTCACTGTATTCTGGTGAAACCTCATCTGGAGTACTGTGTCCGGCTTTGGGGCCCTCAACACAAGACATGGACCTGCTGGAGCAGATCCAGCGGGCCACAAGGATGATCAGGGGGCTGGAGCATGTCTCCTATGAAGACAGGCTGGGAGAGTTGGAGTTGTTCAGCCTGGAGAAGAGATGGCTCCAGTGAGACCTTTTAATTACATTTCAATAGCTGAAGGGGACCTGTGTGAAAGCTGGGAAGGCACTGTTTAGAAGGGCTTCTAGTGATAGGATGAGGGGCAATGGTTTTAAATAAGAGCAGGGTGGATTTTGGTTGGATATTAGGAAGCAGTGCTTTGCATTCTGGGTAATGAAATACTGGAACAGGTTGCTCAGAGAAGTGGTGGAGCCTCCATCTCTGGAGACACTCAAGGTCAAGCTTGATGGGGCCCTGAGCAACCTGATCTAGTTAAAGATTTCCCTGTTTACTTGGGGTGTGGGGGTGTGTTGAACAAGATGACCTTTGAGGGTCCTTTTCAACCTGATGCATTCTAAGATTCTAAGTATCTTACATAGCACGTGGTTTGTAGTAGTAGGAAAGCTGGTACCCACTGGATCTGTGGCTAGTGTTCTCTCTCCTTTTTTGTTTTGTCCTTCCCCACCTTGTCCCCCTTGCAATTTTCCCATTCTCAGTAAGCAGTGAAACAAGGATTAGCTACATAAAGAATGGTGCATTTAGGAGCTCTTCCTCCAGTGAAGTTAAACCCTGTTCAATATTTTTATTGATGATCTGGACGAGGGGATTGAGTCCACCATTGGTGTCCAGATGACACCAAGTTGGGAGCAGGTATTGGTGTGTTAGAGAGTAGAAAGGCTCTGCAGAGGGACATTGACAGGCTGGACAGATGGGCAGAGTCCAGCATGATGGCATTCAATAAGTCCAAGTGCTGAGTGTTGCACTTTGGTCGCAACAACCCCATACAATGCTACAGTCTGGGGTCAGAGTGGCTGGAGAGCAGCCAGGCAGAAAGGGACCTGGGGGGACTGGTTGACAGCTGCTTGAACATGAGCCAGCAGTGTGCTCAGGTGGTCAATAAGGCCAATGGCATCCTGGCCTGCATCAGGAACAGCGTGGCCAGCAGGAGCAGGGAAGTCATTGTGCCCTGTACTCAGCACTGGTTAGGCCACACCTTGAGTCCTGTGTCCAGTTCTGGGCCCCTCAATTTAAGAAAGCTATTGTCCAGAGAAGGACAACAAGGCTGGGAAGGGGTCTGGAGCACAGCCCTGTGAGGAGAGGCTGAGGGAGCTGGGGTTGCTTAGCCTGGAGAAGAGGAGGCTCAGGGGAGACCTTCTTGCTGTCTACAACTACCTGAAGGGAGGTTGTAGCCAGGTGGGGGTTGGTCTTTTCTCCCAGGCACCCAGCATCAGAACAAGAGGACACAGTCTCAAGCTGTGCCATGGGAAGTTTAGGCTGGAGTTGAGGAGAAAGTTCTTGCCAGAAAGAGTAATTGGCCTTGGAATGTGCTGCCCAGGGAGGTGGTGGAATCCCTGTCCCTGGAGGTGTTCAAGATGGGATTGGATGTGGCACTTGTTGCCATGGTCTAGTCATGAGGTGTTGAATGGCAGGTTGGACTTGATGATCTCTGAGGTCTTTTCCAACCTTATTGATTCTATGATCAATGTTAATGGAAAACACTGCTCTTACTAGGTCTAGCTTTCTGCAGAATGGGGTGCTCAGCCATACTCTGTGCTTGAAGTTTATCCTGGTAACTTCTTTGACTGTCTGTTCTCTGTTTATTCTCTTTCCTAGCCTTCTGCAGAGGGCGCATCGTGAGGGTGCCGAGAGGCCCTCTCATTCGGGTCCTAGGCACGGAGGTGGTGATCCCTTGCAGTGTTAGTGACTACGACGGACCCAGCGAGCAGAACTTTGACTGGGAGTTCTCCCGGGAGACGGACTTCGTGCGGATAGTGAGTACCTGGGATCCTACCTTCACCTCTGAAGAGTACCAAAGACGCGTGGGCCGCGGGGATATCAAACTGAGACGGAGCAGCAACGACGCTGTCGAGCTTGTGATCAGAAACATCCAGCCGGCTGACCAGGGGAGATACAAATGTTCCACGCCCAGCACCGATGCCACCGTTCAGGGCAACTACGATGCGGAGGTTCAAGTGAAAGGTATTTCTGAGGAGTGAGGCGTGCTCTGAGTTTGTTCTGGATGCTGATGGTGCATGTACCTGTTAGAGTGGTGAATTTCTGCTGCTTAGGGGCATTGTATTTAGGTTTTTCTTCTTCCTGTTACTGTTAGGAATGGGAATGGAAGAGGAAGGGGAAGAGGGAGGGGAAGGGGAATAGAGGGGAAGGGGAATAGAGGGGAAGGGGAATAGAGGGGAAGGGGAATAGAGGGGAAGGGGGAATAGAGGGGAAGGGGAAGGGGAAGGGGAAGGGGAATGGAAGGGGAAGGGGAATGGAAGGGGAAGGGGAAGGGGAATGGAAGGGGAAGGGGAATGGAAGGGGAAGGGGAAGGGGAATGGAAGGGGAAGGGGAATGGAAGGGGAAGGGGAATGGAAGGGGAAGGGGAATGGAAGGGGAAGGGGAAGGGGAATGGAAGGGGAAGGGGAATGGAAGGGGAAGGGGAAGGGGAAGGGGAATGGAAGGGGAAGGGGAAGGGGAAGGGGAAGGGGAAGGGGAAGGGGAAGGGGAATGGAAGGGGAAGGGGAAGGGGAAGGGGAATGGGGGAATGGAAGGGGAAGGGGGAAGGGGAAGGGGAATGGAAGGGGAAGGGAAGGGGAAGGGGAAGGGAAGGGGAAGGGGAAGGGAAGGGGAAGGGAAGGGGAGGGAAGGGAAGGGAAGGGGAGGGGAAGGGAAGGGGAAGGGAAGGGAAGGGGGGAAGGGGAAGGGAAGGGAAGGGAAGGGGAAGGGAAGGGGGGGGGGAAGGGAAGGGAAGGGGAAGGGGGGGGGAAGGGGAAGGGAAGGGGGAGGGGAAGGGGGGGGGAAGGGAAGGGGGGAAGGGAAGGGGAAGGGGAAGGGAAGGGGAAGGGGAAGGGGAAGGGGAAGGGGAAGGGGGGGGAAGGGAAGGGAAGGGGGGGAGGGGAAGGGAAGGGAAGGGGAAGGAAGGGAAGGGAAGGGAAGGGGAAGGGAAGGGAAGGGGAAGGGAAGGGGAAGGGAAGGGGAAGGGGAGGGAAGGGGAAGGGAAGGGGAAGGGGGAGGGGAAGGGGAAGGGAAGGGGAAGGGGAGGGGAAGGGGAAGGGAAGGGGAAGGGGAGGGGAAGGGGAAGGGAAGGGGAAGGGGAGGGGAAGGGGAAGGGAAGGGGAAGGGGAGGGGAAGGGGAAGGGAAGGGGAAGGGGAGGGGAAGGGGAATAGACGGGAAGGGGAAGAGGAAGAGGAATGGGAATGGGAATAGAAGGGAAGGGGAAGAGGAAGGGGAAGGGGAATAGAATGGAGTTAACCAGGTTGGAAAAGACCTTTTAATTCACCTAAAGCCAAAACTGAAAACTGGCAAGTGTGATAGCAAAGACAAGTGAGGTGAAGAGAGGCTGTTTACTATGAATACCACTTTCTTTCTTGTCTGTATGGTAAATATGTAAATAAAAAAGAGAAAACTAAGCAGTGAGTTTTCTCTAAGTGTCTGCAAATATTTAATGTCCCTGAAACTGAGCAAAGAGGATGACCTCAGTTAAAAAAACCCTAGCTAGTATTTCTCTCTTATTTATTGTGTTCTTTCAAGAGTCTTTCTGTGTGAAGGAGGTTACCTTCCGTTTCTCCTTGAGCATTTGATACTGTAGTCATGCTCTAGCTTTGTTCTGTCACGCAAGCTTTTGTGGTAGTAACTTGTGAGACAGGTTTTTTGAAGTGTCTTGTCTTTTACTCTCGTGAAAATCAAGATGGCTCTGGATAGGAATAGTCAGAGTGATGATATGTGGATAAGAAGCTAAAGCCAGGGGAAGGGTAAATGACTTTGAGTGCTTGTTGCATTTTGTTTGGAGCCCTTCCTCCAATGGATTGTTTTGGTTGAATTCCCTCGTTCCTGGAATATACTTGTGTGGGAAAAGGAATGATTGACCAGGTGTTGCTCTGTGGTGGCTTTACTGCCTCATATCTGACCTGGTCAGGGTGGATGTTTTCTGTTTGCTTCCATTTTATGATGCACGTGTCTGTTTCTTTACATAGTGATTGCCGATGGCCTGTCAGTGAGCGGCTCAAAAGCACGTTCCTCAGCGTCTCTCAGGCTGTCTGAGGGTGACTCCTTCAAGCTGCGCTGCTCAGCAGCTACCACCTCAGCGGAGCACACTCACCTGCACGTGACTTGGCAGATCAAAAGTGGATCCGTTTGGCAGGACATCCTATCTTTGACTCATGAGGGCAAATTCCAGCCGGGTGCTGGCTGTGAAGAGCGCTATCGCAACGGGGATATCCGCCTGGACACGGGAGCGAATGACACATACTGGATATCGGTGTCCCAGGCCTCCTCAGTGGATGGAGGTGCCTACAGGTGTCTTGTGAGCGAGTGGGTGAGAGGAGCAGATAGCTCATGGCAGAAGATTCAGGAGAAGAATGTGGAGATAGCAAGTGTGATAATCCAGCGGACCGGTGAGTGCTACTGATACTCTGGTGTCATAGCTGGTACCCACAGCAATGTTGTGTCCAGACTGTGAGAATGTGAGAGCAGAAATCGGGTAAGCTGAACTAAGTGAGGACATAGTCCAGGAGAAACTAAAGTGTTGTTTTAGATAACTGGCCTGTTTGCATCTTAGGTGCTAGAAAATGCCTGGCATGGTATTTCTAGCTTTTGTTTTGGGGAGAAGGAGGATGATGGTATGGAAGGATTAACTGAAATCTCTTAGATGCCTAGACCTAGGTTTTACCTCATCCTTGCTTCACTTCAGATTGCTTCTAGTTTTCATCTTTCTTAAATAAACATTGTATTTGACCCCTGAGCACCCCAAACCTTTCCTCTGGTCTCATTAACATGCAGTTGCCCCACGGCTCTGCTTGCTGCATGACCATGCCCCATGGCCATGCTTGCTGTGCAACCATGCCCAGTGATTCAGTGGCAGATGTAAAGGTTTTCTGTGTGTTGTTTATCAAAATAGCATAGAAAGACCAAGAGAATGAAGGCATGCAGTGATAATTCAACAGGCCAAATGATCCAGTCATTTTTGTGATTGACAGTGGATCCCTGGCCTCCATGTTGGCAGGGGTCTAGCACAGGAATGGTTCTGTTAAACACATCGCTGCGTGCTTGACTAAGGAGACGAAAATACATATAGTGCTGTGCTGAGGATATCCAGATAACCCTGCCAATATAGATTTCAGGAATAGATGCAGTAAGCACTTAATTGCATTAGCATTACCACTGCTAGTGGGAGGAGGGAGAGCAGTGGAGGCTGATGTGTTTTCCCATTCAGTAGGTGGAAAACCAGGCAATGATGGTCCCTCAGAAATGTGAGACTGTGATGTTGATTTAGAAGTGCTCTGACAGTAAGGGTATCTTTTTTTCATTCTTGTGATCCTTTCATCAGTATAGGGAGAACCCAGAACCTCTGAGGTTTTTTTCTAACCTGTTTGAATGCACTCTTAGTATCCTGTGGAATTTGACAGCATCAGTCTGCTTCCTCTGTTTCAGGGTGCCAGCTACACAGCAGGTGCTTTCTGCTGAGGCATGGCTTGCTTAGTTAGGAACTGTAATTCTCTATTTTGTTTCACTTTTGGAGAGTTTGCTTTAAGTAAGTGAAGTTTAATCAGCAGCTGAAAACTCCTCATGCTTGGGGATGGCCAGGACCAATAGTAGTGCAGTTTTTTAGTGTGATTTGGGAGTGTGGGTTTGTTTGTGGGATTTTTTATTCCATTTAGTGGGTGTTTTTTGAGGTGGTAGAAGCCCCTCACCTGCAAACACTGAAGGTTAGGCTGGATGGGGCCATGAGCAACCTGATCTATTTAAAGATGTCCCTGCTCACTGCAGGGGGCTTGGACTGGATGACCTTTAAAGGTCCTTTCTAACCCAAAGTATTCTGACTTTTTAGCTCAGTCATTGGCAGCACTGGCACTTTGTTAGGGGCATGAAGGTTTTTTAAGTGATGCCAAATGGGATAGGCTATTCTCCAGCAAAATGTTGTGGGAATTTTTACTCACACATCCTGTAGCAGAACTTCAAGAGCATCTTGTGCTAACATCTGAAACCTCTGCTCTTGCATGCTAAAATTGACATGAGCTGTAAATGGTATGCCTGGCTGCTGCTGGACTTACCTGCTGTAAGCTATGGGGTTGAATTTATGCAAACAAAAACAAAAGTGAAAAAACCCAACAAACCAAACAAAACCTCCCACCAAAACCCCCACACTCCAAACCACAAATAACCTCAACCTCCAAACAACAAAAAAAACCCCAAATCCCCCAAAACCAAAAGATGAATTCACATATCTAATGAAAAAAGTCATGTCAAAGGTTCTTTGTGTAACTGTGGGTTTTTTTCTGATGTTGATCTTCTATCTACTTGTTCATCACTTTCATATCCTAAAATCATGACATCCTTGGGCCTGACTTTGCTCTGATACGTCATTTTCAATGGTGCCTTGCACAACATGTGTATATAACCCTAAGTGAGGGTTTAAGGAATTACTGCTGCCTTCTTTTAGCTTCCATTTTATGTTTCTGCAATGCACCTGAGGTCAGTCAGGACTCTGACATGTGGCTGTGGCTGCTTCTCATCTAAATCTGTTTTCTTAGAGGAGCTCAAAGCCATCTTAGCAGAACCGAAGCTGAGTTCTAATGTAGTTCCTAGGGATTTCAGTGGACACTTTCTCTTCTGAGAGATAATCCTTGACCCTCTTGTGAGAGCAGAAAATCCTGTGTGTGTTTTCCTGCTACACAAAGGTGACATGTGGTCTGTGACTGGGACAAAGCCGTCATGCTGCTGGGTTACAAAAATCCTGTTCTCCTTCCCTTACTCCCTCAGCCCTCTTCAGGTATCCTTTTCTCAAGTGCTGATGTGTATGTCCCTTGTAATAGACCATGAAGCTCAATACCCAACAGACATTTGGAGGTAGAGCTTACTGAGCATAAACTTCTGGAATGGAATAGAATAGAATAGAATAGAATAGAATAGAATAGAATAGAATAGAATAGAATAGAATAGAATAGACCAGGTTAGAAGAGACCTTCAAGATCATCGCGTCCAACCTATCAACTAATCCAACCACCTAAACAACTAAACCATGGCACCAAGCACCCCATCAAGTCTCCTCCTGAACACCTCCAATGAAGGTGACTCCACCACCTCCCCAGGCAGCCCATTCCAATGGGCAGTCACTCTCTCTGTATAGAACTTCTTCCTAACATCCAGCCTAAACCTCCCCTGGCACAGTCTGAGACTGTGTCCTCTTGTTCTGGTGCTGGTTGCCTAGGAGAAGAGACCAACCCCACCTGGCTACAACCTCCCTTCAGGGAGTTGTAGTGAGCAATAAGGTCACCCCTGAGCCTCCTCTTCTCCAGGCTAAGCAACCCCAGCTCCCTCAGCCTTTCCTCATAGGGCTGTGCTCCAAACCTCTCACCAAGTTCGTTGCCCTTCTCTGGACATGTTCCAGCAAGTCAACATCCTTCCTAAACTGAGGGGTAATTTACAGTAGGCTATTGTAAAATAAACCAACCAGTGGGTTTTGTTTGGTATTTTTTGTTGTTGATTTTGTGGTTGGTTTTTAATATCTCTTCATTTCTAAGCTCTAGATGTGGTCATTTCAACAAGCAATGTGTCTGTGACTGAAGGAGACTCCTTGGATCTTACGTGCAACATCACAACAGACCGGAGTGGCATTTTCCAAGCGGGACTGATGTGGTATTTTTCCGTGTCACCTGATGATACTTTGTCAGATGCTCAGGTTTTGCTGAGCATGGACCATGATTCTGTTGTCAGTGATTCCACTCTCATCAGCCTGAGCCACATAGATAGGAACTCCTATCGCCTGTTGGTGCGTGATGTGGCTGTGGAAGACTCCGGCTACTACTTCTGCCAAGCAGCCGTCTGGGTACCGCTGCACAATGGGAGCTGGCATAAGGTGGTGGAAAGGACATCTGCGCCAGTCAATGTGGTGGTGACAGCGTTAGGTGAGTGATTCTACTTTAAGAGTTCATTCATTGGTCCCATCAGAAGTGGGACAGGACCTTGCAGAATTGCTTCTCTGCAAGTTTCTCATCTGTATCTATCACCTATGTGTAGGGTGCTGCTCACACATAGAAATAGAGATGTATCCTATGCAGTTTTGGCTCTGTACCTTACAGGGTTTTGTGGGATCTCTTTGTGTGTGTCCCATCCATGCACTCCACTTTCTTATGTCATTGAACAGTCTGCAAATGGGAAATACAACTTAAAATCCTACCTTGTTTTCCAGTGGTTGGAGCTGCTCCTGTTGTCATTTTGCCCCCTTTCACCTCCCTTGTACCATTAGCAGGGCTCTAATCCAGCCACAATAGTTCTCTTTGAGCTCTGAACACAATACCAGTTCCTTCCCTATATTTTTGAGTCATTTACCATGAAAATTATTTATAATGGGAACTTAGAATGAACTCCAAGAGCTTTCAAAGTTGGGGTTTTGTTTTGCTGTTTTGATCACTGGAGAGACACATCCAACCAATGGATTTGGTGTGGGATGTGACTATACTGCTTTATTATTCTCTCTCAATACACAAGTCCATTTTGTGAATCATACAATGAATGAAGTTGGAAAAGACCTCAGAGATCATCAAGCCCAACCTGTCACCCAACACCTCATGACTAACTAAACCATGGCTCCAAGTGCCACGTCCAGTCCCCTCTTGAACACCTCCAGGGATGGGGACTCCACCACCTCCCTGGGCAGCACATTCCAATGGCCAATAACTCCTTCTGGGAAGAACTTTCTCCTCACCTCCAGCCTAAACTTCCCTTGGCACAGCCTGAGACTGTGTCCTCTTGTTCTGGTGCTGGTTGCGTGGGAGAAGAGACCAACCCCCACCTGGCTACAACCTCCCTTCAGGGAGTTGTAGAGGGCAGGAAGGTCTCCCCTGAGCCTCCTCTTCTCCAGGCTAAGCAACCCCAGCTCCCTCAGCCTCTCCTCACAGGGCTGTGCTCCAGACCCCTCCCCAGTCTTGTTGCCCTTCTCTGGACATGTTTCAGAAAGTCAACATCTTTCCTAAACTGAGGGCCCAGAAATGGACACAGGACTCAAGGTGTGGCCTAACCAGTGCTGAGTACAGGGCACAATGACCTCCCTGCTCCTGCTGGCCACACTGTTCCTGTTCCAGGTCAGGATGCCTTTGGCCTTCTTGGTCACCTGGGCACACTGTTGGCTCATGTTCAGCCTACTCTCAACCAGTGCCCCCAGGTTCCTTTCTGCTTGGCTGCTCTCCAGCCACTCTGACCCCAGCCTGTAGCACTGCCTGGGGTTGTTGTGACTGAAGTACGGCACTCAGCACCTGGACTTGTTGAATGCCATCCTGTTGGACTCCACCCATCTGTCCAGCCTGGCAAGGACATAGCTGTTGAGTGGTAGTGTTCAAGTGAGACTTGTGGGTAGCAGTGTTGATTACCATGGTGGCCCACTAAAACAGGTTTTTTCCTGCTCCTCAGTGTGGTGCATTTTTATCATTCAATCCTAGAGGTGAGAGGATTTTGAGCCTTTTGGACAAGCAAAGGATTCCTTGTGCACTTGAAGTTATGGCTTTTGTGTGCTGCTTCAGCATTTCTGCAGCAAGTTCTTTGAATTCAGTAGTGGGGGAAAAATATCTACTTAAACAGAAACTTGATGGTCTCTATTCTAACCTTTCTTTACTCCCCAGTTGTTGTTGGTTTTCCCTTCTTACAGCTCTAATACTGTCCAAGTGTATTAGAGCTGTAAGAAGGGAAACCACCGCCAACAGCTGGGGAGTAAAGAGAGGCGAGAGTAGAGACCAACAGTTGTTCATTTAAGACTGGTTGACTGAATGAGGAACAGAAGCTATAGTTAAGAGGTGTAACAGGCTTATCTCATCTACCAGGCATACAAGGGCAGGCTGACACTATCTTTCTTTACACCCCTTTGCAAAGACAAATGTGTTGTGAAGATCCAGTGTCTCACATGCACCCTGTGGTTCGCAGAGCTTTTGCTTTGCGTTATCCCAGCTGCACTCTTAAGCTGTAGAGGTCTCTCTTTATGTGGATATCCTTGAAAGTAAAGTTTTTTGGGAGAAATACTAAGAATTAAACTCCTGCACAACTTCTACAAAGCCTGGTATTTCAGGGATAGGTCTAGATATGTCAGCCTACCTGTCCTGTCTCCTAGTTTAATCTTGGGGAGATACTAGTTTTGAGCAGGTTGGTGAGAGCTCTGGAGCACAGCCCTGTGAGGAGAGGCTGAGGGAGCTGGGGTTGCTTAGCCTGGAGAAAAGGAGGCTCAGGGCAAACCTTATTGCTGTCTACAACTACCTGAAGGGAGGTTGTAGCCAGGTGGGGGTTGGTCTCTTCTCCCAGGCAACCAGCACCACAACAAGAGTCTGGGTCAAGAGCAGTCTCAAGCTGTGCCAGGGGAAGTTTAGGAGTTTAGACTGGAGGTGAGGAGAAAGTTCTTCCCCGAAAGAGTAATTGGCCATTGCAATGTGTTGCCCAGAGAGGTGGTGGAGTCACCATCCCTGGAGGTGTTCAAGAGGGGATTGGTTGTGGTGCTTGGTGCCATGGTTTAGGTAGTCATGAGGCATTGGGTAACAGGCTGGACTTGATGATCTCTGAGGTCTTTTCCAACCTTGTTGATTCTGTGATTCAGAAGCAAAGCTCAGGCTGATGTTGCAGGCTGCTGTAGGTAAGGTATCTGCACCTGCTAAAATTCATGAAATATTTATTGTGTTGGCAGCATGAGTAGGGGAGAACTGGCAGAGCTGCAGTCTTTGGTGTTAGTCCCCAGCCTTTGACTGGATGTGATTATCGGGGCCTAAACCCTCTCAAGCCATACCTGTGCAGAGCCTCTTGTCACCAGAAACTGCTAGTACTGTCCAGTTAAACAGGCAGAGCTTCTCCACCATCAGAGGTACCTGAAGTAGACTCATGTCAAAAGAGTGCACTCTGAAGCCTGTATTTCAGAAATAAATACCTGTGGCAGAAGGTTAAATTTCTGCAAGAATGACTTGAAATGTTGAATTTCAGCATTGTGCAGAGCAGCTGAGCCATGGCTGTTTCCAAGAATACTTACAATGTGTGCTAGAGCTGTGTGATTAATGTCTTTGTTTCCTATCTTCATTCAGCCATTCAGATTGTACATTCCACTTGTGAGTGTCCCCTTGTTCCCCTTGCACTTGTATGCCCTCCTGTTCATGTGTGTCCAGGTGCACTGCATGCTTATGGACTCTCTCATAGTGCCCATACCTGTAGGACTATTCCTTACTCTTCCCATTCCAATTTGTCATCATTTGGAAACAGCAGAGAATCAAATCTGCTTTCCAGCAGATGCTTGGTTGCTAGGGCAAGGGAGAGGAGAATAAATTTTCAGCTGCATCCAGAATTCACTGCCTCCTCCCCTTCATGGAAATTAAAAGATTCTGGAGTATTAACTCATTGAGTTGTCAGTGAGGCTGTTCTTTGACAGCTGACAGAGTGGAGGAATGAGGTTTATCCAGACAGCCTTTTATTCCTTCAAAATCCTCTGTTTGAGTGTCTGTCAGGGTGAAGCTCCTATCTGGAGTGCTGCTGTCAAAGCCAAAACTCTTTTCAGTGGTCCTTCTGCTTGCAAATGAAACAAACCCAAAGTGATTTTCTAACCTGAGTCTCTTGAAGTTCCTGTGTAGAAAGGAGTTTTTGTGCTCATGCTCTTTGTTGCTTTGATAATATTAATTGGTCTTGAATGCCTAGTTTGGGGGGGGAAGGGGAGGCAAGAAGAATGATAAGAAAATTGCAGAGCGTGAGCTCTACCGTGAGACCCTGGAGAAGACTAATCTTTTGTGAATGAGGAAGGGTGGCGTAGCTGTAAGATCGATGGAGACTTACTCTGAAAGTGGGTTTTGGCCACCACTAATAATCTATGTTTTGGATGCAGCAGGGGAATTCTGTGTATTGTTATTTTGCCTTACACTGAAAATGTGCAGAAATTTGCACTTGTGTGTGTTTGCTGGCAGTAGGTACTACAGACCTCCACAAACAGCGTTTTTGTGCTTGTGTGTTACCTGACACTGCCTCGCGATCACCAGGTACTCTAGTTTCTGCTGTGTATTAATGCCCTTGCTCCTGCTAGATGCAAGGACACTGCATGCATAGCATTTAATGGTGAGAGATTGTTTCTGGAAGCTGACACAGCAGCAGCCAGCTTGCTTTACACAATTGTTTTTATCCTTTGCATCTGAAAGTCAAAAATGTATGTGCACACACAGCTTGTGCAGCAGGACGATTAAGATGCTTTATTATTTTGGCTCGTGGGTGAGCTAAGTCTGAGTTCTATCCTTGGATTGCATTCTCTGTCCCAAGTATAGCAGCAGCTAATTGTTTCTAGGAGGGCAATATGCCATACAAAACATAAAGCAAGAAATAAATATAGAGTGCTGCATGGACTTGCTGTGTAAAAGTGATGTGCTGCGCCTTGGCTGAACGTTGGGAAAGCTGGTCTTTTGCCTGAACTATAGTAGACACAGCAAGAGAGAAGGGAAAAATCTAAGACTAGTAAAGAAATATGTATTTTCTTTGTGGTGTGAGGTTCTTGCAGTAATATTTTTCCCTTTACTTTCCCTGTAGTCTGAGAGAAAATAGTCATGAGGCTGCCTTATCGCTCTTAGGCTTTGGACAGCCAGCTATTTCAGATTTAAATACAACAGCTCCACTCTTAACCCATGAATGTCAGGCACTCTGTCCAAAGCTGAGGTATTCCAGCCTTATAGCTGTATGGCACGTAATTCGCCCTTCAGACTGCGAAGCTCTTCTGATTTATGCATTTTAGGCTCTTAACCTACTTAGTTTTTATGCTGCTTGCTGAAATTTACTTGGTACCACTATTGGTGCTGTCTGTGGCCAGTGCCAATGGTGGTACCAACAACCCCTGGCTTTAGTGTCTGGGTGGGTAAAGAATCTTGTTTGGAAATGCAGGCCTAGGAATACTTGCATCAGACTGGTGCAAGTCTGAGAGCTGGTGTCCAAGTTTCCAGTCCCCATGTCTTGTAAGAAATACGTGTATTCTGGCACTTGACTTCTAGCTCAGGTGCTTTCTGAATAGAATAGAATAGAATAGAATAGAATAGAATAGAATAGAATAGAATAGAATAGAATAGAATAGAATAGAATAGACCAGACCAGGTTGGAAGAGACCTTCAAGATCACCGCGTCCAACCCATCAACCAATCCAACCCACCCAACAACTAAACCATGGCACCAAGCACCCCATCAAGCCTCCTCCTGAACACCTCCAATGAAGGTGACTCCACCACCTCCACGGGCAGCCCATTCCAATGGGCAATCACTCTCTCTGTATAGAACTTCTTCCTAACATCCAGCCTAAACCTCCCCTGGTGCAGCCTGAGACTGTGTCCTCTTGTTCTGGTACTGGCTGCCTGGGAGAAGAGACCAACCTCTGCCTGGCTACAACCTCCCTTCAGGTAGTTGTAGAGAGCAAGAAGGTCACCCCTCAGTCTCCTCTTCTCCAGGCTAAGCAACCCCAGCTCCCTCAGCCTCTCCTCACAGGGCTGTGTTCCAAACCCCTCACCAACTTTGTTGCCCTTCTCTGGACACGCTCCAGCAAGTCAACATCCTTCCTAAACTGAGGGGCCCAGAACTGGACACAGGACTCAAGGTGTGGCCTAACCAGTGTAGTGTACCCGGGCAGAATGACTTCCCTGCTCCTGCTGACCACACTGTTCCTGATGCAGGCCAGGATGCCATTGGCCTTCTTGGCCACCTGAACACACTGCTGGCTCATGTTCAGCCTCCCATCAACCAGTCCCCTCAGGTCCTTCTCTGCCTGGCTGCTCTCCAGCCCCTCTGACCCCAGCCTGTAGCACTGCCTGGGGTTGCTGTGGCCAATGTGCAGCACCCGGCACTTGGATTTGTTCAATCTCCTACCCTTGGACTCTGCCCATCTGTCCAGCCTGTTGAGGTCCCTCTGCAAAGCCTCTCTGCCCTCCAGCAGATCAACTCCTGCCCCCAGCTTGGTGTCGTCTGCAAATTTACTGATGATGGACTTGATGCCCTCATCCAGATCATCAATAAAGATGTTAAAGAGCAGACTGGATGTTAAAAGTTACTAATCTAAGAGTCTCTGTCACTTAATCCCTTCTGCTTGTAGCTTCTAACCTATTTCTTCTGGGCTTTCTTCCCTGCAGAGCCAGACTATGAGGTGTTTCTGAATGCCTCTAAAACACCCAAGTTTTCAGATGACCCCACAGAGCTCAACTGTAGGATCACACATGCACAGGATACTGAAGCAAACATCCGCTTCACAGTTTCCTGGTACTACAGGCAGCACTTGCCCAGTGATGACGTGGTGGCAGAGGAACTCCTGGCCACGATGGATGCAGACTGGACTCTGCTCCTTGGGGACCGGAGCAGAGAGCGGACTCAGAACGGGGAGATAATCTTCTTTAAGAAGGCTGCTGACATCTTCAGCTTACGAATCCAGTGGACCTCAGAAAGTGACAGAGGGGATTATTTCTGTGTCATTTCTGCCTGGAGTAAGCACCGCAACAACAGCTGGATCAAGAGCAAGGATGTGATCTCTCCATCTGTCAGCGTTTTCTGGGCTACACAAGGTAGGAACCTTGCACTTACTTACTGAAAGACCCAGACCCAGGTTAATTTTCTCCTGAGCAGGCCCTTCAGCCACAAGGCCTGCTAATGGGCTTTGGAAATGGCGTTCTGTGTTACGAAGAGTCAGAGCCATTACTGCCACCTGTAAAGGCCTCTTACTTGTGGAGGGCAGGAACTGCTTAACCAGTTCCGTGCAAGAGTTTGAAGTGCAAAGCAGAGATGTGTCAGTCAAACTGCTGAGGCTTCCAGGAGCTGGTCTGTCGTTGTGACAGGGGTCCCATGCAGCGGTGATGCTGGGGCCAATGCACTCCTTTGTGACTTGAGGTATTTCACTGTCTAGAATAGAACAGAATTAACCAGGTTGGAAAAGACCGTTGAGATCATCAAGTCCAACCTATTGAGATCATCAAGTCCAACCTATCACCCAACGCCATCCAATCAACTAAACCATGGCACCAAGTGCCTCATCCAGTCTCCTCCTAAACACCTCCAGTGATGGTGACTCCACCACCTCCCTGGGCAGCACATTCCAATGGCCAATCTCTCTTTCTATGAAGAATTTCTTCCTAACATCCAGTCTAAACCTCCCCTGGCACAGCTTGAGACTAAATCCTCTTGTTGTGGTGCTGGTTTCCTAGGAGAAGAGACCAACCCCCACCTAGCTACAACCTCCCTTCAGGTAATTTTAGATGGCAATAAGGTCTCCTCTGAGCCTCCTCTTTTCCAGGCTAAGCAACCCCAGCTAGCCTCTCCTCCCAGGGCTGTGCTCCAGACCTCTAACCAGCCCTGTTGCCCTTGTCTAGTATGCATCTTGCTGCTAGCA
This sequence comes from Picus viridis, assembly GCA_033816785.1. Lineage (NCBI taxonomy): Eukaryota > Metazoa > Chordata > Aves > Piciformes > Picidae > Picus > Picus viridis. The sequence goes on along the minus strand of CM066570.1, from coordinate 33,204,511 downwards.
ACAGGGTTGTCTTGAGGTGAAGAGATGAAGTCACTCACTTTAAGTCATCTTTTTTCCAGTGTGAGAGTTTATTTTTTTATCCTCTCCTGCAAGCCCAAGTTTATAGAAGGCATTTCTGAGGAATTTCATGGCCATAGTAATACCTGGGTATCAAAAATATCAGTGGCAGGATGTCTTGTCCCACTCAGTGCTGACCTGTAATCCCCTGAATAGGCTAACCCTGCATGGCTGGGCCACAACAGCAATAAGAGTCACAACAGTGACTGAGGAACAGTACAGAAGTCCAGTGGCTTGTCCCACCTGGTGGACAACAAAAACTATACCTGCTTGGCCAGAACCAAAATAACAGTAAAGTCATGGCAATGATCCTGAGGAAAAATGCAACCTGGTTTATTGTTTTTTTTTTTTCCCCAACAACTATGAAGAAGCATTGCAGATAAAGGCACTTTGGCAGAAGAGTTCTTTCATTGTCAACTACTTTAGAACAAACTAGGTGATGACTATCAAAAAAGAAAACCAAAGAGAAGAAAATAGAGAGAAAAGAGGGAGAGGAGAGAGAGAGCTCTTTCACCATCCTTGGATCTGGCATTAGTGTCTTGGCTCCGAGTCTTGATCCATGGATGGTGGGTTGACAAAGGTAAATGTACGCCCTCACACATACACATCTGTGTTGGTCTGGAACCACATTCGGGGTGGCAACTGTCTTGCTTTTTCCTGGTTGAGTGTTTGAGGGACTTCAGGGAAGTGACAGGGAATTGAAACTGGGCCCTCTGTGACTAGGAACTGAAACTGGGTGAGGAGTTTGTGCGGGCAACTGCAGGCTGAAGTTTGACCTGTCAGCTGGTGCATGCTCACACTGATGTTTTCCAGCCATAAGAGGGGTGGGGTAGAAAAAAACCAGCTTGCTGCTTTGCCTCTGCAGGGCTTGATTTGTCTTTCTCCTAACTCCTCTTGTATTATAACAGTTTCAGCTTAAGTTGTTTGAGACAAGACAACCAAAGTCCCTTCTTGGTCTTAGAGACTGAGCAAAGATACTGGGTTGCTTGGATCTGGGCCTTATTAGGCAGAAGTGAACTAGCTCTAGTCAGTATTTAAACTGACCCCAGGAGCATTTCTTAGGCTACCAGAACTGCTTGAAACTGGTTTAAAAATGAGTGTGTATATCCTGGATGTCCTGTAGAGTGATACCATTTCAGCTTTTGTGAGGCCAAGCGAGAGGCTCTATTGGGACAGAGACTGAAGGAATAGGTTAACCTAGGGTGTAGTGGTAATGTCTTTGGGAAGGATCTGTGCTTAGCTAATACAATGATACAATGAACCAGGTTGGAAGAGACCTTCAAGATCATCGCAGCCAACCCATCAACCAATCCAACCCACATAAACAACTAGACCATGGCACCAAGCACCCCATCAAGTCTCTAAGCTGCATTTATCCTGATTGATTTAACAGTCTAGCCGCAGGCAGACAACTGTTTCAGGGGCAAGTAGTTTGAAATCAGTTTAGAGGTGGTTTTTTGTGGATAATCCCTGAACAATGAATTGGAGAGCTGTTGCTGTGATTCTGCTTCAGTGCAGAGAGAAATGGAGGGCTGCTTGCTCAGTACTCCCTTTATCTCCATATCAAGCGTGGTCTGTGAGAAGGTCGTGCTTTTTTGCTGAAGCTGGCTGCTCCAGCAGGAGTGAGCTCTGTCATTAATGCTCAGTGCTGGTCACAATTAGTGCAGTTGTTATGCCACAACACGGAGTGTGTGTGTGGAAGTGCAGGCATGCGTGATGGATCGTTGCCTCCTAAGCAGCGAGGGAGACCAGCTGGAGTTGAAAAGTCTCAGCCTGTGTTGACATTTCTGAGGGAAAACAAACTGTGACAGGTGTGAACATTTCCTTCTTTCTGGTTTCTTTCCAAACCCTGCTAATTTTGTAACACAAATAATAACGTTATAGTCCCCGTGCTGAAAAGTAGATTTTGTTGGTGAAACACGGAGTTGGGGGATTCAGTGTGAAAGTGAGCGCCTCCACAAACACTCAGCACTGGCCAGGGCACACCTCGAGTCCTGTGTCCAGTTCTGGGCTCCTCAGTTTAGGAAAGATGTTGAGTTGCTGGAAGGTGTCCAGAGAAGGGCAACAAAGCTGGGGAGGGGTTTGGAGCACAGCCCTGTGAGGAGAAGCTGAGGGAGCTGGGGTTGCTTAGCCTGGAGGAAAGGAGGCTCAGGGGAGGCCTTACTGCTCTCTACAACTCCCTGAAGGGAGGTTGTAGCCAGGTGGGGGTTGGTCTCTTCTCCCAGGCAACCAGCACCACAACAAGAGGACACAGTCCCAAGCTGTACCAGGAGAGGGTGAGGCTGGACGTTAGGAAGTTCTTCCCAGCAAGAGAGATTGGCCATTGGAATGTGCTGCCCAGGGAGGTGGTGGAGTCACCCTCACTGGAAGTATTTAAGAAGAGCCTGGATGGGGTGCTTGGTGCCATGGTTTAGTTGATCTGATGGTGCTGGGTGATAGGTTGGGCTCAATGATCTCGAAGATCTTTTCCAACCTGGTTAATTATATGCTATTCTAACCTCCTCTTGACAAAGCGCATTGTATGTCTATAAAGCATGGTGGGGGCAATATAGAGATTTGATCCCTGCTTCTTCCCTTCCATCTCTCACTCCCCCTCCCCTCCCAGATGTCTTTCTCTGTGTGCCTTGTCCTTTGCCATATCCTATGTGTGTGAGCTCCAGGCTCAGCTGTGAGCCCAGTGCTGTAGCCAGGAACTATGAAGGAGTTAATGTGCTGCTGCCTCTGCGCTCAGACTGTTTTGACAAGTGTCTCTGGTGATTTGAGTCCCTAACTGCTCCCAGTGCTTACAGAAGTGAGCAGTGAGGCTCCCACGTGTTTGCCTAAGGAGAGAACAGAAATTTGCCTCTTTCTTAGACAGCTTGTGCCTACATGGGGGCTTTTCCTCCAATTATTTCATTACTTGCATTGTCTGTGTTAGCTGTAGAGCAGTGCTTGGGAAAGAGGACTTTGGAGAAATCTCTTTTTGGAAAAGGCAGTTCTGAGTTTGTTGGAGAAAGGAGGATTTTGTTGTTGTTGTGTCTGTCAGTCAGCACAGGAGTATTCAGGATAAGGAAGCCTTTGTTTCAAAGGTAAACCTGTGAAGATGCCAAGGTCCCTTTTTTGTGTGTGTTCTGTAATAAGTGGTATGATTGCCATTTTAACTTAGGTTTATGTAACTTTTTGTCTTGTTCTGCTGAAACCAATACTGCTCATGTCTTTCTGCTTACTCAGCTTTGCATATGCAGCCAGTTGCTATCACCAGGTCTGCCTGATTAGTTCCTTGCTCTCCTCTACGCTCCCTCTCCAAGGTGACAAAGGAAGCATTCTAATCTCACTTCAAAAATGAAAAGTATAACCTAGAATCATAGAATCAGTCAGGGCTGGAGGGGGACCACAAGGATCATCTAGTTCCAACCCCCCTGCCATGGGCAGGGACACCCCACACTAGATCAGGCTGGCCAGAGCCTCACCCAGCCTGGTCTTAAACACCTCCAGGGATGGGGCCTCAACCACCTACTATATTGTATACTATATTGTTACTATTATATACTATATTGTTATTATTTGGTTATTTACAGTACAAATTCCTATCAGTAAATAGGGGTGCAGGAAGGAAATGTGGGTGTGTTGATAGTTAAAAAGATAATTTCAGTGATTTGAGTGTAAGTACTGCCTCTATTTAAAGGTGAGTTGCTGTTGGCAGTGGAACGTAGGAGTGATGTTTGTTTCCTAAATCAGTGTTATAAACTTTGGTTCTGCATGCAGGTCTTTGCAAAAGAAGATGTTATCTTTAGTGGTGGGTTGAAGGTTCCCTCCAGCATTAACTTTTGCCAGAGCAACTCAGGTAGAAGCCAATGGAGCTGTACTTACAAGCACAATCTACACTCTACAGTGGAATGCAATGAATGGGTACAAAATAGACAGGAGTTACAATATGATACAGGTATTTACAACTAATAAACAGCACAAGGACCCCTCTGGCCAAGGACCAGGGGAAGCTACCAGCTTCCCCCTCCCTGCCTCTCCCCTTACCCCGCTGTACAAAAAGGACAAGAGAGAGGAGCAGAGAAGTTAGACTCAGCCAAAGCACACAGATTCTCTCTCCTGAGCGAAGCAAAGCAGCCAGAGATCAGAAGTGAGAAAAGGGCAGAATTGTTATGGCACAGCTCCTCTTATTCCAGATATTTACCCAGTGAATTTGTTTAGAATAATCTTTTGTTTTCCTTCTTACACCCAAGAGTGAGTGATTGATGTTTTTCTACCTTTCTGCTCGAAATCTGTAAGTGAATTGTGACAGCATAGCTTTCTCATTGGAATCTCAAATCCCCAAGTACTATTATTTGAGGCTCTGTTAATATTTCTGTTCTAAGTGTACAAAACAATTGTATTTGACATGATGCTACTTGTCCTAAATGATTGCCCAGACTCTTCTATCTTATTTAATTGAAAGCAAGGGGATCTTAATCACAGAATCACCAAGGTTGGAAGAGACCTCAAAGATCATCAAGTCCAACCTGTCATCACAGACCTCATGACTAAACCATGGCATCAAGTGCCACGTCCAATGCCCTCTTGAACACCTCCAGGAATGGTGACTCCACCACCTCCCTAGGCAGCCCATTCCAATGGCTTTCAGAAAGTTGTGTGCATAAAGAACAGGTGTTAATTCTGCACACCCACTTACCTTTACCATTGCTGGTGTGTAATAGCCACTGGTAGTACAGACATGCAGTTCCTCTTGAACAAAGAAACGCCCGTACCCGCGGCACCCAGCTGCCAGGTGTATGTGCCATTTTGGGTGCAGGAACAAAAAAGTACCCTAAGGAACCCTAAGTTAGGTGTACAAGCCCTGGTCAAGGATGACTGAGCTCTCCATGCCTATGGCAACGTGCAGGTGAAGTGTTTCTGCTCTTTGCTTGGCAGGGGAGCAGGCCAGTGAGGGTGGTTTAGTTGTATGTGCAGCAGTGAGGAGATGCTGTATGTACATGTATCAGGCTGTGGTGCAGGCCTTAGTGTGCCTGTTGTATTTCCAGAGCACTTGGTGGCAGAGCTGCTAGGGCTGCAGTTGTTCCTCAGGGTGCTGTATAGCTGCTGCCTCCTACAAAGGCAAAGCTGTCATTACTTTAATGTGTGTTGGATTCTCTGTTCTTGCAAACTAGCTAGTGCACTGGGGGATGGAGAAGCCTTTATGAATATTGTGGTGGCATTACTTGAGGCTGCTGCTGAGATGTTAGGCCTTGAGATTACCATTAGCTTGTGGCCATTGTGCTACTTTTCTGGTGGAGTTCAAGGCAGGCATTTGCTGTTTTCCTGAAGTCTCCCTGCCCTTGTGTCTATTAGGCTTTTCTAGAAGTTTTACTTCCTTACATTAGGCAAGAAGTCTATTTGGTCACTGTTCAGGAAGTACTCTGGAAGCTGAGCATGCACTTTGTGGTAGAGAGCAAGAGGAGGATTATAGTGTGGCTTCCCCCCTTGGCCTGGCCGGTGCTGGCAGGCAGACACACGCGCTGCCAGGCTCCAGAGCACAGCTTATTACTCAAGTTTTTATCGGAACCATTTGGCTAGGATTTCTTCTGCTGCTAGCCCTCTGTCCTGGAGTAGTGCCCAATCTGGCTATAAGTTTTGGATGTGTTTTACTTAGGATCTCTTCGCCTACCACTTTGCAACATAAACTCTGCAGATTGCAGAATCCTGCTTATGAGGGATTCTGTTTTGCTGTGCTTTTTATTCATGGAGCTTTAGAAGGAGGAGAGGAGACGCTGCCTGGGGTTGCAGGCAGGTGTGGGGAGAGGCAAGCACGCAGTGTGGTGGTCAACATGCAGACATTGCTTCCTTGGCAGTTCTCAGGAGATTAAAAATGAGATCTGAAGCTGTAGTTTTTGGAATATTCTTTGATCTGTAAGGCCCATCTTATGCTCTAAGATCTGATGAGTAGTTTCTGTTTATGTAGGAAACATAAAGATACTTTTTTTTTCCAGTTTAACCTTCCTTGCAAATTAGAATAGAATAGAATGGAATTCACCAGGTTGGAAAAGACCTTTGAGATCATCGAGGCCAAGCTATCACCCAACACCATCTAATCGACTAAACCATGGCACCAAGTGCCTCATCCAGGCTCTTCCTAAACACCTCCAGGGATGGTGACTCCACCACCTCCCTGGGCAGCACATTCCAATGAGCAATCACTCTCTCTGTGTAGAACTTCTTCCTGACCTCCAGCCTAAACCTCCCCTGGCACAGCTTGAGACTGTGTCCTCTTGTTCTGGTGCTGGTTGCTAGAGAGAAGAGACCAACCCCCACCTGGCTACAACCTCCTTTCAGGTAGTTGTAGAGAGCAATGAGATCTCCCCTGAGCCTCCTCTTCTCCAGGCTAAACAACCCCAGCTCCCTCAGCCTCTCCTCACAGGGCTGTGCTCCAGACCCCTCCCCAGCTTTGTTGCCTTTCTCTGGACATGTTCCAGCAAGTCAACATCTTTCCTAAGCTGAGGGCCCCAGAACTGGACACAGCACTCAAGGTGTGTTATTTCTAACCTAAGTGCTGAATCTTTGCTTTGTCCTTTCTCATATCATGCACTGTTACATGCAGGGACAACTCCATGCTTTTCTAGGTGGGGGAGTGCTAATTAAATTTTGTCTGCTGCTAGTGAAGGGGAGAGAGCAATTTTGGCACAGCATTGTACTGATAAGAATAGCAATCTAGGCTTCTTCAGTTGATAGGATATGAGGGGGTTTTGGTTTACTTCATATGCAGGTCTCCAATACTATTGCAGATTCAGAAATGCTCTTTTGATATCTTTTTTCCTTTCCTGCAACAAGAAAGAGTCAGCACCTTTGTGTGCTGGTTTTTGTGTCCCCCTCTCTATTCTGGTCTGCATTTCTTATGGTCTTACATAAGAAGAGCTGCCTCTGCCTTCTTATTCATCCAACCTAAGGGGCTTTGGGTTTTTAAAAGGCAGAGAAATACTTTGAAAGAACTTTCATAGGAATACATCTCCCTGTTCAGCTTCTTAATTCCTAACCCTTTTGAATTCTACCACTGTTCTCCAGCTGCATCTTTGGGGCTCAGATGTTGTCTTCCAACAACTTTACAAATGACATTTCTGCTGCTGTCCCATGCTGCCACCACTCCTTTGTTTTTGCTGAAGGAAAAGGAGAATTGGTAAAATCATCATTTTCTATTGCACTCAAATGGGAAGTCAAGAAATGGTGTCTAGTATCAAAGCTGGCTCTGTCCTTGCCAGGGCCAAGACACTCCTCTCTGATGCTGCCTGACCTGTGGCTCAGGGAATAGTTGGAATAGGGAATTTGGTGCCCAGACAGTAGGGAGAGTTGTCTCTTCACAGCATGCAAATGTAGATGAGATCATATGGACGTATTTGTCTGGAGCACACCAGACCCACATCTCAGACAGTGAAGGTCAACAGCACAAGGAACATCTGCATTAGGAGGGATATTTCATAGTATCAGTCAGGGTTGGAAGGGACCACAAGGATCATCCAGTTCCAACCCCCCTGCCATGGGCAGGGACACCCCACACTAGATCAGGCTGGCCAGAGTCTCATCCAGCCTGGGCTTAAACACCTCCAGGGATGGGGTCTCAACCACCTCCCTGCACAACCCATTCCAGGGCTTCACCACTCTCATGGTGAAGAACTTCCTCCCCACCTCCAGCTTCATTCCATTCCCCCTAGTCCTATCACTACCCGAGATCCTGAGAAGTCCCTCCCCAGCCTTCTTGTAGCCCCCTTCAGATACTGGAAGGCCACAATGAGGTCACCTTGGAGCCTTCTCTTCTCCAGACTGAACAGCCCCATATTTGATGAGAACCTCCTCTTAAGGCCAGGATAGCAACAACATGCAGCAGAAAAGTATGGCTAACTATTCATGCTTCTGCTTTTGGAGCAAAATATGATTCCTGAAATACATGACAAGCTGATCTGTGCTGAGTTCCTAAATGCAGCACCCTTGTGAAGAATCAGAGTCTCATGGACAAAATGAGGAAAGGATGGATTTGAAGTCTAGAATCAGATGCATGATGAGTTCTTAGACAAGGAAGCAGAGAATGATGATGTGTGTAACTTCAATTGTGATGTACTCTGAGTGCCTCAGTGTGCACCTCTTGTATTCCCACTTGCTTAGTGGGTGGAAGTGTGTGTGTGGGGGGGCGCTGTTGTAGGGTATCAAGTAATTATGTGCTCAGCTGGACCACTAGAATCATAGAATCATTGAATCACAGAATCAATAAGGTTGGAAAAGACCTCAGAGATCATCAAATCCACCCTATCCCCCAACACCTCATGTGTAACTAAACCATGGCTTCAAGTGCCACATCCAATCCCTTTTTGAACACCTCCAGGGATGGTGACTCCACCACCTCCCTGGGGAGCACATCCTAAGGGCCAATTACTCTTTCTGGGAAGCACTTTCTCCTCACCTCCAGCCTAAACTTCCCCTGGCACAGCTTGAGACTGTGTCCTCTTGTTCTCGTGCTGGTTGCCTGGGAGAAGAGACCCACCCCCACCTGGCTACAACCTCCTTCAGGTAGTTCTAGAGAGCAATGAGGTCTCCCCTGAGCCTCCTCTTCTTCAGTCTAAACAACCCCAGCTCCCTCAGCCTCTCCTCATAGGGGAGCTCAGCCTTCTCTGCTCCTCCCGTTTCTTTATATAGCTTTGTGCTGTGGTCTGCTTTATGCAGTACTGCTTTAAAGTTGTCATTCCAGGTTTCTCATTTTGTGGGCCATGTTTACTCATTGTGAAAACTGCTCCTTGAAGGCAAAACAGTGCAAAATGTAATCCTGACAAGTATGGTGTTGCTCTTACGGGAGGGCATAAATATTACTGCCTTTAGTTCAGTTTTGGGGAATGTGTTATAATCTCACCATTGCTTACTTCCCTTTCCTTGAGAAGTTTCACCTTGCAGACAAGTGATGTGTGAAGCATTTTGTTTAACATGTCTGTGCTCTTTGGGGTTTTTTGTTTGTTTGTTTTTAATAAAGGATGGATGCAGGATATGCTGCAGCAAAAATAAGCCCAGAAAGTCCAACTGGCTGTGTTTTTGCAATGCAGCCCCTTTGGAAAGTGAGCTGTGTATTTCTGCCCCATTCCTCCCTTCCTTAGGAAGAACCTGAGAGTGCAGGATGCCTCCGTGTCATGGTGCCCAGAAACTAGCAACTCCCTTTTATCTGGTTCTGATTTCATTCACTTCTCATTCTCTCAATGTGAGGCTGCATATTTTTTGTCTTGGGTCTCTGCTCCTAGATATATATTTTTCCCATATCCTGTAATTGGGGGGGTCTGTTGGAACTGTCCCTGGAGGTGTCCAAAAAAGGACTGGATGTGGCACTTGAAGCCATGGTTTAGTTAGTCATGGGGTGTTGGGTGATAGGTTGATCTCTGAGGTCTTTTCCAACCTTATTGATTCCATGACTGAGCAGACTTCAAAAATGCTAAAGGAAGGGAAGGAGACTGAGGAGCAAGTCTTGCCAGCTGGCACTCTTGATGCCAAATGTGCTGGTGGGAAATGTCAAGGTTTCTGGTAGGCTTGTACTCAGGTAAGTGCATCAGAAGCAAGGGGAAAGAACACACGTGGAGGCAAAGGTATACCAAACTTTCAACACATGGAGCTGCTGGGGATGGTGTGCTACAGGCTGGGGTCAGGGTGGCTGAAGAGCAGCAAGGAGGAAAGGGACCTGGAGGTACTGGTTGACAGCAGGCTGAACATGAGCTAGCAGTATGCACAGGTGGCCAAGAAGGCCAATGGCATCCTGGCCTGCATCAGGAACAGTGTGGCCAGCAGGAGCAGGGAGGTCATTGTGCCCTGTACTCAGTACTGGTTAGGCCACACCTTGAGTCCTGTGTCCAGTTCTGGGCCCCTCAGTTTAAAAAGGACATTGAGACACTTGAAGGTGTCCAGAGAAGGGCAACAAGGCTGGGGAGGGATCTGGAGCACAGCCCTGTGAGGAGAGGCTGAGGGAGCTGGGGTTGCTTAGCCTGGAGAAGAGGAGGCTCAGGGGAAACTTTGCTGTCTACAACTCCCTGAAGGGAGGTTGTAGCCAGGTGGGGGTTGGTCTCTTCTCCCAAGCAACCAGCACCAGATCAAGAGGACATAGTCTGAAGCTGTGCCAGGGGAAGTTTAGGCTGGAGGTGAGGAGAATGTTCTTGGTCAGAAAGAGTAATTGGCCTTTGGGATGTGCTGCCCAGGGAGGTGGTGGAGTCCCCATCCCTGGAGGTGTTCAAGAGGCATTCTAAGACGCTATGTTTCTGTGGTCTGGGTGGAATGGTGCTGCAGCAGTACCTGCACCTGTCCATTAATCCCTCTCTTGCTAATTCTTTCCTTCCCTCTTCAGACTACACGCTGACAGTGGAGGCGGTGAAGTTGAAGCCGTTCTTTGTGGCAGGCCACACCTTTGAGATGACCTGCAAGGTGTCTTCGCAAAACATCAAGACTCCGCGCTACTCCGTCCTCATCACCGCCGAGAAGCCGCTCGCCGATCGCTCCAGTCCCAACGGCACCACGCGCATCATCTCCCTCAACCAGGACTCGGTGGTGCGGCTGGAGGACTGGACGGACCAGGCCCGCGTGGACGGCGTGGTGCTGGAGAAGGTGCAGGAGAATGAGTTCCGCTACAGGATGTACCAGACGCAGATTTCCGACGCGGGGCTGTATCGCTGCGTGGTGACCGCCTGGTCCCCGGGCGGTGGCGGCATGTGGCGCGAAGCGGTGAACGGCTTATCCAACCCGATTCAGATAGACTTCCAGACATCAGGTTGGTGCACAGTCTGGTAGCTCCGTGGCTAATCCAGAAGGGGAGGGAGTTCTGTGATGCTCTCCCAGTGGTTTCCCTGTCTCAGGGAAATATCTCCCTCTTCTTATGCTCTTTAATAACTTTATTGATGATCTGGAGGAGGACATTGAGTCCCATCATCAGTAAATTGGCAGATGACACCAAACTGGGGGCAGGAGTTGATCTGTTAGAGGGTGGGAGAGCTCTGCAGAGGGACCTTGCCAGGCTGGACAGATGGGCAGAGTCCGAGGGCATGAGATTGAACACATCCAAGTGCCGGGTGCTGCACATTGGCCACAGCAACCCCATGCAGTGCTACAGGCTGGGGGCAGAGTGGCTGAGAGCAGCCAGGCAGAGAGGGACCTGGGGGTACTGCTTGATAGCAGCTGAACATGAGCCAGCAGTGTGCCCAGGTGGCCAAGAAGGCCAATAGCATCCTGGCCTGCATCAGGAACAGTGTGGCCAGCAGGAGCAGGGAAGTCATTGTGCCCTGTGCTCAGCACTGGTTAGGCCACACTTTGAGTCCCGTGTCCAATTCTGGGACCCTCTCTTTAGGAAGGACATTGAGACACTAGACGGTGTCCAGAGAAGGGCAACAAAGTTGGTGAGGGGTTTGGAACACAAGCTCTATGAGGAGAGGCTGAGGGAGCTGGGGTTGCTTAGCCTGGAGAAGAGGAGACTGAGGGGTGACCTTATTGCTGTCTACAACTCCCTGAAGGGAGGTTGTAGCCAAGTGGGGGTTGGTCTCTTCTCCCAGGCAACCAGGACCAGAACAAGAGGACACAGTCTCAAGCTGTGCCGGGGGAGGTTTAGGCTGGAAGTTAGGAAGAAATTCTTCATAGAGAGAGTGATTGGCCATTGGAATGTTCTGCCCAGGGAGGTGGTGGAGTCACCATCCCTGGAGGTGTTTAAGAAGAGCCTGGATGAGGTACCTGGTGCCATGGTTTAGTTGATTAGATGGTGTTGGGTGATAGGTTGGACTTGATGATCTCGAAGGTCTCATCCAACCTGGTCTGGTCTATTCTATTCTATTCTATTCTATTCTATTCTATTCTATTCTATTCTTTGGAACATAGAATTGGTCTCCAAATGGTATGATGACAGAGAGCTCTGCTTCTGTCCTTTAGTGTGCCCTTTGTGCTATTGATTGTCCACAGAAATATGTTTAATGAATTGGCTGTAAGCATAACCCCTGGGTTTTTCTTTACTAATGTAGCTTTTATGATCCTGCAGGCTCAGAGCTCGTTCTCAGTATGGAATAACTGCTGACACATTTGCCAGCTCTGTCACTGGATTGCTGTTTAGGTAGTGGCTGCTCTGGAAGAACATTAAACCGAATTTCTGCTCCAAACCAGACTCAGTTAGCATTAAATTGGCTGACCACACCTTTTGATTGATGTAGTTGCATAAAATGGTCAGGTCAAGGCAATGGTAGCTTTTTAGCCACCTCTGCAAGCATATCCTGCCACTGGAAGACTTTAGGGGCCCCTTGTGGCTGGGCTAGAGAGCTTCACAGATTGGGATGTACCCAGAAGTGCACACTGCTCCTCACATCCTTGCTGAAACCCTCATCTCCAGCCATAACATTGCCTGCCTGAGAGGCTTCTAGAAAAGCCTGCCTGCCCTGGTATATTTCTGGGGGCTGGAGAGAGGCACAGCGTTGTATTGAATCCTCAGAGGTGTGTGTTAACACTAGCTTCCTGTTGTGCTGTGTGGGTGCAGTGTCACAGGTCTTATTTTTGTAATGGTGGTGCACTTTATGAATGAAGGCATCATCTCATGATTTGATAAACCACAGCTGGTAGCCTCTTGAGCAGCTTTGAAGAGCTCTCAATGTAGCCCAACTAGAGAGCTCCCTGTGTTGGAGCTCTCCAGTTGGCTGCTTTGGCACAAACCTTCTGCACTCTTCCATTCCTATTCACAAGCACAGCTTGGGTGAAGGTCTGTCTTCACACCCCTTGTTCTTCATCAGAGTTCATCTCCTTATAATAGCAGGGCTGTAGGCTTTTTGGAAGATCAGCCTGTGACTGGGCAAGAGCAGCCTGACTTCTGGTTGCATCTGTAACTAAGGAAATTGTTCTCTCTGAGGTGATTTCTGAAGACCACTTCCTTACAGGAGGCTTACTCAGCACTGGTTAGGCCACACCTTGAGTACTGTGTCCATAGGACATTGAGACACGTGAAGATGTCCAGAGAAGGGCAACAAGGCTGGGGAGGGGTCTGGAGTACAGCCCTACGAGGAGAGGCTGAGGGAGCTGGGGTTGCTTAGCCTGGAGAAGAGGAGGCTCAGGGGAGACCTTCTTGCTCTCTACAACTACCTGAAGGGAGGTTGTAGCCAGGAGGGGGTTGGTCTCTTCTTCTAGGCACCCAGCACCACAACAAGAGGACACAGTCTCAAGCTGCACCAGGGGAGGTTTAGTCTGGAGGTGAGGAAAAAGTTCTTCCCAGAGAGAGTTGTTGGTCATTGGAATGTGCTGCCCAGGGAGGTGGTGGAGTTGCTCTCCCTGGAGTTGTTGAAGAGGGGATTGGACGTGGCACTTGAAGCCATGGTTTAGTTAGTCATGAGGTGTTGGTTGACAGCTTGGACTTGATGATCTTTGAGGTCTCTTACAACCTTATTGATTCCTTGACTCTGTGATTCATACTGGGGCGAGGACAAGGGCTTGAGAGTAGCAGATAGCCTTCCAATGAGGACATCACTTTGTAAGAAGCTTTGAAATACAGCGTTCTGACACTCGCCCTAATGAAGATGCAGCCTGACCTATGCCAGTCAGAGAGAGGGCATTGACTCATCTCAGTGCTGCTTTGAGTTCCAGATAATTGCCAGTTGGCTTTTTTAGTTTTATGGTGAGTTACTTTTCTGAGAATTATCTGCAAGTTGCATATGATCCAAATGCCTCTTAGAACAGCACTGTCACAGATGAGTGTTGCTGTAGGCTTGTCTTCTCAGGATGGCTTAATGGGCTATAGTTTTAACCTTATTACTTTGATATCTGGGTCAGGCACAGGGGCTGAGCAGCATTTGCAGAGCAGCAATGCAAGAATGAAATCTATCCCAAACCTCTACCCTCTCCTCAAAGCTATTACATGGGAGGTTTCCTGCACCAAAGTGGTGGCTGGTGACGCTCCCAACATTGCTCGTGTTGTGTCATTTTGAACTCCCATCCAAACCGGTTGGTGGGATGCTATTAATATCCATGGTTCAGATGGAAGGCTGTGAGCTATGCAAGGGAGGGAAGTGTGCATGTTGCAGTCTTGACTACTTCTTGCTGTCACTCTCTACTCTTGGCCTCTTCACCCAGATAGGATTTCTGGAGCGTGCAGTGAGGAAGGGGAGGCAGCCTGTAAAAGTGCCCTGGGAATGTGTGAATTCCAGCAGCAGGGCTGGAGCAGAGGGAGGGCTGGTCCTGAAGCCCTCTCAGCTTTTCATTCTTTACAAAAGAATGAAGAGAGAAATGAGATCCCAGGCACAATTTACCGGAGACCTGATTCCCAAAATAATCTTGGCATGTGGCAAAATCTGACTTGAAATGCCTTCCTTTCTTCAGTTGATACATGAACTGTGTGTCCTTCAGTTCTTACTTGGATATCCTTGCTGGGCATTCATCTCTGGGCTTGATAAGGACAGGAGATGAGCACAGTTAGGGCGGGCCAAGTGCGGATCGTTTGGAGAATGACTTGGAATCAGGTCTACAAGACAAAAAGATGTTTCCTAAGTGTGTTGCTTGGGTTCTGTTTGCCAAGGTATGCTCTCTCTGGAAACTGAGACTGAGGTAAATGGCAAAGCTGTGGGGCATCTCTCAAAGCACAGCTCACACCCCACACTCTTGTCTCGCTCCTGTGATGCAGGCAGCTGTCAGAGTTGTTCCTCAGGAAAAAAGGTGGTGCCGGATTTTCCCTAACGGGAATGGCGAAGGGCTTGAACTGCTGAGTGGTTTGCAGGGAGAATGAGAGTATCCCTGAAATTGTGGGGAAGATACTAACAGGAAAGGATCAGAAAAAGCAGAGGGATGCAGCTCTCCAGACAGCTGTGAAAGCTGGGGAGCACAGCTCTGCTGAATACTGAGTGAGGGGAGGGGAGGGTGTGACGAGTAGTTTGTGTGTTTGTCCTTAACAAGTCAATTGCAGTGGCTTCTGGGCTTCTTAAAGTGTAACAGAGACATTCTAACTGTGAGAGGATGTAATATGGTAATAAACTTTTGAAAACCAGAGTATTCCAGTCTCCCTCCTACTTTGAAGACTTGGACTTGGACAGCATTTTTCAGCTTACAGCATGGAGGATGAAGCGGGCTGGTGATCAATATGGAAGCAGCATTTTCATCAGAAGAAAGCCCTTACAGGATTTTACATCAAGGTTTTAGCAGTGGTAGTCCTTTCTTTCTCAGTTGTTTTTATTGATTCCTCTTTGGCAGGACTAGGGAGACTAGCTAGGATTAGAAAACCTTCCCTTCAGTTTGACTCCCTCCCAGATCTAAGTGGTGTTTCAAGGAGTTTTCGGTGTGCACAGGCATTGTGCAGTGTGCTCTGTCTGAATGGCAGGAGGCCTGTAAGCTGTTTTTTCATATGAGCTGTGGGCTGGGCACATGAAGCATCAATGTTTCCTGACACAATAGGCTTGAAATGTGGCAGTGCTCTGAAATGTTTCTCCATGAACATCTGTGGAAAATGTCTTGCTGGGATTCTTTCCATTCAAGGCAAAACTTGCTGGCTGCAAGCAGAGGCCTCCTCTGTTCTTTCTCCACTTGGTGTTGCAGAGGGGTGTATTTATTCCATTTGTTTAACAATCTGAAATGTTCATGTAAAGGCATTTGTTTGAAACTTCCTGAACTGGAAAATGAATGGATTTTGTCCACTGAAATAGATATATATATATATATATATATATATCAAAATGGGAAATTAGAGGGTGGTGGTGATGGGGAGGAGGAGCCTTGTAGATCATTAGTTTTCAAGTACAATTTCAATGGCAGATTGTTCTCTGCTGGATATATTTTAAGACCAGAGAGGATTTTGTGAATCTTTTGTTCTGGCCTTATGAATAACATGGATCATTGGACTAATTTCATAAAATGAATGCCTGCTGTATGTCCAGTAGCTGTAAGCAAGCTGTGCTTCTTTGGGGGGCAGAGGGAAGCTGCCCTGGATGAAGACTTTAATGTTCTTCAGTGCTTCTTTTGGTTTTCCCAGTCTGGAGCAGAGGTTCTGCCATCTCTTTTTCAGAGGCTGCCCAGCAGTGTGAGGGACAAGCAGGTGCTAGTGCTTGTCATGAAATGTTCTCTTCATTTCATTGTATCTGCTGAACTGCTGGAACTCAAATGCATCCTCTTTCCCCAGGGGTGCTGTGATGTAGGTAGCCTTTCTTTTAGCCTGGGACACACATGTCTTTTGCTTGCTACTCTTCTGCAGCCAGTATAGCAAGACAGCTTCTTGAAAGACTTGTGATCCTACCCACCCACACTGAAATCTCTTGCTTGTCTTCTGGTAGCTTGGAGGTGTTGCTCCAGTGCAAGGGATGAGCAGTGAATCACAGTATCACAGTATTACCAAGGTTGCAAGAGACCTCGAAGATCATCGAGTCCAACCTGTAACCACAAACCTCACGACTAGACCATGGCACCAAGTGCCACATCCAGTCCCCTCTTGAACGCCTCCAGGGATGGCGACTCAGCCACCTCCCCGGGCAGCACATTCCAATGACGAATGACTCTCTCGGTGAAGAACTTTCTCCTCACCTCCAGCCTAAACTTCCCCTGGTGCAGCTTGAGACTGTGTCCTCTTGTTCTGGTGCTGGTTGCTAGGGAGAAGAGACCAACCCCTTCCTGGCTACAACCACCTTTCAGGTAGTTGTAGAGAGCAATGAGGTCTCCCCTGAGCCTCCTGTTCTCCAGGCTAAACAACCCCAGCTCCCTCAGCCTCTCCTCACAGGGCTGTGCTCAAGGCCTCTCCCCAGCCTTGTTGCCCTTCTCTGGACACCTTCAAGTGTCTCAATGTCCTTCTTAAACTGAGGGGCCCAGAACTGGACACGGGACTCAAGGTGTGGCCTAACCAGTGCAGAGTCCAGGGGCACAATGACCTCCCTGCTCCTGCTGGCCACACTATTCCTAATGCAGGCCAGGATGCCATTGGCCTTCTTGGCCACCTGGGCACACTGCTGGCTCGTGTTCAGGCGGCTGTCGATCAGCACCCCCAGGTCCCTCTCTGTTTGGCTGCTCTCCAGCCACTCTGACCCCAGCCTGTAGCTCTGCATGGGGTTGCTGTGGCCAAAGTGCAGCCCCTGGCACTTGGACTTGTTGAATGCCATCCTGTTGGACTCTGCCCATCTGTCCAGTCGGTCAAGGTCCCTCTGCAGAGCCCTTCCACCCTCTAACTGACCAACATCTGCTCCTAACTTGGTGTCACCTGCAAATTTGCTGATGACTGTCTCAATCCCCTCATCCAGATCGTCAATGAAGACACTGAAGACGATGGGGCCCAGCACTGATCCCTGGGGGATCAGTGTTGAGAATGAGACAGTGTGTCTTTTTTTCACGCTCTGCTTTGCCCTCACTCTTAGCTGAGCAGGGCAGCAAAAGTGGAAGTCAAATAGGTTGAAACTGGCTTGAGATCAGAGTGCTTATCTGATGTGGGTCTGTGTACAGGTATCTGGTTGAAATTGCTCCAGCTATCCTACAGCAGTTTGGTTTTTTTTTCCATACTGGAGCACCTGGTCTCTCTGAAATCCACCTGGTTTATCCTGGCATCAAAAATTCTTCTTTGGCAATTGTTCTTTAATTTTCTCTCTCTTTTTACCCTGAGTCTGGCAACCCAGGTTAGGAATTCACACAGAAGTGACTTATTTTCATTTCCCTCTAAGGAAGCAGGGAGAAGGAAGCTTTTAATCTCACATTGAAAAGTTTCTCTCATAGTGAGAGAGAGAACCATTTTTTGTTTGTTGTGCTCTGAGCTAGCTTCCCTCTGTCCCATTCAGCAGAGGGGGGAAAAGCCCTGGAGAGGCAAAAATAAAACAGTAAGGGAAACGTCTGGCTGAAATCTTCAACTCTGAATTCCGTCTGCATGTGAGCTCATTGCAGAGCAATGTATTACCATTCACTCTGGAAGAAGCTGAAGTGAATTGAGAGCTGCTGAAATACAGCATGAGGATTGATGTTGAACTTGCAATTAAAATTAAATGATGCCCTGCAGTGACCCTGAGATGTGCTCAGTTTCAGGAAAGGAGAACAGAAATGGTCTTAAAGGAAAGAAACCTTAATCATGGAAATGAAGAGCAGTACAGCAGAAACTCTTTGGCAAGAAAGACTGGTATTTTCCAGGCACTGTTAATGGACAGGAACTTGCTTAGTCATTGTGTGCCTGTGTGCCTTAATTTGTAGCTGGAAATAGGAGCCACAGACTAAACTACTGGGCACTTCTTCCAGTAACAGTTGTTATGAGGCTCGGGGTACAGCTTGTTGGAGAATAGCTCCATGAAGAAGCAGAGAGGGCAGGAGGCTAGAATATAGTGTAGGTGAAGGACCTTGTTATCTGGAGAAAGGCAGGTCATGGGATCCTCAGTGCAAGAATGAATTCTTTGGTGCCAGGGCAGATATGAGTAATACTTTGGAAGACAGTGAACTTGTGGGTTGCATCAGGCTTTTTTCCCCACTTGTGGTTTGTGGTGCTGGCTGACTGCAAGCAGGGAAGCTGCATGCAGTGATTGTGGCCTCCCTGCTGGTAGAGAACTGAGCACAGGCTGCTTGGGTGCAAGGGCTTGCTCTGGATCGCTGCTGTCAGTCATGGTACTTGACCTTTCTCTGATCTATTTTGCTTGTCTAGAAAATAAAGGTAACTCCTGTGTGTGGGGAGACTGTACCTTATTTTCACAGAGAAGTACTGGCTAAAATGATTTAGAAAAGGTCAAAATGTCACCTAGGACCTAGGTAATTAGGATCTCTTCTGTTGTAAATCTGGAATTTTGGTTGTTCTTCCCTCCTTTTCCCTTTCTTTGTCTTGAAGGTTTAAGGTGTTTGGATTGCTGAGCAGGGATAATGGGGTGACATCAGGTAAACAGGCCTCAGGATTTTTTTTCTTTCTCCAATATGGGAATCCTTAAGCTGAGTCATAGAATCAATAAAGTTGAAAAAGACTTCAGAGATCATCAAGCCCAGCCTATCACCCAACACCTCATGACTAACTAAACCATGGCTTCAAGTGCCACATCCAGTCCCTTTTTGAACACCTCCAGGGATGGTGACTCCACCACCTCCCTGGGCAGCACATTCCAGCAGCCAACAACTCTCTCTGTGAAGAACTTTCTCATGACCCTGAGCCTAAAATTCCCCTGGTGCAGCTTGAGACTGTGTCCTCTTGTTCTGGGGCCCAGCTGCTGCCCCTACCATGAGTTCCAAGGAAGGATAAGTCCCCCCCCCCCCCATGTCCCCGCCACTGTCCTGTCTTTGGCCAAAGCACTTCTGACCCCCAGCAGTGTGACCCCCATGGCCTCAGTGCTCAAAGTGCATCCTTCTCTTCTTGGAGGATCCTCCCACATCTCAACAGAGCCATGACATCAGCTTCTGTGAATCGTTCCCAGGCTGTGTAGTGACTACAAGTGTGCCTCAAGTGTGCCTCATGGTGGAGGGTAGAGAATTAAATGGGCTTTGTGGATCAGTGCAGGCTACCAGGCCTCCGTTGCCACTAGCCTCCTGCCTTTTCAGGTCTTTTAGTGGGGGGCGAGGGGGAGCTAAGCAAACTATGAAGGTGTTGTATTCTATCTTGGGTAAGGTAGAATCATAGAATCAGTCAGGGTTGGAGGGGGACCACAAGGATCATCTAGTTCCAAACCCTGCCATGGGCAGGGACACCTCACACTAGATCAGGCTGGCCAGAGCCTCATCCAGCCTGGGCTTAAACACCTCCAGGGATGGGGCCTCAACCACCTCCCTGGACAACCCATTCCAGGCCTTCCCCACTCTCATGGGGAAGAACTTCCTCCTCATGTCCAGCCTCAATCTCCCCACCTCCAGCTTCATTCCATTGCCCCTAGTCCTATCACTACCTGAGATCCTGAGAAGTCCCTCCCCAGCCTTCCTGTAGCCCCCTTCAGATACTGGAAGGCCACAATGAGGTCACCTGGGAGCCTTCTCTTCTCCAGACTGAACAGCCCCAACTCCTTCAGTCTGTCCTCATAGGAGAGGTGCTCCAGCCCTCTGCTCATCCTCGTGGCCCTTCTCTGGACACCTTCCAGCACGTCCACATCCCTCCTGTAATAGGGGCTCCAGAACTGGAGGCAGTACTCCAGGTGGGGTCTCACCAGAGCTGAGTAGAGGGGGAGAACCATCTCCCTTGACCTGCTGGCCACACTTCTCTTGCTGCAGCCCAGGGTCTGATTGGCTTTCTGGGCTGCAAGTGCACATTGAGAGCTCCTGTTGAGCTTCTCGTCCACCAGCACCCCCAAGTCTCTCTCCTCAGGGCTGCTCTCCAGCCAGTCCCTGCCCAGCCTGGATTTGTGCCTGGGATTGCCTCAACCCAGATGCAGGACCCTGCACTTGGTCTTGTTGAAGCTCATGAGGTTGGCTTGTGCCCACCTCTCCAGCCTGTCCAGGTCCCTCTGGATGGCATCCCTTGCCTCCAATGTGTCTGCTGCACCACACACCACACTGTCCTTTGAGGGCAGTGTGAGGCCCAGGCCACATGGACAGAAGGCCTGAGAGCATTCCAGAGAAGAAAGCTGATCCTCCTGTGAAGCTGCAACCAGACAGTTTTCAAAACTGAACTGAGGAACTTTCACTATAGTGATGCCTGTTTAGGTTTAAAAAAGCTAGAGAGAACTGTTTTCCCCCTTCAGCTGGAGAGAGAAGAGCACAGCCTCTTGCACGTCTCTTGACTGGAATCCAGCTCTTCTAACACAGGAGAGGGATTTTTCCCTGGAGGTACAGATGGTAATTTGCAGATCTGCCCTGGTAGGGAGATAACTGAAGAGAAATAACTGTTTGTGGCTTACCAAAGGGGCATGTGTGATCACGAAATGACAGAGCAGCTGCTGCCCAGCAGCCTTCTTAGTGTCCAGGAAGCTTTGACTCTCATGTGGGAGGCAGGGTCTGTGGTCAGTGACCCAAAACTGAAGAGTACATAGGGAGTGCTCTGTTACCAGAGTACATGGCCTTTCCTGGCTGAGTGACCAAATGAGCTTTTACCCTTGTGACGTTCACTGGCCAGGAGTGCTCAGTGCATTAGCTGTTTGCTGGCATGCCAGGATTTGAAGCCAGTGTCTGCTGAATACGGTAGATGCCTGGACTTTCAAACTACAAATAAGGCCTGAAAAGTCCTGTCTGTATGTACCCTCTGTCTTCCCTTGTTTACCCTGCCATCCTTAGCCTGACAAAGCTGAGCTCCTGCAGTTCATCTCCTTTGCTGCACTCCCTGCCAGCATCTAGCCAAGAGCCTGTATGCTGGATTAGAGTGTTCTGTGTTCCTGACGCAATGTCACCTCACTCGCCGCTGGGATTTATGATAGACCCTGAGCTCTAGACAGTGCCAGGATTATTATAGTGGTGTTCTGCCTTTGATCAGTGAAGCAGAGGTTAAGTTCTAGGAAATACAGGGGTGTTCTTGGCAGATTTTGGTGGTTTCTTTGTTTCTGTGACAGTTCACACACAACTTGAGCCTTTTCTGGTTATAGCTGGCTGGAATGCCCTGATCCACGATGCTTTTAGTCCTGTAAGACCTTGAACTTCTGTCTGCACAACTCAAAAACCCCAAAATTACTGAAAATGCCCTTTTGTTTTTTTATCTGAAGAGGAATAGTCAAATAGGCTGCAAGGGGAATATGGTTGATGTGTGTGTGTGGATGTCAGGAAACACTGAATTAACACAGAAAGAGTTTGAGTAGAAGCGGAGGAAGCAATCAGATTAATCCCTCTCCATTTCCCCAGAAGAGGATCCCATGGTGCTGATCTTAAGTTACAGCTGCAGCCTGCTTGTGAAGTCACTACTGGAACAGCTGAACTTCAAATTAATCTGGATCTCTTAATTTCTTTAATGTGTTCTAGCATAAGAGTTAGGGTTTGGGCTGATACTGTGCCCACCTCTCCAGCCTGTCGAGGTCTCTCTGGATGGCATCCCTTCCCTCCAGCGTGTCTGCTGCACCACACACCACACTGTCCTTTGAGGGCAGTGTGAGGCACAGGCCACATGGACAGAAGGCCTGAGAGAATTCCTTTAATAGATGTTTCCTTTAATTCCTTTAATATGTTCTAGCATAAGTGTAGGGTTTGGGCTGGTAATCAGAAACCAGCTGGCGGCCAGTCACTAGTGGTGTGCCCCAAGGATCAGTGCTGGGCCCCATGCTCTTCAACATCTTTATTGATGATCTGGATGAGGGCATTGAGTCCATCATCAGTGAATTTGCAGACGACACCAAGCTGGGGGCAGGAGTTGATCTGCTGGAGGGCAGAGAGGCTTTGCAGAGGGACCTCAACAGGCTGGACAGATGGGCAGAGGCCAAGGGCAGGAGATGGAACACATCCAAGTGCCGGGTTCTGCACATTGGCCACAGCAACCCCAGGCAGTGCTACAGGCTGGGGCCAGAGTGGCTGGAGAGCAGCCAGGCAGAGAGAGACCTGGGGGTACTGGTTGATGGTAGGCTGAACATGAGCCTGCAGTGTGCCCAGGCAGCCAAGAAGGCCAATGGCATCCTGGCCTGCATCAGGAACAGTGTGGCCAGCAGGAGCAGGGAGGTCATTCTCCCCCTGTACACTGCACTGGTTAGGCCACACCTCGAGTCCTGTGTCCAGTTCTGGGCCCCTCAGTTTAGGAAGGATGTTGACTTGCTGGAACGTGTCCAGAGAAGGGCAACAAAGTTGGTGAGGGGTTTGGAACACAAGCCCTATGAGGAGAGGCTGAGGGAGCTGGGGTTGCTTAGCCTGGAGAAGAGGAGACTGAGGGGTGACCTTATTGCTCTTTACAACTACCTGAAGGAGGTTGTGGACAGGTGGAGGTTGGTCTCTTCTCCCTAGCAGCCAGCACCAGAACAAGAGGACACAGTCTCAAGCTGTTCCACTGGAGGTTTATGCTGGATGTTAGGAAGAATTTCTACACAGAGAGAGTGATTGCCCATTGGAATCAGCTGCCCAGGGAGGTGGTGGAGTCACCGTCATTGGAGGTGTTCAGGAGGAGACTTGATGGGGTGCTTGGTGCCATGGGTTGGTTGTTTAGGTGGGTTGGATTGGTTGATGGGTTGGACGTGATGATCTTGAAGGTCTCTTTCAACCTGGTGTATTGTATTGTAATCCACACATAAGCTCTACTGCATCTCTACCACCCTTTTTCTTTGTTTGATAGGGTAACTTGCAATCTTAATTTTTAACAGAGGGGACTTCTGGTGTCAGAATGGTTACATGGCTCTGGGATTATATCTTTTTACACTGCCTTTGTTTACCAAGCACAGCTGTTTCTGGGGCAGACCAGAGGACTGTAAAAAATTAATGGTGTAACAAAGAGCAGCACATTGTGCCTGGTTGAAATTGTGAGGAGGATTTTGGAAGCCACAGCAGTACTTATTGCATTGGAATTGGAATTAATTTCACAGTATCACAGTATCACAAAGGTTGGAAGAGACCTCGAAGATCATCGAGTCCAACCTGTAACCACAAACCTCACGACTAGACCATGGCACCAAGTGCCACATCCAGTCCCCTCTCGAACACCTCCAGGGACGGCGACTCCACCACCTCCCTGGGCAGCACATTCCAATGACGAATCACTCTCTCGGTGAAGAACTTTCTCCTCACCTCCAGCCTAAACTTCCCCTGGCACAGCTTGAGACTGTGTCCCCTTGTTCTGGTGCTGGTTGCTAGAGAGAAGAGGCCAACCCCTTCCTGGCTACAACCACCTTTCAGGTAGTTGTAGAGAGCAATGAGGTCTCCCCTGAGCCTCCTCTTCTCCAGGCTAAACAACCCCAGCTCCCTCAGCGTCTCCTCATAGGGATTGTGCTCAAGGCCTCTCCCCAGCCTTGTTGCCCTTCTCTGGACACCTTCAAGTGTCTCAATGTCCTTCTTAAACTGAGGGGCCCAGAACTGGACACAGGACTCAAGGTGCGGCGTAACCAAAGCAGAGTACAGGGGCACAATGACCTCCCTGCTCCTGCTGGCCACACTGTTTGTAATTTCTTAGTGTGCTGTATAATCTCTGCTGACCAAAACAAGCCAGGCTTTTGTAGTCTAGAATAGCTTCTCCAAAAATGGTAGTTCCAGCTTCACAGCACATCCAAATTGCTTTCCAAAGCCTCACTTTCCTGGGCTGCAGCAAGAGAAGTGTGGCCAGCAGGTCAAGGGAGGTGATTCTCCCCCTCTACTCAGCTCTGGTGAGACCCCACCTGGAGTACTGCCTCCAGTTCTGGAGCCCCTATTCCAAGAGGGATCTGGAGGTGCTGGAAGGTGTCCAGAGAAGGGCCACGAGGATGATCAGAGGGCTGGAGCACCTCTCCTATGAGGACAGACTGAAGGAGTTGGGGCTGTTCAGTCTGGAGAAGAGAAGGCTCCGAGGTGACCTCATTGTGGCCTTCCAGTATCTGAAGGGGGCTACAAGAAGGCTGGGGAGGGACTTCTCAGGCTCTCAGGTAGTGATAGGACTAGGGGGAATGGAATGAAGCTGGAGGTGGGGAGATTCAGGCTGGACATAAGGAGGAAGTTCTTCCCCATGAGAGTGGTGAAGCCCTGGAATGGGTTGTGCAGGGAGGTGGTTGAGGCCCCGTCCCTGGAGGTGTTTAAGCCCAGGCTGGATGAGGCTCTGGCCAGCCTGATCTCGTGTAGGGTGTCCCTGCCCATGGCAGGGGGTTGGAACTAGATGATCCTTGTGGTCCCTTCCAACCCTGACTGATACTATGATACTTTGGAAGTGACGTGGTTAAGTGTGTGCAGTCTGGTGAGTTACCAGCAATGGTTTCCAGAGAAATCTCTTGGGAGAGCAAAGGGTGAGTGGGTTGTCCAGGATGATTTCCTTAAATACTTTCCTTCAGAAGCATTGTTCACCACTGGTCCTCAGTGGATTTGAAATGTACAATCCCTGTGCTAAAACATGTAAGAGTGGGGGAGGGCAAATCTTCCAAAAGCTTTTCTTTCTCATTCTTTCTTTTATGGTGGAGCCCCAGAAATAGCTGAGCCAGGTTAATGATGGCAGCTAATGGGATCCAGGGAGGGTAAGAAAGGTTACTTCTTAATCTGAGTCCCAAGTTCTTTCTTGATTTCCCTGGTCCCTTCCTCCATCCCGGAGGCCACCGGTAGCATCACGCTGCCTCTGATTCCTCTCTTTGCCTTGTTGAACAG
This sequence comes from Picus viridis, assembly GCA_033816785.1. Classification (NCBI taxonomy): domain Eukaryota; kingdom Metazoa; phylum Chordata; class Aves; order Piciformes; family Picidae; genus Picus; species Picus viridis. The sequence goes on along the minus strand of CM066570.1, from coordinate 33,179,395 downwards.
AACAATAATGTAGAATATAGTGGTCTATTGAGTTTCTGTCCTGTGAAATAGGCTCTACTAGCAATGTTGGCATGTCTGAGGAGTTGTAGTTTTGGTTAATTTTGCTCCAGAGAAGCAATTGTCATAAAAATTTGGGTGAGTTCTGTTTCTTAGCTTACGTACCTCAGAAGTCAAGCACCATGTTGTTATGGTGTCTGAGCATTTCATAACAGCCTCATGGTTTTAGCCAATATCATCAGCACCTTGCAGCTGAAGGAGTTACTGTACCCTTGGGCTTTGATTCATCATCTACAGAAGAAACTATCTGTGGGAGAGCCTGAAGGATAACTCAGAGAGAAGTGTTACCAGATGCAGGTGTTTCAGGTCTGTAGCAGAACCATCTGTACTGTTGAAATACTGGTTTCATCTGACTTGAATTCCTCTTGACAGCATCAGCCTTAAAGACCCATGCTGGATTATCCTACACACCTGAACTCTTGTGCTCTTAGGAGTCACTGGTGGACGACCAGCTCCTTTTGTGTGCAGCATAGTAGAACACAGACTTGGGCAGCAGCCTGTTGGGTGACAGCTTTGGGTACTTTGTCTCAGTGCAAATGTAAGTTTTCACAAAGCAGTTATGCATGGTGGCTTATCCTCACTTCAGAGCTCTGTCTCCTCCAACCAGCAGAAGAAAATGCAAGGAAAGTTTTGGACCCTGAAGAAAAACCTGTCATGAGTAATTGTGGTTTCTCTTTTCTAGGTCCGGTGTTTAATGTCTCGGTGCATTCTGACAACCCAACCATCTACCAGGGGGAGCTGGCAGATTTGCTGTGTATTGTCACAATGGAAGGAGTGGCACTTGAGCCAGGTACTTCAGCTAAATTTTTTTACTTGTTCACCTTCCCTAGACAGAATATCCCCTGCAGTACAACCCTATCTCCTTTGAGTGAGACTGGAGAGCTGAGAGCCAGCACCGAGAATCCTGTGGAATTAGATGAATACTGGTGAGCACGTTTGCTTCACACAGCCCAATTTGAAACAATTCCACATTCCAAGGTGGGGCAGTGGGGAGGAAGTCTTAGAACAGAATAGAATTAACCAAGTTGGAAAAGACCTTTGAGATCATCAAGTCCAACCTATCACCCAACACCATCTAATCAACTAAACCATGGCACCAAGTGCCTCATCCAGGCTCCTCTTAAATGCCTCCAGTGGTGGGGACTCCACCACCTCCCTGGGCAGCACATTCCAATGGCCAATCTCTTTTTCTGGGAAGAACTTCTTCCTAACATCCAGCATAAACCTCCCCTGGCACAGCTTGAGACTGTGTCCTCTTGTTGTGGTGCTGGTTGCCTGGGAGAAGAGACCAACCCCCACTTGGCTACAACTTCCCTTCAGGTAACTGTAGAGAGGAAGAAGGTCTCCCCTGAGCCTCCTCTTCTCCAGGCTAAGCAACTCCAGGCCCCTCAGCCTCTCCTCACAGGGCCTGTGCTCCAGACCCCTCTCCAGCTTTCTTGCCCTTCTCTGGACACCTTCCAGCAACTCAACATCTTTCCTAAACTGAGGGGCCCAGAACTGGACACAGGACTCAAGGTGTGGCCTAACCAGTGCTGAGTACAGGGGCGCAATGACTTCCCTGCTCCTGCTGGCCACACTGTTCCTGATGCAGGCCAGGATGCCATTGGCCTTATTGACCACCTGGGCACACTGCTGGCTCATGTTCAGCCTACTCTCAACCAGTCCCCCCAGGTCCCTTTCTGCCTGGCTGCACTCCAGCTGCTCTGCCCCCAGCCCCTCTTCTTACTGCTGAAGCCCCCACTGCTGGCAGTCTTAACCTACAACGACTAGATGGGCTGAGAAAACTTTTCCTATTTCCTGTAATTGGAAAGGGGGTCTATTGGCAAGGCCTGTTAGATGGAAGCAGTCATCTTTAAACAAATCTTGAAGTCACCTGGCCAGTCAGCTTCACACCTTAGAGTGAATTTAGGGCTTATCATAAGTCTAAATAATTGACTACTGCAGCCTAAATGCCATTGCCTTCAGAGGTAAGCCTTCTTTTTTGTGTGGAAGAAGAAAGAGACACTTTATAAAGTGCTGTGAAAAGGACAGTGGACACTTCAATGGCAAATTTTTATGAAGAGTGGAAAAGTTCAGAGAATTGCCTAAAACCCAGCTGCTTGCTAAGCATTGCCTGAGGTGCTTGTCATCAAAATACTGTAAGACTAGATCTGATTATTTGATCCAGCGTTTGTGTCTAGGGTTTCTTTTTAATTTCATATATAGGACTATAAAATTATACTTAAAATATATCTCCAAATAGTTATGTAAATACAAATGTATACACCAAAACACAAAGATGTCAGTGATTCATGCTGCAATTGGAAATCTCTGTGTAAGCCACAGCAAAAGAGGAGCTGTGCAGAAAATGTTCCTGTAATGTAGTAGCTAATGAGATGAAGTGCCAAGCTTACTGAAGGCCCATCACTTTGATGGGCCCATCACCTGTTCTACATTAAATCTGAGTGCAGTGGGGAAGCAATTTGCTGGATTACAGTTGTGTGCTGCCTGTGAAAAAATGATAGAATGCTCTAGGTTGTATTAGGTAAATGGTTGGTGGGGAGGGAAGGCTGAGTGAACTTCATTGCTGTCGAAAGATTCACACCCTCAGACACAGCAAGCAGCAGTGTGTGCCTGTATGTATATCTCAGTCCATCCTGCAGTTTTTACTCAGCAGGAAGCCTCCTCTAAATTGAGGTGTGCCCAAGCTCTTAGGGGTATTGTTGTGAGGCAGTACCCACAGCAGCTGGCTACCTTTTCAAAGCAGTAATTGCTGGCAGGGAGCAGCTGCTGCTTCTGCTGGTGTTTGACAGCTAAAATAACCTTGGGGTTGCCTTGTGAAAGAGGCCTCAGCATCTCTGACTCACTTAAAACCTGAAAAGAGGCCATTTAGTATATTGGGGCTGTCCTGTCAGTGCTTTGCTGCAGTTGGCTGTGTGATGGGTTTTGTGTGTTTGGTAGCTTGAGACTAGGAGAAGCGCTGACGAGATCAGGATAGTTAAAGGAGCTGAAGTAAAGCACCGTCCTCTGATGAGCTGCTCATAAGCACTATCAAGTTGTAACTGGCCAGCTTCATAAGGGTTCATGAATATTTGTTGAATTGATAGTTGATACCAGGAGGTGGAAGTAATGCAGCCACGAGCAGCCACTGCAGCGTTTTGGATTTCAGCAGTATAATCTGTTCCCTAGCTGGGTAATCTCGTCTTGAATGTGGCAGAGCTCTGCTGCTCTGCTTTGGTTTTGTGGGGGTTTGTGTTGTGTTGGGTTTTGGTTGTGTGGGGCATTTGGGTTGGTTGTGTGTGTGTGGTTTTTGTTGTTGTTTTGGGTTTTTTGTTTGCTTTGTGTTGTGGGGTTTTTTGTGTCTGCAATGGGGCATATGAGGCACAGGCAAGAGGTACACCTAGAATGGAGTAAAGTGTGGCATTGTGACAGGTTTTGAGGGAACCTTTTAAGGGAGCCTAGAGACTCTGAGCCTCCATTTGCTGCATGAGCAGAGTTGGGGGCCTAATGAGCCACACTGAGTGGAGAAACCCTGTCTGGGCCTTTCATATGACTGTGAGAGGCTGGCTTCTCTCCAGCAGTTGCTGGTCCTCTGGATGATACTGGCAGAAGAACTGCAGGGAGCAACTGGAATCTTTGCAACAGCTGTAGAATGTTCAGACTTACTGTGTCAGTCTGCCTGCTTGGCCTTGAGAGATGGAAGGACTAGAGCAGTGAGATATGGGGCAGGTTAGGTAAAGAAGGGCCTACAGGGATCAGTAGTACTCTTATTTCCACGTCATGCTTGCTTTGAATCTACTGATGTCTATTCAATACCATGCTGCTGTCATGCCAGCTTCAAAATGAAAGTGCTGGCTGGAGCAAGGTATCAAAGAATCAATAAGGTTGGAAAAGACCTCAGAGATCATCAAGTCCAACCTATCACCCAACACCTCCTGACTAACTAAACCATGGCTCCAAGTGCCACATCTAATCCTTATTTGAACACCTCCAGGGATGGTGACTCCACCACCTCCCTGGGCAGCACATTCCAAGGGCCAATTACTCTTTCTGGGAAGCACTTTCTCCTCACCTCCAGCCTAAAACTCCCCTGGTGCAGCTTGAGACTGTGTCCTTTTGTTCTGGTGCTGGTTGCCTGGGAGAAGAGGCCAGCCCCTCCTGGCTACAACCTCCCTTCAGGGAGTTGTAGAGAGCAAAAAGGTCTCCCCTGAGCCTCCTCTTCTCCAGGCTAAGCAACCCCAGCTCCCTCAGCCTCTCCTCATAGGGCTGTGCTCCAGATCCCTCCCCAGGCTCATTGCCCTTCTCTGGACATGTTCAACTGTGTCTCAATGCCCTTCCTAAATTGAGGGGCCCAGAACTGGACACAGGACTCAAGGTGTGGCCTGACCAGTGCAGTGTACAGGGCACAATGACTTCCCTGCTCCTGCTGGCCACACTGTTCCTGATGCAGGCCAGGATGCCATTGGCCTTCTTGTCCACCTGGGCACACTGCTGGCTCATGTTCAGCCTACTATCAACCAGTACTCCCCAGGTCCCTTTCTGCCTGTCTGCTCTTCAGGCCCTCTGACCCCAGCCTGTAGCACTGCCTGGGGTTGCTGTGGCCAAAGTGCCGCACTTGGGGCTTGGCGTTCAGATCATAACGTGAGAGGCTTCCTGTTCCAGTTGCTCCTTCTGATTTTGGGGTGTTGGTCTTTTCCTCTGTGCTGGTTGCTATGTGCTTGGATGGGGAGAACCATTTTATCACTGGCTTCTGCTTTTGCTGTGCTTTTCTGCTAAGGTAACTCAATAAACTCCTTCTCTGAACCCCCAGTTTCTTTGTCTTACTTCCCCTCCCATCAGTGTGTGTGGGGCTTGCTTGTTAGAGTGGACTGTGTTAACCCAAGGCACTCTCTGTCCCACCTTTGATCAGTTCCTATGCTGAATCAGTATCACAATTTAATTCACAACTGGAATAGAGAACTTGCTTTTCAAATGAGTGCCAGACATTAGCCAGATGGAAAATAACAGGGCTGTCACATCTCAGTGGGGAAATGAGGCACGCTCTTAGGGAAAGCCTACAGGAAAGAATTGAATGAACAGGGCAAGGGTTACCAGCATCTCCTGAGAGAAAGCAGATGACACCAGTAGGGACATCATCTTTCCATTTAGGAGTGTGGTGGGAAAAGACAGTGAAGCGTTTGCATTTGACTCTCAACTGAGCAGCATGGTCACTTTCAAAGGCCATCTACTCTTCTGATGTCAGACCTGCTGCAGGGTGGTGGTTTTGGCTCTCTTGTGAGCCAGGAAGGATCAGGGAAATTCAAAGAAAATCTTGTTAAATAATCATCCAAAACCTTTTTAACACACTTGGTATGCCAGCCAGCTGTGCTTTCCTGCACATAAGCATTTTGCAACCATACATGTGGATTAATATGTATGCTTCCTGTATTACATTGAGGGGTGAGGTGCCACCTCTCCTCCCTGCTTGAAGGCACAATCAGAAAAATAAAAGTACTTCCAAGGAATTGAAGAAAAGGTAAATAACCAATGGCCTTTGGCAGTGCTGCTCTTTAGAATAGAATAGAATAAACCAGGTTGGAAGAGACCTTCAAGATCACCGTGTCCAACCCATCAACTAACCCATGGCACCAAGCACCCCATCAAGTCTCCTCCTGAACACCTCCAGTGAAGGTGACTCCACCACCTCCCGGGCAGCCCATTCCAATGGGCAATCACTCTCTCTGTATAGAACTTCTTCCTGACCTCCAGCCTAAACCTCCCCTGGTGCAGCTTGAGACTGTGTCCTCTTGTTCTGGTGCTGGCTGCCTGGGAGAAGAGACCAACCTCTGCCTGGCTACAACCTCCCTTCAGGGAGTTGTAAAGAGCAGTAAGGTCTCCCCTGAGTCTCCTCCTCTCCAGACTAAGTAACCCCAGCTCCCTCATAGGGCTTGTGTTCCAACTTTGTTGGAACCAACTTTGTTGCCCTTCTCTGGACACCTTCCAGCAAGTCAACATCCTTCCTAAACTGAGGGGCCCAGAACTGGACACAGGACTCAAGGTGTGGCCTAACCAGTGCAGCGTACAGAGGCAGAATGACTTCCCTACTCCTGCTGGCCACACTGTTCCTGATGCAGGCCAGGATGCCATTGGCCCTTCTGGCCACCTGGGCACGCTGCAGGCTCATGTTCAGCCTACCGACCAGCACCCCCAGGTCCCTCTCTGCCTGGCTGCTCTCCAGCCACTCTGACCCCAGCCTGTAGCACTGCCTGGGGTTGCTGTGGCCAATGTGCAGAACCCGGCACTTGGATGTGTTCAATCTCCTGCCCTTGGACTCTGCCCATCTGTCCAGCCTGTCGAGGTCCCTCTGCAGAGCCTCTCTGCCCTCCAGCAGATCAACTCCTGCCCCCAGCTTGGTGTCATCTGCAAATTTACTGCTGATGGACTCAATGCCCTCATCCAGATCATCAATAAAGATGTTAAAGTGCATGGGGCCCAGCACTGATCCTTGGGGCACACCACTAGTGCCTGGCCGCCAGCTGGATGTGGCACCATTCACCACCACTCCCTTTCTTACAGTTAGACCAATCCATTTCTTTCTGGAAGTGTCACTTAGGGTTGGAACCTTGTCTGGTGGAGGCAATTCACAGTACCCTGTGTGCATGTTCTTGTGTGTACACACCCTGTGGGAAATTTCCAAAAGGGTGGAAAAGGTTTTGGTGTTACTGCTGCATGCTTTAGCTCCCTTTGTTTGTTGGAGACCCTGCTGAAATGGAGTGTGTGTTACTGAGCCCAAGTACATGGCAGCAGCTGCCCCATCTGAAAAGTGCTCCTGTGGTTTGGCAGCCACGGGTAGTGTTTTGAATTGATATGAGGGGGAGTATGTGTGTGTGTGTCAGGGGGAACAGTAGTTCTTCTGTACCCTGAAGATATAAAAGCTGCTTCTGATATCTCTCTTGAATACACATTTTCACAAACCATCTCTCTAGACTTCCCAGATCACCCCTTCATGAGATGTGTGCTTAGGGATTTAAAAGTATTACTGTGCCTGAAAGGAGAGGGTTTTTTCATCTGCTCCAGACAGACCCAGTGGGCACTCTGGAGAATTTAACAAAACCAGCTTGTTTACTTCTTGTATGGCTTGAAGTGGTTTGCTTAGCTCTCTAGGAAGCCCTATTCAACTTTATTTAAATGTAGCAAACAAAGAGTCTCAAAACTGTGATTCAGCGCTTTAAACAAGATGCCGAGAGAGCTCCATTCTAAGCAGCAGAACTGTATGGTTCCTAAGACCTAGTCTAGAAATAGGATTCCCTGGGTTTTTTTGAGGAGTGATTGGCCAGGGAAGCAGCTAAGGCCCAGACAGCTTAGTCCTGTGTGTCAAATTGAAATGTACATGAAGATGTGCTTTACATGTTGATGATCCTTGCTAACTGAGGAGAGGAGGAAACATAGCGCTGCTATTACTCTGCTCACAGAGCTTGGAACTGTCCAGCTCCCAGTGAATAGAATAGAATAGAATAGAATAGAATAGAATAGAATAGAATAGAATAGAATAGAATAGAATAGAATTAACCAGGTTGGAAAAGACCTTCAGATCATCAAGTCCAACCTATCACCCAGCACCATCTCATCAACTAAACCATGGCACCAAGTGCCCTCCATTATCTTTTTAAACACATCCAGTGATGGTGACACCACCACCTCCCTGGGCAGCACATTCCAGTGGCCAATCTCTCCTTCTGGGAAGAATTTCTTCCCAACATCCAGCCTAAACTTCCTTTATGAAAACAGCTGAGTTGTGTGATCTGGGGGCACCGAGGTACTTGATGGCCTTCAGAGCTTGGTGCTGGGATTATGACACTTCTCTACGTGAGGCACCTTGTCCAGGTGTCCCACGCTACTTACAGCATTGTGGATCGTGGAAGGAAAGGGTGAGAGAAACCTTCGCACTGCTGAGTGTGAGCCTTATGGTTTGGTTTGGGGTTTTTTTTGTAGATAAGGGACTGGTGGACGAGAAGCTCAACAGGAGCTCTCAATGTGCACTTACAGCCCGGAAAGCCAATCAGATCTGGGGCTGCATCAAGAGAAGTGTGGCCAGCAGGTCAAGGGAGATGGTTCTCCCCCTCTACTCAGCTCTGGTGAGACCCCACCTGGAGTACTGCCTCCAGTTCTGGAGCCCCTATTACAGGAGGGATGTGGACGTGCTGGAAGGTGTCCAGAGAAGGGCCATAAGGACGATCAGAGGGCTGGAGCACCTCTCCTGTGAGGACAGACTGAAGGAGTTGGGGCTGTTCAGTCTGGAGAAGAGAAGGCTCCGAGGTGACCTTATTGTGGCCTTCCAGTATCTGAAGGGGGCCTACAGGAAGGCTGGGGAGGGACTTCTCAGGATGTCAGGTAGTGATAGGACTAGGGGGAATGGAATGAAGCTGGAGGTGGGGAGATTGAGGCTGGACATAAGGAGGAAGTTCTTCCCCATGAGAGTGGTGAAGCCCTGGAATGGGTTGTGCAGGGAGGTGGTTGAGGCCCCGTCCCTGGAGGTGTTGAAGCCCAGGCTGGATGAGGCTCTGGCCAGCCTGATCTAGTGTGGGGTGTCCCTGCCCATGGTAAGTGGGTTGGAACTGGACGATCCTTGTGGTCCCTTCCAACCCTGACTGATACTATGATAAAAATTGTGAGTGACTGCTCAGCGTTGATGCAAGGTGTGTGGAACTGTACAGATGCTTTGGGGAAGTCTGAAGTGTGACCTGTTCTATGTCAGTAAAACTACATATTTATTAGCACTTGGGAGCTGCTAGACTTGTTCACTGACCTTTAGAGAGCACCTGATTTATGCCCTGGCTTTGCTCATTTTTTCTGTGTTTTTATTGCATGACAACCAGAGATATATAGGCATGAATGAGATGACTTTGCTGTGTTGTTTCAAGGAGGATAGCGACAAAGAGTGCTGAGAGCCAAATCCTCCCTCTGTAGTGAGTCACTAATTGTATGCTGTGCATGCAGACTAGTAAAACATGTTGGCATAATACTGTTGTCCCATGCTGTAATTACTGAAGATAGATTCAGCTCTTTCACAATGACAGCAAGTGCCTGTCCTCATCTTTGTATGTGGAGGGAAGGGAACCTCAATTTAACTGATACTGAAAGAAGGAATTCTTGAAAGGTAGCAAATGGCCTGGGACTCTGAAGACTGGAATTTTACTGTGGTTTTGTGTCTATTATATATATCTGCTTATATCTATTGTTTAACCATATTTTTGGCAATTGCAATGGTGTGTTCAGCACAGTTGAACTTAGCCTGGAAAGTGTCCATCTGCTGCTATGGTACTTGGAAACACAAGAGCTAATGGCAGACTTTATCCTGCTTGGAAGGAATTGGTTGCTTCCAGTGTGACTGCCTGTGGACTGGTGCTGTTACCATATTTGGCATAAACAGGCAGCAAAGAGGAGGAGTAGTTTACAGAAACAAAGTAGAGGCCTCATTTCCCACAGGCAGTTGGATGAGTGCACAAAGCAGAGGTTAAACTTTGGTCCTGTTAACTGAACATGTTTATGGTAACTTCTATTAACTTTGCTTTCGAGGGCAGTCAGTGTGCTCTGACAAGTGACTAGTGCTGGCATTTGTAGATAGAATGGAATTGACCAGGTTGGAAAAGACCTCTGAGATCACTGAGTCCAACCTATCACCCAACACCATCAGATCAACTAAACCATGGCACCAAGTGCCTCATCCAGTCTCTTCCTAAACACCTCCAGTGATGGGGACTCCACCACCTCCCTGTGCAGCACATCCCAATGGCCAGTCTCTCTTGCTGGGAAGAACTTCTTCCTAACAGCCAGCCTAAACCTTCCCTGGCACAGCTTGAGACTGTGTCCTCTTGTTCTGGTGCTGGTTGCCTGGGAGAAGAGACCAACCCCCACCTGGCTACAACCTCCCTTCAGGTTGTTGTAGAGAGCAAGAAGGTCTCCCCTGAGCCTCCTCTTCTCCAGGCTAAGCAACCCCAGCTCCCTCAGCCTCTCCTCACAGGGCTGTGCTCCAGACCCCTCCCCAGCTTTGTTGCCCTTCTCAAGGTGTGGCCTAACCAATTGTGAGTACAGGGCAGAATGACTTCCCTGCTCCTGCTGGCCACACTATTTCTGATGCAGGCCAGGATGCCATTGGCCTTCTTGGCCACCTGGGCACACTGCTGGCTCATGTTCAGCCTACCGTCAACCAGCACCCCCAGGTTCCTCTCTGCCTGGCTGCTCTGCAGCCACTCTGACCCCAGCCTGTAGCACTGCCTGGGGTTGCTATGGCCTATGTGTAGAACCTGGCACTTGGATGTGTTCAGTCTCATGCCCTTGGACTCTGCTCATCTGTCCAGCCTGGCAAGGTCCCTCTGCAGAGCTCTCCTACCCTCTAACAGATCAACACCTGTAGTACGATATAGGCAAGAGTGATTGTTGTGGGGGCTGCTGGTCCATATGACCTATGCTGACCCCCATGTAGGCCTGGGAGAGTTACTTCTGCTGTAGGCCTGCAGAACAGGCCAGGTGCTCTCTTGAGATTCTGTGCTGTCACCCAGAGCACCTGGCCATAGCAGGCAGGAAACTGTATGGTGTCCCAAAACAGTTTGTTCAGCCAGTATCACAGTGTCTCTGAACATAGCATCTGCATTCTCTTAGTTTTGTTTTGTAATTGGAGAAGTGTGTAAAAAACCAGTGCACCTCACAAGGGAATTAAAACCACCCACTGCTTGGGGTGTGATTTGGTGTGAGGTAAGGAGGAGTATTCTACCTGCCCAGCTGATGCTGTGTTTGAAATAGCAGAGCCAAGGATATTCCTTCACATCACTTTACTTAAAATACTGCTTTAGAGTTCCCTTCTTTTTTCCAAAGTGTTAGTTTGCCTGGTAGAGGCTTAAAAACTGTCTTCACTTGCACCTGCAAAGGATGTGAGTATAGCTGCAGGTTTAAGGCTTTAATCTTTCCATTAGTCTGGAGGTCAGATGTGGAAGTTTAGAGAAGAGAACTTAATTAGACTAGAAGTCAGCTTTAAATTTCAGGTTGCTAATCCTGTATTTTTCAGAGATCTCTGTGCTAGGATACTCAGGTTCTATACATTGCCATGATCACTGGAACTGCCTTAGGTGTGAAAAGGTGAAGCCCTGTGCACACATTCTACCAGTACCAAAATCTCAGCACAAAACCAGAAACCTCTGTTTCCATTTTGGGCACATCAATTTGCTACTGTGCCAGGAGAGAAGTCCTGCTGATGAAACAAGGGAGCAGCCTATCCTGTCTCTATGCTCTAGGTCATGCCAGGTTTCAGGCTCTGTGGCAGGTGTTGCTTGGCTTGTGCTAGCAAAGAATAGCAATGATTTTTAAAGTAGGTGCTCAGCTACATCAGCCTAATAGGGTTAAGGCTGAGATCTGCTAATGGGATCAATAGAATCTTGAATGAATGTGGAATGACCTGGATGTACTGATGAATGCTGACTACCTGGCAGTGACACTAAATGTGGAAGGTGTTGCAAATGCATTTTATAGACTGCCTCCTTGGGTGGTAAAACTTGTACAAGGCATGATGCTTGATGATGTGTGACAGTAAGCCTGCAACCCTGGGGAAAAATAAACAAAACAAAACAAAACTAGAATATAATAGAATAGAATAGAATAGAATAGAATAGAATAGAATAGAATAGAATAGAATAGAATAGAATAGACCAGGTTGGAAGAGACCTTTGAGATCATCAAGTCCAACCTATCACCCAACACCATCTAATCAACTAAACCATGGCATCAAGTGCCTCATCCAGGCTCTTCTTAAACTCTTCCAGGGATGGTGACTCCACCACCTCCCTGGGCAGCACATTCCAATGGCCAATCTCTCTTGCTGGGAAGAACTTTCTCCTCACCTCCAGCCTAAACCTCCCCTGGCACAGCTTGAGACTGTGTCCTCTTGTTCTGGTGCTGGTTGCCTGGGAGAAGAGACCAACCCCCACCTGGCTACAACCTCCCTTCAGGGAGCTGTAGACAGCAAGAAGGTCTCCCCTGAGCCTCCTCTTCTCCAGGCTAAGCAACTCCAGCTCCCTCAGCCTCTCCTCACAGGGCTGTGCTCCAGACCCCTTCCCAGCTTTGTTGCCCTTCTCTGGACACCTTCCAGCAGCTCAACATCTTTCCTAAACTGAGGGGCCCAGAACTGGACACAGGACTCAAGGTGTGGCCTAACCAGTGCAGTGCACAGGGGGAGAATGACTTCCTTGCTCCTGCTGGCCACATTATTCCTGATGCAGGCCAGGGTGCCACTGGCCTTCTTGGCCACCTGGGCACACTGCAGGCTCATGTTCAGCCTACTTTCAACCAGTCCCTCCATAAGCAAACCACACACAAACATCAAGGTTGGGCTTTGCTCCTGAATACTTTATATTTTTGCAGGCAATTCTTGGTGCTTTGTGTAGAATCTCAGTATTCATTTAGGCTGAGTAAGTGTAAGGAGGGGGGACCTTCAGGATCATCAAAGTATTCTGACTTTGTGATTGTTGTAGATTGCACATGAAGTCAGTGGTTGCAAATCACTCTCTGCTAGGACTCCCACTTGCTTTTCATTGTGGATTCAGCAGTTACAGAAGCCCTTATAACTCTGGGCCAGCTGGGTTAAAACTTAGACCAGAGATTAGAACCAAATTTTTGGCTAAGAAGCAGAAGGGCAAAGGATCTCCCCTCACTCTGCTGCTAGTGCAGGAGCACTGCTGCAAGTTGCAGTTCATTGCAGTTCACTGCTTGAATCCTCCTGGAAAAGACATGTTCAGGGCACTCTTCTTCCTGCTTCTTTCTGTTGTTTTTTCCCTTCTGCTGTCAGAGCAGTGTCGGCTGTGCCACTTGCAGGTAAAGCTTCCTGCTGAGAACTGGCGCTGTGAATACTTTCCACAGCTCATCAACATGTCTAAATTCTTCTTTGTCCACAAATGCAGATGATATGTCCTTTGATGTCTCCTGGTTTGCTGTGCACTCCTTTGCATTGGACAGAGAGCCCATCCTGCTGGCCTCGCTGGATCGGAGAGGGATCGTGACACAGAGCCGGAGGAACGGGAGCAGCGACCTCAGCCTGGAGAGAATCAGCCCGCTGGAGTTCCGCCTCCGCCTGCATGGCTGCGAGGACCAAGACTTTGGGAACCACTACTGTGTAGTGACCCCCTGGGTGAGATCTGCCACTGGAGTATGGCAGCAGGAGCCTGACATCAAAGCCAAACCCATCTTTGTATCTGTGAAAATGGATGGTAAGAGCTTGCATGGTAAGAGTGGCTGGAGAGCAGCCAGGCAGAAAGGGACCCGGGGGGACTGGTTGACAAGAGGCTGAATATGAGCCTGCAGTGTGCCCAGGTGGCCAAGAAGGCCAATGGCATCCTGGCTTGTATCAGGAATGGTGTGGCCAGCAGGAGCAGGGAAGTTGTCGTGCCCTGTACTCAGCACTGGTTAGGCCACACCTTGAGTCCTGTCTCCAGTTCTGGGCTCCTCAGTTTAGGAAAGATGTTGAGTTGCTGGAAGGTGTCCAGAGGAGGGCAAGAAAGCTGGGGAGGGGTCTGGAGCACAGCCCTGTGAGGAGAGGCTGAGGGAGCTGGAGTTGCTTAGGCTGGAGGAAAGGAGGCTCAGGGGAGGCCTTACTGCTCTTTACAACTCCCTGAAGGGAGGTTGTAGCCAGGTGGGGGTTGGTCTCTTCTCCCAGGCACCCAGCACCAGAACAAGAGGACACAGTCCCAAGCTGTGCCAGGATAGGGTGAGGCTGGACGTTAGGAAGTTCTTCCCAGCAAGAGAGATTGGCCATTGGAATGTGCTGCCCAGGGAGGTGGTGGAGTCACCATCCCTGGAAGAGTTTAAGAAGAGCCTAGATGAGGCACTTGGTACCATGGTTTAGTTTATTAGATGGTGTTGGGTGATAGGTTGGATAGGTTTCTTTTAAACACCTTGTTACATCTTTCTGTGACAGATATTCCCCATGAGTATTTTTGAAGGTGCCTGTCATAATCTGCTTAGATTTTGTTATCTTTTTTTCCCCCTATGGTTTGTAACTTCTGATTCCAGATTCCACAGGCTGGGAAGTTGTGGTGGGTTGAAGTTCCCCCCCTCCCCAACATTAACAAGAGCAGACCAACTCAGTTAGAAGCAAATGGAGCTGTATTTGCATTCTACACTCTAGAATGGCATGCAATGAATATGTACAAAACAGACAGGAGATACAATATTTACAGATACTTACAATTAGCAAACAACACAAACCCCCACCCTGGTCAAAAAGACCAGGGAAAGCTCCCTGCTTCTCCCCACCCTACCTCCCCTACACCCCTGTACAGTCTCAAGCCTTCACAGTCTCAAGCTGCACCAGGGGAAGTTTAGGCTGGCGGTGAGGAGAAAGTTCTTCACCAAGAGAGTCATTCACCATTGGAATGTGCTGCCCAGGGAGGTGGTGGAGTCACTGTCCCTGGAGGTGTTCAAGAGGGGATTGGATGTGGCACTTGGTGCCATGGTCTAGTCATGGGGTCTGTGGTGACAGGTTGGACTCGATGATCTTTGAGGTCTCTTCCAACCTTGATGATACTGTGATACTGTACAAAAGGGGCTAGAGAGAGGAGCAGAGAAGTTGGACTTAGCCAAGGCCGGCCAATAAGCAGGTTATCTCTCCTGAGCAAAGCAACACAGCCAGAGATCAGAAGGGAAAAGGGCAGAATTGCTATGCCACAGCTCCTCTTCTATCTTCCAGATATTTACCCAGTGAATTTGTTTAGAATAATCTTTGTTCTCCTTCACAGTATCACCAAGGCTGGAAGAGACCTCGAAGATCATTGAGTCCAACCTGTCACTACAGACCCCATGACTAGACCATGGCACCAAGTGCCACATCCAGTCCCCTCTTGAACACCTCCAGGGACGGTGACTCCACCACCTCCCCAGGCAGCACATTCCAATGGTGAACGACTCTCTCGGAGAAGAGAGACACCCAAGAGTGATTGATTTATATTTCTCTACTTTTCTGCTCAAAATCTGTAACTAAATTTTAAAGGCATAGCCTAAAACCACCACAGAAGTCCTGAACAGATCACAGCTACAAAGCTGGGCTGGCTTCTTTCCTGATCCGCTCTTGGTGGTGTTTGTTGTAGCTGGGGCATCTTTCAGTCAAGACGTAACTGTTCCCTCCAAGTGTTAACCCTTCTGCTGCCTGCAGGAGGAAGCCTTGGTTTGCAGATGGAGTGTGCTGAATTAGAGTTGCATTGTGGTTAGTAGCAGAGCAGAGAACAGAAAGTCAGAACTGTAATTCCTTCCTCCTTCTCCTAACCACAAGACGTGCTGCTCCCCGTGCTTCATGCCTTGTCTGCCTTCCAGCCCGAGCTGCAAGTGTGGCTTGACATTGTGAGGAGCAAGCTGCACGCTAGGTGCTGCATTCAGGAAAGTTAATGCAGGAGGGGTATGACCAAGTTCCTGTTTCCAGGAAAGGTCATATTGGAAAGTTCCATGAACTCAAAAGCAATCAGGAGCTTTTGTTCTCCATACTGTGCAAAACCAGCTTTCATATCTGTACTTTCTCAACTCCTTACAGCTCTTGGCCCTGCATTTTAACTGAGCAATACATGCTTGCAAATCAGGTTTCTTGTTTAGGTACCAACTTTGGAGGCTGATTAGCCTGGGCTGCTGAGTGGCAGTGAATATGTTGTACAAGTAGTTCTAATCAAGCCAAGTGTAAAGGAGTCTACTCTTTGCCATTTGGAAACATATTATGAAGAGCCTCTGATGGGGAAAATTTGCAAGGCTTTTGTTTGGAGGAACAGGTATCAGGATATATCCTCTTGGAACTAGCTGTGCTTTGCTGCCTCACTCCAAGACTGGGGTCACTTCAGGCTGGGGTCGGAGTGGCTGGAGAGCTGCCAAACAGAAAGGGACCTGGGGGTGCTGGTTGACAGCAGCCTAAACATGAGCCAGCAGTGTGCCCAGGTGGCCAAGAAGGCCAATGGCATCCTGGCCTGCATCAGGAATAGTGTGGCCAGCAGGAGCAGGGAAGTCATTGTGCCCCTGTACTCAGCAATGGTTAGGCCACACCTTGAGTCCTATGTCAAATTCTGGGACCCTCAGTTTAGGAAGGACATTGAGACTCTTGAACGTGTCCAGAGAAGGTCAATGAGGCTGGAGAGAGGCCTTGAGCACAAGCTCTGTGAGGAGAGGCTGAGGGAGCTGGGGTTGTTTAGGCTGGAGAAGAGGAGGCTCAGGGGAGACCTCATTGCTCTCTACAACTACCTGAAGGGTGGTTGTAGCCAGGAAGGGGTTGGCCTCTTCTCTCTAGCAACCATCACCAGAACAAGAGGACACAGTCTCAAGCTGCACCAGGGGAAGTTTAGGCTGGAGGTGAGGAGAAAGTTCTTCACTGAGTCATTTGCCATTGGAATGTGCTGCCCAGGGAGGTGGTGGAGTCCCTGTCCCTGGAGGTGTTCAAGAGGGGACTGGACATGGCACTTGGTCCCATGGTTTAGTCATGAGGTCTGTGGTGACAGGTTGGACTTGATGATCTTTGAGGTCTCTTCCAACCTTGGTGATACTGTGAAGACTCCTCCAGTGCTTCCAGCCTTCCTGTGGCTTTGAAATAGTAGAGGAAGAGTTAGAGTGAGGAGGTGAGTCCAGTAAGAGACCAATGGTCCAAACCTCAAAAGACAGGAAAGGAGGAAAACCAGTGTCATTTCCTTCTGAAATCATTCTTGTGAATAACCTGGGGTTGTCTTCCTTTTTCAGTTGGGAATTTCTCAGTGATACATAATGACTTTGCTTTCCTCTTTCAGTTTTGAATGCTTTCAAGTATCCCCTGTTGATTGGCATCGGTCTGGCCACTGTCATTGGACTCCTATCCTGCCTCATCGGCTACTGCAGCTCCCGCTGGTGCTGCAAGAAGGAAGTGCAGGAAACAAGACGAGAGCGTCGCCGGCTGATGTCGATGGAGATGGACTGAGTGTGGGAGCCAGACGTGCTTGCATCGGGGGAGAGACTCAGCCTGGGGGCTCTTGGATTATGCTGAGACACTTGCTCACAGGACCAGACAAGACAGTGCATTTCCTCTCTGATTTCAACCTGGACCTCAAGCTTCTCCTTGTTACACTTCGTGGCCTGAGAGCGTTCAGGCCATCTTTAGTGACTCCTGTTCCAGCAGCACCTTCTGCGTAGGATTTGTGTCCTTCCTTCAACAGGGCCCTGTGACAAAATTCACCAAGATTGTTCTGGGGTTTTTTGGTGTTGTTTTTTTTGGTATGTCCCCACATGAAAGCCTGATGGGCAGGGTGTTGGCTGGGAAAGGGGCTAGTGGCAGTGTTAGGCTTCAGTTTTATTAACCAGTCTACTTTTCGCCTCTGCCCCATCACAACATCCTGTTCCCTTTCTCTGCCTTGGTGTTTGACAGGCTTTTGTGTTAGGCTGAAGGCTAGAGAAGGCTTCTCTGCTGGTGCCTCATGAGGATGGTCCAGCAAAGAATTGGTTTATCATTGTCAGCATGCCTTCTCTTCTCTGGCTTTCAAAAGGTTTGCAATTAGCCCCAAAATATCACTTGCCTAGAGGTCTGAGGCACTTTAAGCTTCTTTTTTTATTTTCAGTGCTCAGAGCTCTCAGCTGTGGTGTGCAGGGGCTAACTTGGCAGCCCAGAAGAGTCAATCCTCAGACAAGCATTTGTTGGATGTCCTCTTACAGCCACTTTCTTTCCCCCCTTCCACATTACTTCCTCACTACAGCTGCTCATGTTGTGCCCGAGACCCTGTTCTGTTTGTGGCAGGGGGGGCACATGATGTCCAGGAGTGAAGCCCAGCCCTCTGCTGGCCTTGGCAGAGAGGTGGAAGGCCTTGCCCCACTGATGATGGTGAAAAAAGAAGAAGAGCTGGATCTTTCTCTGCAGATCATGTTTAGAGAAGCATAGTAAATTATGTATTACTAGATGCACAAACCAGATACTACTGCTGCTTCTGCCAGTCACTCAGTGATAACTCTTGAACCTGTGAACAGAGTCAGATCTGCAGCAGCTGAAGTGCAGCCTGTAGGGTCAAGCCCAAGAGGGCAGCAAGAATCCTTCTGATTCCAGTGCTCCTGGCCTTGTGGGTGGGCCTGCAGCAGGACTTTGCTCATGGCTTTGAGAACTGTTCCTAGGTGCTGTAGTACAGAAGCTGTGCTTTTGTCTTCCACACACTGACCTGGCTCCTGAGCTGGGAGCAGCTTCTGTTTCAGGCAGTTCTGTCTTCCAAGCACCGCTGGTGTTTTAAGCAATAAAAGTCAGAATAAAGATACTGTGTATATGCAGGGAAGGAGGTAGGGCTGTACCACAATCCGATGTCCCAGCCTAGGTTTGGCTGAAGGGTGACAAATGCAGAGCTGAGGCCAGAGCTCAATCTGTTCCAGAGTTTTTAGAAAAGAGATTGTGTTAGATGAGAGCATCCCTGGAAGGTGGTGGCTGTGGTGTGCTGGTGTTAGTCCAGACACGAGTTACGTACTGGACAGCCTGCCTCACTAATAGCTCATCTCGCTGCACCTTCCAGGGGCGCTGCAGGTCCAGTACCTCTGCTACAAAGGCTTTGTCTTGCTTTAGTGTTTGTGGAAGTCTGCAGTCACCACTGTTGCTATTCCAAAATTGTGGGGGGTTGCAGGGAGTTTGCTTTGTGTGTTTCCCTTCTGCCCCAGTTCTGCGTTGCTCTGAGGCCGATGTGAGGGGTTAGGCTGCTCCACTTCCCACGTGTGAGCGTGCATGAGGTGACACACACATACATTTGTATGCACAGAGGTGGCCACTGACTTTTTGGAAGCTGAATGCTGGATGTCTTCAAAACAGACTTGATTTGCAGCTGGGGCTTGTGATGTGTTGAGTCTTTAAGACATTTCCTGTAGTATTCCAAAACTGGGACACCCAAAACCTGTAAGCCCCATGGCCTGAACATTCACAGCAACTTTTTCTTTTTGGCCTGGTGTCATCTTTTCTGGAAGAGCTCTGAGAAGGCCTAGTTGCAGCCAGATGTGTCCATCTCTGCTGAGGATGAGGGCAGAAGCAGTCTCCAGCTTTTGCTGCGGAAGCCGAGAGATCTGTAGCGACGCTTTCCAAGGGAAGGAAGGCGAGGGAAGGATTTGCTGAGACACTACTCTGCCAGCAAGGATTTTGCTTCCTCTCCTGTCTGTCTGCCATGGAGAAATCTTGCTTTTTCCTTGAATGTTATGGCACAACGTGCTGATGTCTGGGGTGCTGGTCTAGCAGCCTTTTTTCCTGCATGAGTGTTTGCTTTCTTCATGGAGGGCCTGTGGCATTGGGGCGTCTCGGGAGGGGGCGTAGTGGGGGTGAAGCTCGAAGCACAGCATCGGTAACTTTCTGTCCTTGCAGGCTGCCTCCTTGTTTAGGTGCTCTTAGTTAAGTTTTAGGTGGAGAGGATCATGACTGAAATGCAATAATTGGGGAACGAATGAGCAGGGAACCGCCAGCTCTTCCCAAGCACACGATAATAGCACATTTTCTCCCTGCTGGAAAAATCTCAGGGTTATTTTGGTCAGGGCTCCCTGCTCCTCCAGAGAAAGGTCCCCATGTCCTTAGCTAATGCTGACCTTCCTTCATGGCCCCAGACAAACCATTTTTGTCATTCCAAGTGAAGCAAGGTGATGCTTGATCACTTCTGACTCGTGCTGCTGCCAGCCCCTCGGAAGGCAACGCTGCATCTTCTTCCACCCTGTCTTTGCTGTAGTAGGAAGGATAGACACTGAGGGGCTGGACTTACCCCCTGCCCCCAGTTCCTGCTACTTGTGCCAATTTTGTATTGTCCCCTTTTTTACAAAATAGAGTGGGAATTGTGTCTCTGGTGAGTAAAAAAAAAAAAAGAAGTCCCTTTCCATGTTTTTATTTCCTGTGTGACCAGGGTTTGTGTGAGTGGAGGTGTGTGTGCATCTGGTTGTGTATCAAACCTGCAGAGTATCAGAAGAGTAAGCTGCCTGAGATGCATTGCAAGCATCCATATCCTCCCTGCTGCGACCTGTGGTATTGTCAAAGTATCCTAAGGGCTCACATTGATCTTCCTCTGTTCACATTGCAACATCTCCTGGTTAAGCTCGTGAATTCCTCCAGGCACTTAGAATTTTGATCCAGGACAAGCTTGAACATCGTGTAGCAGAAGGCCAAGATGCTTCTCCTTGTTTTGTTTTAATTCCAGAGTTATAAAACACCGTGTTTGGCACAATCCTGGAATGCAGGTACTGAATAGTTCCAACAGTGCTGTGTAAAATGTTTCTTTTTATGTCTAAAATAAAGAAAGAGCCTTTTGGATTACGGTTGTGCTGTGGCTCTGGGGGTCTGAGTGGTTGTGGGCAGGACTTTCCTTGTGTGCAGACACTACTGTTGGAGTGAGGATAGCAAATGTGAAGCTCGTGGTGCTGTTTCCAGCGCTGCTTGCCCTTGTAAAACAAGCATGAGCCCTCTTTTACAGTGGGTTAATAACAGTTGCCTGCTTCTGTGTGCTGAACTGGGGAAAAAGACAATTAACCAGCTGGGGAGGGGTCTGGAGCACAAGGCTGGGGAGAGGTCTGGAGCACAGCCCTGTGAGAAGAGGCTGAAGGAGCTGGGGTTGCTTAGCCTGGAGAAGGGGAGGCTCAGGGAGACCTTCTTGCTGTCTACAACTCCCTGAGGGGAAGTTGTAGCCAGGTGGGGGTTGGTCTCTTCTCTTAGGCACCCAGAACCAGAACACGAGGACACAGTCTCAGGCTGTGCCAGGGGAGGTTGAGGCTGGATGTTAGGAAGAAATTCTTCCCAGCAAGAGAGATTGGCCATTGGGATGTGCTGCCCAGGGAGGTGGTGGAGTCACCATCACTGGAGGTGTTTAGGAAGAGCCTGGATGAGGCACTTGGTGCCAGGGTTTAGTCAATTAGATGGTGCTGGGTGATAGGTTGGACTGGATGATCTTTGAGGTCTTTTCCAACCTGGTTAATTAGATTCTATTCCTATTCCTTTTCTATTTCTATTCCTATTCCTCTTCCTTTCCTATTCCTATTCCTATTCCTCTTCCTTTTCTATTCCTATCCCTATTCTATTCCTATTCCTATGCCTTTTCTATTCCTGTGCCTTTTCTATTCCTATTCCTACCCAACTGTAAGCTAACCTTTTTGTTGGAGGAGTTTCCTTCTGATTATCTAGGTCCAGGAGTCAGTTAGGAGTATGTGTTTATTATTCACTGTAAACCCCTAGGTAGTAGATACTGTGTCTTCCTTTAGTCCTTCCTGAGGCTTCTATTTCCAGGGTACCAGGGGGAAATCAGTAGTGATGGCTGTGAACCTCCTTCTTCCTTTGCTAGTGACTGAATTAGGATTTTTCTGTTGTTGTTCCCAGCAGTCATGTGAGAACACCATGGCAGTACACCAAGGAAGCCATTTGCTTTTCCAACAAGAAAGTTGTTTGAGGCAGAGGTGGTTTTGGGAGGACAAGACAGGCTTTGGCAAAGTGGGTTTGTGTTCAGCTTGGTGCATGCTCCATCCAAGATGGCTGCAGTGCAGGCTGATTGACATCGAAGTGTGTACCTTTGCCTTCTTTCCAAATGGTGGTGTCATAGCTGGCATGAAAAAATGTCTTTGGTAGAGCATGCTTACAGGAAGCTGGGAGGTGGGAGTGCTGTGTGCAGTTCTGGCCCCCTCAATTTAAGAAGGATATTGAGACACTTGAACATGTCCAGAGAAGGGCAACAGAGCTGGGGAGAGGCCTTGAGCACAGCCCTGTGAGGAGAGGCTGAGGGAGCTGGGGTTGCTTAGCCTGGAGAAGAGGAGGCTCAGGGGAGACCTCATTGCTCTCTACAACTCCCTGAAGGGAGGTTGTAGCCAGGTGGGTTGGCCTCTTCTCCCAGGCAACCAGCACCAGAACAAGAGGACACAGTCTCAAGCTGTGCCAGGGAAGTTTAGGCTGGAGGTGAGGAGAAAGTTCTTCCCAGCAAGAGAGATTGGCCCTTGGGATGTGCTGCCCAGGGAGGTGGTGGAGTCCCCATCCCTGGTGGTGTTCAAAAAGGATTGGATGTGGCACTTGGAGCCATGGTTTAGTTAGTCATGAGGTGTTGGGTGGTAGGTTGGACTTGATGACCTCTGAGGTCTTTTCCATCCTTATTGATTCTATGATTCTGTGGTGCCTGGGGAGACCTGCCTCCTCTGTCCTGTGAAGGTGAGTCTCAGTCACGCATATCTCCCAAGGAAACAGGGCTTTTGCCTTTTCTGGGGGACTTTTGCATTCCTGTGATTACAGGGTTCTAAGGTCTGCACAGCAGGTGTTGGGACAGATGGTCTTTCAAGAAAGCAACTCATCGAAGCTGTGGGACCTGCTAACTGAAGAAAAAGCCACTGTCCATTCTTGTGCAAGGTAAAGAAACCTTCAGTACAGCACACAGCCTTCTCTCAGCCTTTGGCCAGTGATCTCTTTCCATTACTGAGGAAAGCAGCATCAGGCTGTGGCCAGCAGATGATTGATTCTGAGAGCTCCAGGGGAATGCCTGTGTTATTGAGGAAGCCAGGCTCTGTGGATTTCCAGGTCTCTCAGAAGGGGTGCCACGAAGACAAGCTGTTCTGCTTTCCCTGGCAGCCAAGTTGCATTCCATGCAGTGCCAGAAGTGTAAGTGCATGTGCCTCTGGCTCTGCCAAGCGGGGGAGAGGCAGGGCTTTCCACAGCAAACCTTGTGAAAGCAACTTGGTATTATATCATGCTTGGTTTGTGTGGGATTCTATAAACTCCAGCGTGTTCTGGGCCTTAGACTAGACCCCAGACTCAGACTGAGTCTACCTCATCTGGCTTCAGAAGTGGAAATGAAGCTGCAGGTAATGAAACTCTGTTTCTTGTTGGCAACTTCATCTGGCTCGTGCAATATGAACATCCCAGTTCCTGGGCACCTGGGAACCCACAGAGATGGCTGAGAGGACAGGACTGGTGTGGCTTTTGTGGCTTTTGTTGCCTGGGATGCTGGGGCTGTGGTGGTTACTGTAATTTCCCTCCTTAGAGAAAACATCCATGCTGCTCAGCATCTGCCCGGATCTATGACAGCTGCATGGGGCTACAGCCAAATGCAGAGTGCAGGTTTTGAATGCAAGTACAGGAGAGCTAACCTCCCCTTTGGTGTTCAGGTAATGGCAATTGCCTCTAGTGATGGGCTAGGGAAGGAGGGAGGAAGCTATAGCAGATAGTTGTGGTCACTATTTAGGAAGGGCAGGTCCTGCCTGACCACCCTGATCTCCTTTGCCCAGGTGACTGTGGATGTGGTCTGCCTGGAGTTCAGCAAGGCCTTTGACACCGTCCCCCACTGCAAACTCCTGGCCAAGCTGTCAGCCTCTGGCTTGGACAGCAGCACTCTGAGCTGGGTTAGGAAGTGGCTGGAGGCTGAGCCCAGAGAGTGGTGGTGAATGGTGCCACAGCCAGCTGGCAGCCAGGCACTAATGGTATCCCCCAGGGATCAGTGCTGGGCCCCATCCTGTTCAATATCTTTATTGATGATCTGGATGAGGGGATTGAGTCCATCATCAGTAAATTTGCAGATGACACCAAGCTGGGGGCAGGAGTTGATCTGCTGGAGGGTAGGAGAGCCCTGCAGAGGGACCTCAACAGGCTGGACAGATGGGCAGAGTCCAAGGGCAGGAGATTGAACACATCCAAGTGCCAGGTGCTGCACATTGGCCACAACAACCCCAGGCAGTGCTACAGGCTGGGGTCAGAGTGGCTGAGAGCGGCCAGGCAGAGAGGGACCTGGGGAGACTGGTTGACAGTAGGCTGAACATGAGCCTGCAGTGTGCCCAGGGTGCCCAAGAAGGCCAGTGGTGTCCTGGCCTGCATCAGAAATAGTGTGGCCAGCAGGAGCAGGGAAGTCATTGTGCCCTGGACTCAGCACTGGTTAGGCCACACCTTGAGTCCTGTGTCCAGTTCTGGGCCCCTCAGTTTAGGAAAGATGTTGAGCTGCTGGAAGGTGTCCAGAGAAGGGCAACAAAGCTGGGGAGGGATCTGGAGCACAGCCCTGTGAGGAGAGGCTGAGGGAGCTGGGGTTGCTTAGCCTGGAGAAGAGGAGGCTCAGGGAGACCTTACTGCTGTCTACAACTACCTGAAGGGAAGTTGAAGCCAGGTGGGGGTTGGTCTCTTCCCTCTAGCACCCAGCACCAGAACAAGAGGACACAGTCTCAAGCTGTGCCAGGGGAAGTTTAGGCTGGAGGTGAGGAGAAAGTTCTTCCCAGAAAGAGTAATTGGCCATTGGAATGTGCTGCCCAGGGAGGTGGTGGAGTCACCACCACTGGAGGTGTTCAGGAGGAGACTTGATGGGGTGCTTGGTTGCATGGTTTAGTTGATTAGGTGGGGTGGGTTGGATTGGTTGATAAGTTGAATGTGATGATCTTGAAGGTTTCTTCCAACCTGGTCCATTCCATTCCATTCCATTCCATTCCATTCCATTCCATTCCATTCCATTCCATTCCATTCCATTCCATTCCATTCCATTCCATTCCATTCCATTCCATTCTCCCCTGCCCCAAGCCCATCACTGTGTGCTGACAAGCATAGCCTTTTCCAAGAGCTCAGGGAGGTCCATCCCTGGTGTTTGCAGCAGTCTGGGTGCCCAGCCTGCTGGAAGGGTGCATTTTCTTTAGAAATAAGCTGTTAAGGTCCTTTTGAAGCTGATGGCTTTTCCTGCAGCTTTTCAGGTGAGTCCTGAGATGGCCTTCCATGGTGCTGTTACCTTCTTTTTTCACAGTATCACAGTATAACCAAGGTTGGAAGAGACCCCAAGGATCATCAAGTCCAACCTGTCCCAACAGACCTCACAACTAGACCACGGCACCAAGTGCTATGTCCAGTCTCCTCTTGAACACCTCCAGGGACGGCGACTCCACCACCTCCCCGGGCAGCCCATTCCAATGGCGAATGACTCGCTCAGTGAAGAACTTCCTCCTCACCTCGAGTCTAAACCTCCCCTGGCACAGCTTGAGACTGTGTCCCCTTGTTCTGGTGCTGGTTGCCTGGGAGAAGAGACCAACCCCTCCTGTCCACAACCACCCTTCAGGTAGTTGTAGAGGGCAATGAGGTCACCCCTGGTCCTTCTCTTCTCCAGGCTAAACAACCCCAGCTCCCTCAGCCTCTCCTCACAGGGCTGTGCTCAAGGCCTCTCACCAGCCTTGTTGCCCTCCTCTGGACACGTTCAAGTGTCTCGATGTCCTTCTTAAACTGAGGGGCCCAGAACTGGACACAGGACTCAAGGTGTGGCCTAACCAATGCAGAGTACAGGGGCACAATGACCTCCCTGCTCCTGCTGGCCACACTATTCTTAATACAGGCCAGGATGCCATTGGCCCTCTTGGCCACCTGGGCACACTGCTGGCTCATGTTTAGGCAGGTGTCGATCAGCACCCCCAGGTCCCTCTCTGTTTGGCAGCTCTCCAGCCACTCTGACCCCAGCCTGTAGCTCTGCATGGGGTTGCTGTGGCCAAAGTGCAGCACCTGGCACTTGGACTTGTTGAATGTCATCCCATTGGACTCCGCCCATCTGTCCAGTCGGTCGAGGTCCCTCTGCAGAGCCTTTCTACCCTCTAACTGACTAACATCTATTCCCAACTTGGTGTCATCTGCAAACTTGCTGATGACTGACTCAATTCCCTCATCCATATCATCAATGAAGATGTTAAAGAGGATGGGGCCCAGCACTGATCCCTGGGGGACACCACTGGTGACTGGCCGCCAGCTGGATGTGGCACCATTCACCACCACTCTCTGGGCTCGGCCCTCCAGCCAGTTCCTAACCCAGCACAGAGTGTTACTGTCCAAACCATGAGCTGACAGCTTAGCCAGCAGTTTGCTGTGGGGGACGGTGTCAAAGGCCTTGCTGAAGTCCAGGTAGACCACATCCACAGGCCTCCCCACGTCCACCAGACGGGTCACCTGATCATAGAAGGAGATCAGGTTGGAGAGGCAGGACCTGCCCTTCCTAAATCCATGTTGGCTGGACCTGAGCCCTTGGCCATCCTGCAGGTGCGCAGTTATTGCCGCCAGGATAATCTGTTCCATCACTTTCCCTGGCACTGAGGTCAGGCTGACTGGCCTGGAGTTTCCGGGTTCCTCCATCCGTCCCTTCTTGTGGATGGGGACCTCTCTCTCTCTTCCTTCTGTCTCCCATAGTCCCCCACATTTGTTCAGAAAGATCTTTTGTATTTTGCTGTTCATTAAATGTCTCTTCCTTGACCTGATTGTGCACAGGAAGCCTTTCAGAGCCTTGGGGCGTTGCAGGGCTGTGTTTAAACCCTCCCTTACCTTGTGTCAGGGGTGGTGGCAATGTGTCTGCTGGGCATCACTTCTTCCCAAACCATGCTTCAGTGCTGAGAGTTCTCCGAGTCTAGGAGTAGCAGGGGAGATGCTACAGGCTGCCTTAGGTGGAAGGTGTCAGGCAAAAGTAAGATAGCTGCTGCTGTGTTGCAGGCAAGGCTGCATGCTTCACCAAGCCCTTCAGTGGCAACACTGGAAGGGGAGTTGCTTTCACACTGGGACTGAGCACAAAGAAGTGAGACCTTGTGTGTGCATTTTCAACTCTTCCTGACATCTCCATTTAATCAAAGCTTGGTACCCCTGTAGGCTTTCCCTGGAGTTCACTGCAGCTCCTGCCTTTTGTTTGAAGGAAATTAGTTTGAGTTGGTGTAAATATAGCTCAGCTTTTTGGTGACTATAGCTCAGACGTCTTCCTTTAGTGCAAATGGAGGGCACCAGCAGCAACAGCGTCAGTATTGTCCACACCACATTCTGCTGTCCTGCTCTGGGGAGGCTTGTGTGGCAGTGAGGGCAGCGTGGGATGGTGTTGTCCAGAGTGCTCTACCCAAGCCCAAGGTGACAAATAAGAACAGATGTGATACAGCTGTCTGGTAGCTAAGCACCTCTAGACCACTAAATAGCATGTTAATAGAACAGAATAGAATTAACCAGGTTGGAGAAGACCTTTGAGACCATGGACTCCAACCTATCACCCAACACCATCTAATCAACTAAACCATGGCACCAAGCACCCCATCCAGTCCCTTCCTAAACACCTCCAGGGATGGCGACTCCATCACCTCCCTGGGCAGCACATTCCAATGACTAATCTCTCTTGCTGGGAAGAACTTCTTCCTCACCTCCAGCCTAAACCTCCCCTGGCGCAGCTTGAGACTGTGTCCTCTTGTTCTGGTGCTGGGTGCCTGGGAGAAGAGACCAACCCCCACCTGGCTACAACCTCCCTTCAGGTAGTTGTAGGCAGCAAGAAGGTCTCCCTGAGCCTCCTCTTCTCCAGGCTAATGCTACATTATGAGTCAAGGTCTCCCTGGCAACCTCTCAGGCCCTGATCTGAGTTTTGACACTTGCATATGTGTACTTGGAGAGAAGCTTCATATTCACAGATGAAGGGTGACTACAGAGCTTCAAGAAGAACTGAAGCTGTCAGCTCTGAGATTTTAAAAGGGACATGCTGGCTTGGCTGTAGGACCTTGCAAAACTCTTCCCATGGTCTCAAAGGAGTGGGAAGGAGGGAGTTATTTTGGGTAGGTGAGTGAAGGCTTTGATGCTAAGTGAGCTGTAAGTGTAGTTCCAACATTGCTACCTTGGTTTATTGCTTCAGGAGCATATCTGTGTCTCACACCCACGTTGTTCATAGTGCTGAGCTGGTTCACAGAATCACCAAGGTTGGAAGAGACCTCAAAGATCATCAAGTCCAACCTGTCACCACAGACTTCATGGCTAGACCATGGCACCAAGTGCCACATCCAATCCCCTCTTGAACACCTCCAGGGACGGTGACTCCACCACCTCCCTGGGCAGCACATTCCAATGGCGAATGACTCTCTCGGTGAAGAACTTCCTCCTCACCTCCAGCCTAAACTTCCCCTGGCGCAGTTTGAGACTGTGTCCTCTTTTTCTGGTGCTAGTTGCCTGGGAGAAGAGACCAACTCCCTCCTGGCTACAACCTCCCTTCAGGGAGTTGTGGAGAGCAAGAAGGTCTCCCCTCAGCCTCCTCCAGGCTAAGCAACCCCAGCTCCCTCAGCCTCTCCTCACAGGGCTTGTGCTTGAGGCCTCTCCCCAGCCTTGTTGACCTTCTCTGGACACATTCAAGTGTCTCAATGTCCTTCTTAAACTGAGGGGCCCAGAACTGGACACAGGACTCAAGGTGTGGCCTAACCAATGCAGAGTACAGGGGCACAATGACTTCCCTGCTCCTGCTGGCCACGCTGTTCCTGATGCAGGCCAGGTTATGCTCCTCTGGTGGAGGCAACACTTTAGTGTCCCGGCTGGGAACGATGGGACTTTCTGTCCATGCAGGTGACAGTTTCCCTGTGTAGCCTTCATGTTCTGGAACCTGTAGGCTCTGCCCCTTCAGCCCTGGAGGTGCCTACCTACAGTTCCTGGATGCTTTGCTCACTGCAAGGGGTGCAGGGCAGGGAAAAATCCATGTGCTTTGAGATTCACACAGGCATCAGAGAGAGGCACGTGCTTCTTGAAGGGTCTTGGAGACCCTCTGCCTGTGTCTAGAACTGGGAAACACGTTTGGTGCATCTTCCACTCAAGCCAGTTAGGAGATCATCTCCCTGCTGCATCCACTGGTGTGGGTTTGGGAAGCTGGAGTTGTCATTTTCCCCAGCTGAGATGTGTTTCACAATTGGCTGCAGCAGTGACTGTTTCATTCCCTTGCTAACATTTCCAGGGCAGCTATTTGACTTTTAGGGTGTTTTTTTTCATGAGTTTTTAATTTTAAACCCTGATGCTTCTGGCAGTCCTGTCCTCAAATCCAAGCTCTGTCAATCAATTAGTTTTGAAGTGCAGCATCTCCGTAACTTAGAGACCTAAATAAGCAGCTTAATGTGAAAACCTAGCTTCCCTCCCAACGTGTAATACTGCTTTGTATTCCCAACAGGCTTTCCCCCTGCACAGCAGCCTGCTGTGATTGCTCTCCTCTTTCCCTCGCTTAACCTCCTCCTCCTCTCTTCCCCAGGCTCTGCCCTCGCTGTGTCCGTCGGGAACTGAAACAACCGTGCACAGCCCCCTCCTGCTCTGCATCAAACACTCTTCCACGATGCTGCTTGCTTAAAAGATGCTGATGCCTCTTCCAATGCCAATGCAGAGAGGTCTGGGGGCAGCATGTATCAGAGTGTCAGTCAGGGGCAGGGACACCCCACACTAGATCAGGCTGGCCACAGCCTCATCCAGCCTGGGCTTAAACACCTCCAGGGACGGGGCCTCAACCACCTCCTTGCACAACCCATTCCAGGGCTTCACCACTCTCATGGGGAAGAACTTCCTCCTCACATCTAGCCTGAATCTCCCCACCTCCAGCTTCATTCCATTCCCCCTAGTCCTATCACTACCTGAGAGCCTGAGAAGTCCCTCCCCAGCCTTCCTGTAGGCCCCCTTCAGATACTGGAAGGCCACAATGAGGTCACCTGGGAGCCTTCTCTTCTCCAGACTGAACAGCCCCAACTCCTTCAGTCTGTCCTCACAGGAGAGGTGCTCCAGGCCTCTGATCATGTCTCAGCTCCTTGTGCCACACAGGAGCCAAGCTGGGCAGGGCAGCTGCACTTGCAGGTTGTGTGGTGATGTGATCAGGCCCCACATGTGCTGTGGTGGGGGATTGCCAGGATTTGTGGAGGGCAGGCTGTACTCCCTTAGAGCCAAGCCCCACAGCCAGAGGAGAGTGGTCTGATGAGGTGCAGGAAAGGGCAGCTGCTGGGTAATGCCTCTTTGCTGAGGTGCCACACTGCTGGCTCTTTCCTTGGGTGCTGCAAGGAGTTGGCAGGCCTACAAGAATAGAATAGAATTAACCAGATTGGAAGAGACCTTTGGGATCATCGAGTCCAACCTGTCACCCAACACCATCTCATCAACAAAGCCATGGCACTAAGTGCCACATCCAACCTCTTTTTAAACACTTCCATTGTGCAGTGTTCCTCCTGGTCCCCAGCAGCATCTTGTTCCCCAGAGCTTTCTGCTGCCTGCAGTGAAGGTGTCAGAAACCGTCAGAAATGCACTGTTGGCCCAAAGCACAGAGACTGGTGGAGCTGTGGCTATAGAGGGGTGAGGGGACTTGGCTCTTTTATGTGGGCAGAAGATCTTAAAAAAATTGATAATGGAGGAGAGGACTTAGAGCAGTTCTTATTAGGATAAGGTCTGGGGGGTGTGATTCAAGTTCTGATTATGCCCCACTGGCAGAGCCGATTCGGAACGAGCGTGTTTGCCTGCTGCTGTAGCAGTGAAGCAGGAACAGCCCAGCCCACAGTTCTGGTGCACTCTGGTCTCTTGGCAGTACCCTGGAAAGTTTTGCTCCTGTTTGGCTTTATGCAGCGGAACTGGTGCTGCAAACACATTGCCTTTCCTGTGCAATGCAGGATTTTCCCAAGACATGGTCTGATCTCCTCTGGAAGGCAGGATTCCTTGCTGCTCTCCAGGAGGCTTGGTAGGCTGTGCCCTCTGTTGTGATGGGAGGAAGACAGAAACGGATGTGAGCAAACACCAGGGCACCAAAGAAGATCCTGTGGGCATTTTCCTCCTAGGCCAGCCCTGGCAGCTCAGTACTGAGAGCAGTCAGAGGCCTGGGAAGTTGTGGTTGCGTAGGATGGGTGTTTCTTTGCTTCCCAGCCTGTTCTGCCCTTAGATTTCAGTTGCCCTTTTTGTCTGTGTGATTTGGTTCAGTTTCCATACCCAGGGTACCGTGCTTTTTCAGTGCAAAACAAGTGCAGCAACCTTCCTGTGCTGCTGTGTGTGGGGTTTGCTCTTCAATACCCTGCTCTTGCTGTGCATTGGAGCCATGTCCCACAATGGCCTAGGACACACCAGACTGGAGTAACAGAAGCAGTCCTTTCCACCACAGTGAGAAAAGGTAGCTATTTTCTCCACCTTAGCCAGTCTCCTCCACTTTGCTGGCCATCTGCTTCCCCTGGGACTGAGCAATTTGGTTTGGCAGCACGTCACTGGGGAGATCTTTATCCGGGGAGATCTTGCTTGGCTGCAGCAGCCCAAGGTGAGAGCCCACAGGGCTGTGAGGTGAGCTCCCAGCAGAGTGAGCTTGGCTCCGATGGGATCTGGAGGATTCAGGCCTTTGTGCTCCATCAGGAGGTTTCTGCCCATGAGAGCATGCCTGGGGGATCGTGGCTGAGCTGGCTGGCCTTGGGGAAGGCAGGCAGCTGGCCAGCTCCTGCGCTGTAACTGGGGGAGTAACCAGCTGCCTTTGATGTCTGAGCCGGACTGAGAAAACCTGACAGCAGACTTCAAAGTCTGTTGTGCCAGCTCGCCTGATTATCTGTAGGCTTCTGGCACATCCCCCAAGACTGCCAGATTATCCCAGCTAATGCTGAGCTCTTCCCTGCATCCCCCACCCTGCCCGGTGCCAGCCCCTCTCCTTTTGAGGCTGCAGCCTCCGCCACTCCCTGTCCTGCTGTCACCAGCCACTGTGGGTACGTGACAGCGGCATTTCTGGGCAGGGGACATGCCCCATGAGAGCTGTGAAGCAAAGGCAGAGGAGGTGTTTCAGGAGAGCTTTCCTCTCTGGGCTGTATTCTGCCTCCCTGCTTGGTTGCAAAAGCAGCCTGAAGCGTAGGGAGCTCTCTGTGGCTGCCCTTTGCAAGGTGCTGGAGGTGTTTACAGCCAAGCAGGCACCACATGCTTTTCCCCTCCAAACAGCTCTAGGGAGCTCCCACCCATAGAATCATAAGGTTGAAAAAGACCTCTAAGATCATCAAGTCTAACTAACCCAGCTACCATGACCACTAAACTATATCCTGAAGCACCCCATCTACAAGCTTCTCAAACACCTCCAGAAGCGACGATTCCACCTCCCCCTGGGCAGCCTGTTCCAATGCCTCTCGGTAAAGCTTTTAATGTCCAAGCTAAACCTCCCCTGGCACAACTTAAACCCATTTCCTCTCATTCTATTGCTGGTTACTTTGGACAGCAGCCTCACCACAACCTCCTTTCAGGTAGTTGTAGAGAGCAATAAGCTCTCCCCTGAGCCTTCTCCGGACTAAGCAGCCCCAGCTCCCTCATCTACTCCTTGCATGACATGCTCTCCAACACCCCCACCAGCCTTCTTGCTCATCTTTCTTCTCTGGACTTCTCTGGCCATGCTCCAGGACTTCAATGTCTTTCCTATACTGTGGCACCCAGAACTGAATCCAGTGCTCAAGCTGTGGCCTCACCAGGGCCAAGTACAGGGGCACGACCACTTCCCTACTCCTGTTAGACACACTGGTTTCGATAAAGGGCAGGATGCTGTTTGCCTTCTTGGCCCCCTGGGCACACTGCTGGCTCATGTTCAGCTAGCCATCCACCAGCACCCAGAGAACCTTTTCCACTGGGCTGCTTTTCAGCCACTCTTCCCTAAGCCTGTAGTGTTGCTTGGGGTCATTGTGACCAAAGTGCAGGACCCAGCACTTGGACTTATTAAACCTCAGCCCATTGACCTCAGCCCATCGATTTAACCTGCCCAGATCTCTCTGCAATGCCTTCCTACCCTTGAGCAGATCAATACTCCCACTCAATTCAGAGTCATCTGCAAACTTGATGATTGTGCCCTCGATCCCCTCATCCAAAGATCCCCTCATCCAAATCATTGATAAAGATATTAAACAGAAGTGGCCCAAATGCTGAGCCCTGGGGAGCACCACTTGTGACCAGCTGCCAGCTGGATTTAACTCCATTTACCACAGCTCCTTGGGCCTGGCCATCCAACCAGTTTTTAACCCAGCAAAGAGTCCACCTGGCTGTGCCATGGGCTTTGAGTTTCTCAAGGAGAATGCTGTGGGAGACAGTGCCAAAGGCTTTGCTAAATTCCAGGTAGACAACATCCACAGCCTGCCCCTCATCCACTGGGTGTGTCACCTGCTCATAGAAAGAGATCAGGTTGGTCAGGCAGGACCTGCCTTTTGTGAACCCGTGCTGGCTGGGCCTGATCCTTCCATTATCCTGCACTTGCCATGTGAGCACCCCCAAGAGGAACCACTCCATAATCTTCCCCAGTTCCAAGGTGAGGCTGACAGGCCTGGAGTGCCCTGGCTCCTCCTTTCAGCCCTTTCTGTAGATGGGTGTCACGTTGGCAAGGCTCCAATCATCTGGCAGCTCCCCTGTTAACCAGGACTGCTGATAGATGATGGGGAGCAGCCTGAGAAGCTCCTCTGCTAACTCCCTCAGATTTCTTGGGTGGATCCCATCTGGGCCCATATACTTGTGAGTGTCCAGGTGGCATGACAGGTCATTAACTGCTTCCCCCTGGATGATGGGGAGTTGATGCTGTTCTCCATCTCTATCAGGAGGCCGAATACCCTGAGGATAATGGGTGTGACTATTAAAGACTGAGGTAAAGAAGGCATTAACTACTTCAGCCTTTTCCTCATCCATGATGGCAATGTTCCCCTCTGCATCCAGTCAAGGGTGGCCCTTGTCCTTGGCTTTCTTTTGGTTAATGTAGTTGTAAAAACCTTTTTTTGTTTGTTTGTTTATCCCTCCCAGCAGCAGCCAGGTTGTGTTCTAGGTGGGCTTCTGCCTTTCTGATGTTCTCTCTGCATGACACAACTAGATCCATGTACTCTTCTGGAGGTGCCCACCCCTCTTGCCAAAGGTGCTAAGCTCTCTCTTTTATTCCTGAGTGCAGTGGTTTGAGCCTTAACTGGGACTTAAGAGCTCAGAGGCGGGCATGGCTGAGAGTCCCTCCCCCACTCTCCCCTCCTCCCTCCCAACAGAGAGGAAATAAAGAAAGGGAAGGAACAAATCCACCAAGCAATAATTTGGAGTCGGCCTGGAAATAGAGAGGTCAAGAGGTTTTTGTTAAAACTATATATGTGTATGTATGTATATATATAAAACAGCAACAGGTAAGGTTCACAAGGGCAAGGAGCAAGGATGGATGGGAGAAAAATAAAGAGAAACAAGAATACAAAGCCAGTCTCTCTCTGAAGAGGTGTGGATGCAGCAGGGAGAAGGATCAGGCCCGACCACGTGGCAGAGGAGTAGGAAGGCAGCTGCAGTAGCTCTCATCCAGGAAGGCAGGAGCCAAAAGCTAATGGCTGCAAAGTCCTCCCTTTTACAGCCTAGCTGGGCAGGGAGGGGGAGTGGAACAGACTTAGCTTCCCAGGGGGAAGACACCCTGCAGGGAGGGCAAAGCTCATTTTACAGCACATGAGGGACAGCCTGCCTCTGCACCTCAAAGACTTCCTTCTTCAAGAAAATCCGGGTTCCAGCACTCCCTCGCCCTTCAGGACTGTCTCCCAAGGGACACTCTTAACCAGTGCCCTCAGCAGTTCAAAGTGTGCCCCCGGAAGTCTGTGGGTCTTACTGACCCCCACTCCTTCACCAAGAATTAAGAGTTTTAACATTTCATGGTCACTAAGCCCCAGATAGCCTCCCACCACCACATCATCCTCCATTCCTCCTCTGTTTGTAAACAGCAGGTCTAGTGAGGCACCTCCTCTGGTAGGCTCATTTACCAGCTGTGTCAAGAAGTTCTTCCACACCCTCCAGGAATCATAGAATCAGCAAGGTTGGAAAAGACCTCAAAGATCATCCAACCCATCACCCAAGACCCAAACCCTTCATGGCTTCAAGTGCCACGTCCAATCCCCTCTTGAATAACTCCAGGGACAGCGACTCCACCACCTCCCTGGGCAGCACATTCCAATGGCTAACAACTCTCTCTGTGAAGAACTTTCTCCTTGAGTCTAAACTTCCCCTGGCACAGCTTGAGACTGTGTCCTCTTGTTCTGGTGCTGGTTGCTAGGGAGAAGAGACCAACCCCCTCCTGACTATAACCTCCCTTCAGGTAGCTGTAGACAGTGACCTCTTAGATTGTTTCTTCTCTGCTGTATTTCCAGCAGTTGTCCAGTAAATAGAAGTCCCCCATGAGAATGAGGGCTGGCAATGTGGGGACTTCTGCCAGCTCATGATGGCATTCAACAAGTCCAAGTGCTGGGTGCTGCACTTTGGCCACAACAACCCCTTGCAGAGCTACAGGCTGGGGTCAGAGTGGCTGAGAGCAGCCAGGCAGAAAGGGACCTGGGGATGCTAGTTGAGAGTAGGCTGAACATGAGCCAGCAGTGTGCCCAGGTGGACAAGAAGGTCAATGGCATCGTGGCCTGCATCAGGAATAGTGTGGCCAGCAGGAGCAGGGAAGTCGTTGTGCCCTGTGCTCAGCACTGGTTAGGCCACACCTTGAGTCCTGTGTCCAGTTCTGGGCCCCTCAGTTTAGGAAAGATGTTGAGCTGCTGGAAGGTGTCCAGAGAAGGGCAACAAAGCTGGGGAGGGGTCTGGAGCACAGCCCTGTGAGGAGAGGCTGAGGGAGCTGGGGTTGCTTAGCCTGGAGAAGAGGAGGCTCAGGGGAGACCTTCTTGCTGTTTCCAACTCCCTGAAGGGAGGTTGTAGCCAGGTGGGGGTTGGTCTCTTCTCCCAGGCAACCAGCACCAGAACAAGAGGACACAGTCTCAAGCTGTGCCAGGGGAGGTTTAGGCTGGAGGTGAGGAGAAAGTTCTTCCCAGCAAGAGAGATTGGCCATTGGAATGTTCTGCCCAGGGAGGTGGTGGAGTCCCCATCCCTGGAGGTGTTCAAGAGGGGACTGGACGTGGCACTTGGTGCCATGGTTTAGTAGTCATGAGGTGTTGGGTGATAGGTTGGACTTGATGATCTTTGAGGTCTTTTCCAACCTCATTGATTCTATGATTCTGTGATTGCCTGTAGAATGCCTCATCAGCCTCTTCCTCCTGTTTGGGTGGTCTGCAACAAACTCCCAGCAGGGTATCTGCCTTGCTGACCTTTTCCCTAATCCATACCCATAAGGCCTCAACCTTACCATCACAGTTGCTGAGTTCTACACAACCAAAACACTCCCTAACACACAGTGCTACTCCACCACCTCTCCTTCCCTGCCTCTCCCTTCTGAAGAGCTTACAGCCATTCATTGCAGGACTTCAGTCATGACACTCATCCCACCTCCTTTCTGTGATGGCAACTACGTCATAGCTGTCCTGCTGCACAGTGGTTTCTAGTTCCTCCTGTTTGTTGCACATGCTGTGTGCATTGGTGCAGATGTATTTAAGATGGGCTATCATTTTCACCCCTGACATGGGCATGGCACCCCTAGGCTCATCTCTAGAGAGCTTGGGGTTATCCCTTTCCTGCTTTGAACCTAGTTTAAAGCCCTGTCACTGCGACCTTTCCGGCTCACGTGTGAGAATCCTCCTCCCTTTTGAGACAGCTGAGCTCTGTCCCCAGCAGGGCTGGTGCCACAAAAATGTTCCCATGATCACAGAAATCAAGATTCTGCTTGTGGCACCAGCCCCTGAGCCACATATCGATCATCTGTGTTTTCTTAAAGACTGGATGAGGCACTCAGTGCCAGAGTAGAGTAGAGTAGAGAGAGTAGAGTAGAGTAGAGTAGAGTAGAGTAGAGTAGGAGTAGAGTAGAGTAGGAGTAGAGTAGAGTAGAAATAGAATAGGAATAGGAATAGAATAGGAATAGAATAGGAATAGGAATAGGATAGAAAAGGATAGGATAGAAAAGGATAGGATAGAAAAGGATAGGATAGAAAAAAGGATAGGATAGAAAAGGATAGGATAGAAAAGGATAGAAAAGGATAGAAAAGGATAGAAAAGGATAGAAAAGGATAGAATAGAATAGAATAGAATAGAATAGAATAGAATAGAATAGAATAGAATAGAATAGAATAGACCAGACCAGACCAGACCAGACCAGGTTGGAAGAGACCTTCAAGATCATCATGTCCAACCTATCAACCAATCCAACCCACCTAAACAGCTAAACCATGGTGTTGGGTGTTAGCTCTATTCCAGTCTATTCTAGTCCAACCTGGTCTATTCCAGTTCTATTCTATTTCTCTTCTGTCCTGCTCCTTTCCTTTCAAGTGTTCAGGCTTCCCTGCAACTGGAGGTATTGAAGAAAACTCTCCTCGTCCTCCTGATCCTTCAACTTATCCTCTCAGTGCCTTCAAGCCCTTTTAAATTGCTTTGGCACTTCTTTACTCAACCTTATTGCTTCCAACCTGGATGACCAGTAATGGATAATAATCAGAGGGCTGTACCAGGCCTGGGAGTTTCTTAGTACCATCCTTGACTCAGGCTCCAGGGAGGCAACCGACTTGCCTGCGGCATGGGTTTGGGTGGCATACAGGGCCCTCAGTTCCCCTTGGAAGGGAATCACCTGCAGCAATTTTCTCCTTTTTTTTTTGATTAACACAAGTAGTCCTACTGTATGGGGCTGGCTGAATCCCCCAAAGGCAACCCCTTCGAAGGGCCTTCATCTACTTCCTCTGCAGCCTGGCCCTCCAGCTCCAGAGCCCCATACTGCTGTGTAAGGGCAACTAGGAAGGTGAGGGAGGCCGGGAAAGGATTTTCCTGCTTCCATGAGCAGAGACTTGTTTCCACTCCTCCCTGTCTTTTAGGTCTCCTCCTACTGCCTGGTGGCAGGAGGGGAGGGGATCATCTGCTTCTTTGATGCACCTCCATCTGCTACCTTTGCCTCAGGCTGTGGCTCTACCAGTCTATTTCTCTCGCACTCCCTGATACTCCTCAGCCTTCCAGCCCTGCCACCCAGCTGAGCAGATCAATCATCTGCTCATACTGCACACAGGCAGCCTCTCTGCTGTCCTCTGGTACCAGTGCCAGGCTCAGATGCTCCCTGCAACCAGACACTTGGACAGCTGAGCCACTGGGTTGAGCCCACTGCTCCTTCCAGAGCAGCTTGCTTTCACCTAGGCTGTTGCAGAGCAATTGCAAAAGCTCGTGGGGGATCGCTGCCTTTGAAGAGCTGAGTTGGGTTTTTGTTTGCCCTGGGGTTTTGTGCATGTGTGGTGTGGGGGGTGGGGGTTGTTTTCTGTGTTGTTTTTCCAGTGCAGGAAACCATGGTAGTGGCTGAAAACCCTTCCTGTCCACAGCTGAATTGGCCCAAAATGTAATGAGGTCTGGTCTCTGAAGATGGGTTCATTGCCGCTTTCCAGAAGGTGGGGTAAGTTGTGTCCTCCGCTGCAGTAGGTGGAACCCAGCAACAACTGTGATGGCTGCAGGCAGAGGAAATGACAGCTGCCCTAACCCCAGGCACCCCTAAGTGGGATGAGTGATCTCATGGGGAGCATATTGCCAGACAGAGAATTGGGGCTGTGGCCTCTCCTCTAAGCTTACCTGCTGCTTTTTGGTCTCGGCAGTCTGTTCCCCTTAAAAACTAACAGCCATGTAGTCATCTCCTTCATCCTCAACTGCTCTTTCTGTAGCATGTCTGTCCTGCTGTGGGAGTGATCCTGCCTTTTCCCACCCTCTCCCTGGGCTCCTCACAGTGTGCAAGAGGAGGGCCTGGTCAGCTCTTACCAGTCTGGGAGGTTTTAGAGTGGGTGTTGCCAGCTGTTGCCGAGCTCTTTTAGGTAGAGTCTGACTTCACCCCAGCTACACTGGGCATGGCAAAACTTTCCATACTGCATTTTTGGTGCTGCTCTTCTGAAAAGCTTTGGCCCAAAGTGCCTGAGCAGCACCCAAAAAGGGTGCCTGAGAAGGCATCCAAGGCTGGAGGTGAGGAGAAAGTTCTTCACTGACAGAGTCATTCGCCATTGGAATGTGCTGCTGTCTCTCACAGCTGCCCAGGGAGGTGGTGGAGTCACCGTCCCTGGAGGTGTTCAAGAGGGGATTGGATGTGGCACTTGGTGCCATGGTTCAGTCATGAGGTCTGTGGTGACAGGTTGGACCTGATGATCTTTGTGGTCTCTTCCAGCCTTGGTGATTCTGTGATTCTGAGGCAGGAATGAGGACAATGGGTATGGAGGCATGCAATTAAAGATGGTTGTCACCTGCATGAAGACCAAAGCCTGATCTCTGGCCTTGTGCTCTGGAGTGGGAGATGGTGTTACCCTGCTGGGGTGTGCTGAGATGTGAGCCTACTGACACAACCCTGCTAGGTTGTGTCAAGGGCTAGATATCAACAGTTTTTCATGCCCATGGTCCTGGTGTGGCACTTCACCTCACGAAGCAGAGTGCATGGACACATGCATTGCTTGGCTCAGAAGAGGCAAGTCCCCTGCTCCTTGTAAGTACAGGCAGGGACCTCTTATGCTATCCAAGAAGCATATTTCCCTCTCACTTCCCATTTGGTGTCGTCCTCAAGAAAATAGAGTGTGGGGATCTTTCTCCTCATGGATTTGGCTTCCTCGATGTGTTTGTTTTCTGAGGGCAATGCTATCTTTCTAAAGGATTCTCTGATCCTCTTCCTTTCCCCTGCCTTGTGTGGCTAGTAGCCCTTCCATATGTCTGGTTGCTGTGATAGCCCAGGGAGGAAGAGAGCAATTTTTAGGTTGCACAGTCCTGGGAAGAGGGAGCTGTTGGTTTTGTCCACAGAGCATCTCCACTAGCAGTGACAGGGCTGGGCCAGGCAGTCCCGTTCTCCCCAGTCCTCTGCTGCAAATGTAGCAGCGGCTCGCGCGTCATTAGCGACGCAGGCTGGGGGCGAAACTGCCCTCGTGTGTGTGTTTATCCGCGCGCTGGCTGTCAGGAGCTCGCTCAGCTTGAACTCCGAGTTTCCTTTCCATTTGCTCCGTTGCTATAGCAGAGGTGCTTTAGTGGCAAGTGGGTTGGCTTTACTGTCAGCAGCAGCATCCCCAGGGCTCTACTGGCGGTGGATTGCTCTTGGAAAGCAAACTAATTGGGAGACAGGAGGCCTTCATCCTGCAGGAGGGAGCAGAAGCCTACCATGCAGTTATGGCTATATGCATGGCTGTGTCCTACTGCCATAGGAATGAGGGTCCTCCACACCAACAGGCTGGGGCACTCTACTGCTCACCAGCCTCTGTTGTATCTGCTCATCACCCCTGTAGATCCAGGGCACGGGTTTCAGCCTTGCATTGCAACCACTTCCCCCAGGACAGGAACTGCTCTTCTGCTCCATATCCTGGCAGTGAGGGTGGGTGGCAGAGGACAGGTGCCATCCCACAGGGCCCTCTTTGCTGCATCAGCTCATCCCCCCAGACTGTATTTGGTTTTCTGGAGGGCTGCATGGTGCTATGGGAGCTGCACACACAGGCTGCTGAAGAGCCTGCTAATGGAGGTGCAAGCCTTCCAGCGAGCCAGGAGCCTCTCTGGCTGTCTTTTGGCCCTCCAGGCTGTCACGTGAATCAGTTCATTAAACGGGGAAAGGAGAGCCCTTGTGTTTGTTTTGCTTCATTACATGAAGCTTGTTCCCTCAAGGAGTCCCATGGGATCAAGTGAAAGGACTTGTTTTATGCTTGGTTTTGCTTGTGAATCCCTGAGCTAATTTAATCATTCACTCCAGCAGCAGGGTGGGAGCAGCGTGGCTCAGGGGGAAATGCTTTGTGCCACCCTTCTTCTTTCTGGGGGAAAAAAACCCAACAACAATCGAACAAAACACCCCCAACTAACCAGCCAAAAACCCTCCAGGCAAAAAAATAACCATAACTGATATAAACCCTCCCCACCCCCACCCCCAGACAAATCCTTTCAGAGAGCATCTCTGGTTTAAGCCCCTCACACTAGTGTTTGACAGCATGCCTGAGAGCCTGAGTTTCCCCCTGCCCAGGATG
This sequence comes from Picus viridis, assembly GCA_033816785.1. Lineage (NCBI taxonomy): Eukaryota > Metazoa > Chordata > Aves > Piciformes > Picidae > Picus > Picus viridis. The sequence continues at coordinate 33,138,841 of CM066570.1, read as the reverse complement.
TGTCCCTGTCAGCCTCCCATCATGTCCCTGGTACCTGCCACCAGAGAAGCAGTGTGCCTCAGGCCATGCAGTGCCAACAACATGATGCCACATGGCAACTGATGCCACCATAGTGCTTGCCACTGGGGCTGTAGACAGCAGGCTCCTGGCCTCAGCTCTCTCAGTGCAGCTCCCTGTGGTCTTCCTGCCCCTGTGAGTAGCACTGGTCTGGGCCCCTGGCATCCTGACCCATGGTGTGCTATGGAGAGACACTCCACTCAGGGTGTCCCACTGCACCTCAAGGCAGAGCCTGCTCCTCAGGGAGCAATGTGCAACCCCAACATATACCTAAGACAGTGTGCTGCTGTCTGAAGCTGTGAAAATAAATAGCTGGGAGGAGCTTCAGCCCTTGAAATCTGCCCATATCCCTCCTTGGGAACAAACTACTCCATGCAACAAAGTCATGAGGCTGAGGTTGAGCCTCCGAATGACTGTCAGGCACAAAGCCACAGCAGGTAGTGCCAGGTACCTGGCATGCACAGAGCAGCAGGAAGGGTCTTGAGCATCACCCTTGCCCAGGTGGCATGGGGATGGGGTGCCACTTGTCACCTCCCAGAGGCGTGTAACTACTTTGTTCCCCCTCTCCAGCATCTCCCCACCCTTTCTAAGCAGAGCAAACCACGTATGTGGGGCAACTTCCTCCCAGCTGCGCTCAAACAGCAGAGCGGCTGTCACCATCACCCATGAGAGCCTTCCACCCCGCCTCTGGCAGAGGACCCAAGCACAGTCGTTTCCCATGGGGCTGGCAAGGTGTCTGGCAGCTGCCTTCCTTTCTTCTCCTCCTCCTGGGTGAGTGCCCTGCCTGGTGGTGGGAGCTTTCCTGGGGTTAGGTGAGGGGGAAGTAAAGGACCCTCTTGGTGCAGGCGGGTGGCTTACTGGAGTGCCTTGCTGGGGCTACAAGGCCGGTAGGGCCCCACTGAGGCAAGGGCTGCTCTGGCTCAGTGGCCATGGGAAGAAGTGCAATGGCACATTCCTTCTGGCACCGTGGTTTCTCTCCAAAGCAGCAGCCTGGACCTTAGCAAGGTTTTGATGAGGGGATGTGCATGCCTCTGTTTCGTGGCTGCGTGGGGTAGGTACAGAGGGGGTTACATCACCTTCCTTTGGGAGAGCTTTTTGAGGCTGTCTTGGGCTGTGTTGCCACTAGCTCGCTTTCCTGGCTCTGTCTCCATGGTTGTGTTTTGACTCAGTGCCCACATCCTGTGAGCATTTTGCTGGGTGTGCATGCTGGGCACCAGAAGAGAGCAAGTACCACCCCTAGGACCTCTCTGGGAGAGGAGAGTGCACAGTGGCCATCACCTCCCAGATACTTTGCAGGCAGAAATGAGGGGAGGTTTTGATGCCTCCGGGTGCCCTGTGCCTTCAGGGGAGCTTTTGCTGGCCCCCTCTCCCATGCCCTCCCCAGTTTCTGTTCATGGACCACCTCTGCAGCATGCAGTCTGCCAATTCCCTCTGCTGTCCTGTGTCCATTGGCTTCTGCATTCTCTCTCCTTCTGTGGTATCAGTCAACTCTGGTACCTGCTCCCTTTCCCCACAAGACTGTGCAGGACCTGAGCGCTTGGCCCTCTAGATTTTGACACACCACAAACTTCCTCCAGTGCTCTCTGCATGGTTCTTCTCTCTGAGGAGCTGGCTGAGAGATGCTCTCCAGCCATGAGCAGGCTTGACAGCCCTCTGGCCATGATGTGTGTGGCCTCTCGTGTGACCCGCAGTGTGTTAACAGACAAAGTGTGGAGGTCTGTTGTTACAAGACCTACTCTTACAATTCATGGAATGAATAAGGTTGGAAAAGACCTCAAAGATCATCAAGTCCAACCTGTCACCCAACACCTCATGACTACTAAACCATGGCTTCAAGTGCCACATCTGATCCCCTCTTGAACACCTCCAGGGGTGGTGACTCCACCACCTCCCTGGGCAGAACATTCCAATGGTTAACGACTCTCTCAGTGAAGAACTTTCTCCTCACCTCCAGCCTAAACCTCCTCTAGTGCATCTTGAGACTGTGTCCTCTTGTTCTGGTGCTGGTTGCCTGGGAGAAGAGGCCAGCCCCCACCTGGCTACAACCTCCCTTCAGGTAGCTGTAGAGAGCAAGAAGGTCTCCCCTGAGCCTCCTCTTCTCCAGGCTAAGCAACCCCAGCTCCCTCAGCCTCTCCTCACAGGGCTGTGCTCCAGACCCCTCCCCAGCAAGGGGTGCTTCAAAGAATTGAGGCTGTACAGTAATTCTTTCCAGTGCTATGTTGTAGTCCCCTGCATGGCCAGATCCACTGCTGCTTTAGGTAGCATATGCTGCCCTTGGGTACCATCTACTCCTGTAAACACCACATGTGCTGATTGTTTGCTGGTAGGTTTCAGCACTGGCCAGCGGGTGGTGACTGTTCAGAAGGGACCTCTCTACCGTGTGAGGGGGTCCCACATCACGCTGTGGTGCAAGGTGAGCGGCTACCAGGGTCCAGCAGAGCAGAACTTCCAGTGGTCCATCTACCTGCCCTCTGCCCCGGAGCGGGAGGTGCAGATCGTCAGCACCGTGGACCCCTCCTTCCCCTACGCCATCTACACCCAGCGCGTGCGCAGCCGAGGGATCTACGTGGAGCGAGTGCAGGGGGACGCTGTCCTGCTGCACATCACCGAGCTGCAGGACCGGGATGCTGGCGAGTACGAGTGCCACACGCCCAACACTGACGAGAGGTACTTTGGGAGCTACAGCGCCAAGACAAATCTTTCAGGTGGGTCCGGACAGAGCCCTTGCTCAGCAGGGGTGCAGGCTGGTTGCGGCTGCCCCCAACCTTTGGCCTGGGGAGAAATGTTCATCTCTAGGTCTCTGACAGTGGGGCACTTGGGAAAAGGAGTGATTAATGGGACTGGTGAGCACAAAGTTTCCTTCTCTCCCCACTGAGGGATTGCTACCCTACTTCTGAGCAGCCAAGTTAGGGATGACCAGATACCCCCTTGCAAGTAGCTCTGGCTGTTGCTTCCAAGACAGGACAAGGGAAGGGAGAGGAAGCCTCTGCTGCCTCACAGCCTGATGTTAACTTCAGCTACTGTAGTGGTGTGATGATTTAGCCCAGCAAAACTCGGCTAGGCACGGTCAGAGAAGCAAATGTAGCTGTATTTTACAAGCAATAATGAAATGCAATGAATATGTACAAAAATATAAACAGTATTTAAAATATCATACAAAAATTTACAGCAAAGAGCACAACACAGAAATCCTCCTCGCAGGAGGATTCCACCTCGGGTTCCCCCAACCTCTCTCCCCCTTCCCTTTCCCCTGCAGTTGATTAGATGAAAAGAGAAAAAGAGAAAAGTATTAGGAGAAGTTCAGTTAGCCTAAAGCAGTTGTTAAGAAGTTAGCTGCTTATCTTATCAGTTTCTGTCCAGGGTCAGCGTGCATGCCAAGAGAAAAGACAGAAGCTGGAGTCAGAGAGAGAAAAGAATGTGAGAGAGATTTGCTGTGGTACATCTCACATCTGACCAATGAAATTCACTTAGAATTAATCTTAGGTTTCCTTTTTACACCCAAACATTCAGCTAGAGACTTCTGCAGCTGTCCTTTCCTTAAAGGCACAGCCTAACCTGTCACAGCTACCGACACAGCCGCCACATCTCACAGCCAGGCACTTAGGGGAGCAGGAATTTTCGGTCCCTGTGCATTTGCTGCTGATGTCCTCTCAGGGCAGGGTGCGGGACTTGACCCAAGCAGGACACCCACAAAGGGAAGTAGTGGTCTTGCAGAGCACTGGGAGAGGGAAGGCAACCTGGTGGAAAGGAAAAGTGAAAGGCCCTACTGTGAGGCAGCCAAGTCAACGTGGTAGTATGGTACTTCCACTTTGGTGTTCGCTCCTGCTGCCTCCTGCATTCTGGTGTCGTACAGAACTGCACTTTGCGTCGTGAGGTGCTGGATGTTAATCTCTTCAGGCTGCCTAATTAATACTGTCTGTAGTTTGACTGAAGAGGCTATTGCAGAGATATTCACCATGCTTTCTTCCCTGCTGTGGTTTTAATCACTTCATGCCTTGGCATAGGCTGATGGAGGCCTTGTCAGTCAGCTATTTCTCCTATGTTGACAGATCCCTTAGGGCCTGGCTATGGCTTTGGAGTGGCAGGTTGCCAGTTGAGGCCAAGAGATGATTTTTTCCTGTTTTCCACTCTCTTTTTTCTCCCTGTGCTCAGTGATTGCAGACACCCTCTCAGCTTCCATGGCACCCCAGGTCCTCACCCGCACTGAAGGGGACATGGTGGAGCTCACCTGTGAGGTGTCCAAGTCCACTGCCCAGCACACACACCTCTCTGTTGGCTGGTACCATCTTCAGGGAGTAGGAGAACACCATGCTGAGGAGGTCCTCACCCTCTCCAAGGACTTTGTTTTGAGCCCAGGGGCATCTTACCTGCAGAGGTTTCTGGCAGGAGACGTGCGGCTGAACAAGGTTGGGAACGCCACATACAAGCTCTTCATCTCAGGAGTGCAGCTGCGTGACCAGGGGCAGCTATACTGTGAGGCAGCTGAGTGGATTGAGGATCCTGATGAGACATGGAAGGACATCTCCCACAAGCAAACAGGGAGGACTTCACTAGTGGTCATGAGTTGGGGTAAGGCCCTTGTGAACTCACATGTTCGCTTCAACTACTTTGTGCATATAAGGCTCTATACCAGCAGCCTTCAGTGGCTCTTGCCTGCCTCTGCTGCAGCCCAGGTCCCACCTGTGGGTCTGGCTACTTTCTGTGTGCACTGAGGGCAGGAAACTAGGCTTGAGGCCATAGCAGCCCCTGGTTCAGGAGCTGTTGGTGTTTCTTGCTTTGGAGGTTCATGGAGGGGAATCTAGAATGCTGGCAGTGATGATGCAGCCCTGGGGGTTTACCTGAGGTTTTAGCAGAGAGAACAACAAGTGCCCACAGCAGGCTGGCTCCTTGGCAATGTTAAGCTCCAGCATGCAGAAAACCTCAATTGTTGGATTGTTTTGAGGGTCTCATGGCCTCAGGACCTGAGGTAGGTAACATTCAGCTGCCTGTCACAGTGCCTCAGCCATGTGCCCTGCGGAATACAAGGACACGCTGCGTGTGCTGCATGGCTCTGATGCCTGCTGGAGATAGCTTGTCTGTCTGTGCCATCATGAGTCTGCTGCCCTCCAGAGCAATGAGTGTTGGGTTTTAGACCATCTTATGTCTCCTCCTAAGTAGTTCATATACGGTGGCACTAGGACTGTGAGTCAGACTGTGCTTTGAAGTGAGTACACCAAGCTCCTGGACTATGCTGTAGGAAAACATATTAGGTATTTAGAGGGAGGAGACATAGGCCTGTTACTGTGTGTGAAATGGATTTAAATAGGGAAGTTTGAAAAGTAGCACTTTGTCAGTGCTGCCTGTCCACCCCTGCTCTACTCAGTCCCTGCCAGGCACCTCCTGTTCCCTCTGGCATCACCCAAGGGTTAGGACAGCACTCGATGCAGGTGACTGAGTTGGGCAGGGGGTGACTGTGGCCTAAGGCTGTCCCAGTGGGTGCTCTGCTCTGGGGGATTTAGCTGCTCTAACAGTGGGGAGCTCAGCTCCTCAAGACTCTGACTCTTCCTTCACCTGCAACTGTTGATTAGTGCCTGGAGCTAGCAACCATCTCCCCATGGGCAAAATTTCCCTCTTCATTGCTTTTCTTATGAGAGAAAATGTTTCAGTAGAGAATTCCCTCCCATTGCCCTCTGGGGAGCCATTGGTGCTGCCAGGAGGGTGGGAAACACGGGCAGGGCCACCCAGCACCTGCTTTGCTTTTGATTGCCCACAGGCAGAGACCTCTCCGTGGACATTGCTGCTGCCCAAAGCTCCCTCTCTGAAGGTGATACCTTGCAGCTGCATTGCACAGTGGGATCCCAGAAGAGCAGCAGCAGGCACTTCCAAGTGCTTTGGCTCCTTGATGGCGTGGAAGTGGCCAGGGTGGACCCCAAGGGGGTATTGGTCTGGGAGGAAGAATATGAGAAGAAAGCCACGCTGGGGCAAGTACAAGCATTCAAGCAAAGCAATATGGTTTATGTCCTCACCATCTCTGAGGTGGGGCTGAAGGACAATGGTATGTACCAGTGCTCTGTGTCTGAGATGAGCACTCCTGGAGACTTTCACAGCATCCAGACGAATCTGTCATCAGGCATCCAAGTCAATGTGAAGCCAAAAGGTTAGTAAATCCTAATGGCTGCTCCTCTGGGAGCACCTGCACTGATCCCTGACTGGAGAATGCTTCAAGTCTGGCCTCATCTCAACAGGGGCAGCACACTTGCTCACAGCAAGAGTGTAAATGCACCATAGGGGTTTTTGGTAGACAATAATGGGAAAAGCATTTGTTCTGGCAAACATTAGCGTGATGTGCAGCAGCTGTCAGCAAAGTATAAACCTTTAGCTCAGTCTCTTTGCAGTAAGTTTTGGGGCAAATAGGTAAAGTTCAGGGGAAGCTAGGTCCTCTTGTGTCTTTGGTACAGAGAATGGTGAGCCACGCCTGTTGCTGCTCCTGGGGATCATAAGCTGAGCCAGCAGAACAGGCACTTTGGGCAGTGGTGGTGGTGGTGAGGGGGTCATTGCTGTTTTCCCTAGGGGGTTCTCCCTGTTTTGGAGGGATGACTTGTGAGAAACCCCTCTAAAAAAGATGTGTGGGACACTCTTGGTTTCCTTCTCACAGCTAGGTGATTACTATTCTGATGTACCAGGAGCTGTCTATTGGGACACTATTTGAATCCTGTGTCCAGTTCTGGGCCCTTCAGTCTAGAAAAGATGTTGACTTGCTGGAAGGTGTCCAGAGAAGGGCAACAAAGCTGGGGAGGGGTCTGGAGCACAGCCCTGTGAGGAGAGGCTGAGGGAGCTGGGGTTGCTTAGCCTGGAGAAGAAGAGGCTCAGGGGAGACCTTCTTGCTCTCTACAACTCCCTGAAGGGAGGTTGTAGCCAGGTGGGGGTTGGTCTCTTCTCCCAGGCACCCAGCACCAGAACAAGAGGACACAGTCTCAAGATGCACCAGGGGAGGTTTAGGCTGGATGTTAGAAAGAAATTCTTCCCAGCAAGAGAGCTTGGCCATTGGGATGTGCTGCCCAGGGAGGTGGTGGAGTCACCATCACTGGAGGTGTTTAGGAAGAGACTGCATGAGGCATTTGGTGCCATGGTTTAGTTGCTTAGATGGTGTTGGGTGATAGGTTGGACTTGATGATCTCAAAGGTCTTTTCCAACCTGGTTAATTCTGTATTCCTTAAGTATTTCCTTATGTATCAGTGTCTGAGGAAATGCATTAAAGAAAACAAACGAACGAAACCCCAACAGAGCCCTGCATCAAAACACAAAGTCCTCTCCAAAGTTTTAAGAAAAGGCTGACTAAGTGTTTTGGATAATTCCTTTCCTTTTCAAAAGCCAAGGTTTATCTAGTCTCTTCCTTTAATGCCAGCATATATCTGGCTTGCTTTGAGGAGCACAACCATGTCCCCTCCCATGCAGTCTCTGTCATTTGCAGAGAGCCGCATGCGCCTCTCCGTGTCCACCAGCACGCCGCAGGTCGTGGCTGGAGATGCTTTGGTCCTCCTTTGTGAGGTGCAAGGAGCGACCAGCCCTGTGTCTGTGCAGTGGTGGCACCTGCCAGCGGAGCACTCAGGTGCCCGGGTGCTGGTGGCCACCATGGAGCTGGATGGCACCCTGAGCCTGGGCAGCGCCTACCGGGACAGCAGGACTCGGGGAAGCCTCCGGCTGGAGAAAGCGAGCTCCGGCGCCTTCACCCTGGTGATCCCCAACACGTTGGATGAGGGCGACGGCGGCCAGTACTGGTGCAAAGCGACAGAATGGTTCCGAGGCCAGAGCTGGACAGAGGAGGGGGAGACAGCGGTGAGAGTCAGCTCCATGGGTAAGTTGAGCCACCCCTAACTCTGGTCTTTCAGAATGGCCACACTGGAGGCAGGCTGGAGAGGCCAGTGGACGCTTGTCAGTAGGATAGAGGTCTTCTGTGCCATGACCTCTGCTGCCGGTGTAGGGTGACCTGACAATGAGATATTTTGTGGCAGACAAGTGGGACGCAATGTCTAAAATGTCCAGAGAGCTAAAAGGCAGTGACTTACTCAGCAGCTCTTTCTGACTGTCTCCTTCTCTTGAAATGCAAAACATCTATTCTAGCTGCATAATTACCTACAGTAATTAAGCTCAGCAAAGGCACTTGTGGAGTTGCATGATGGCCCTTGTCAAAGGTGCACCTCTGGTCTATCTAATTGCTTCTCCTACCTTCCTGTTTGAGCACGGAGCCATTAACCTCCCCAGCATGGAAATCCCCCACTGCTTCTTCTTTTGATTGGTGGAATGGTTGCCTGTATGGAGAGGCAGCTTTTAGCTGTGTTTTGAGGTATTTTACCTTTTGTATTGCTGTGCTGTGTGCCTGAGAGCGCCAGTCGGGCTCAGGAGTCATTAGGCTTGTGTGGAGGGTGAAAAGAAACAGCTAACAGGGCAGCAGCATCAGTAGAGCATTGCTGGCTCCCTCCCTGTGGGGTGGGACTAGATTCTGAAAGAGAGGGTACTCAGGGCTGCCGTGGGGGAATGGAGAGTGGGGGTGTGAGAGGGTGTGGTGGTTTGGGCTGGGTGCCCTCTGCTGCATGGCACACTTCCTGTGTCCAGGAGTCCAGCCCAGTGGGTGGACACAGGAAAACCGTGTATCTCCTACCACAATCCCCTGCACCGCTATAAGACCTTGCGTGGGGTCCGCCTCTTTCTCTTTCTTCCCTCGCCGCCGCCCGGTAACTGGGGGAGACGTCTCCCGGCCTTGGGCCTAGCCAGGGGATGGGCGGTCTCAGGCCTGGCCAGCTGAGACTAGCCTAGCAGTGGGGGGGGAAGAACGAGCCCTGGGGGTCTTGGGCCCACCCTCAGGTGGGGATGGGGTTCATCCGGGTGTGTGTTGGGGTTATTTCTGTCACTGTTTCTGGTTTCTTTTGTGCACCTTCACTTCTTCTATTTAAACTTTTCCATCACTTTTGCAATCCGTTTGTCAGAGTCGTCATTTTGCCCGTGGTGGGGAGGGTGGCTATCTCAACCCACTACATTTTTGGCGCGCCGACGTGGGGCTGGTTGGTGTGGCGACCTGCAGATCGGATTGCAAATGATGGATGGTTTAAATTTAGTTCTGGGCGTCGGTTTTCGGTTTGGGAAGGTCGGGGGGGCTCAAGCTTTGCTGCCGGGGCGATCGTGTGGGTTCTTGTGGATTGCAGGGGGACACCTGGTGTGTCGGGGGTTACCGCTTAAGAACGCGGGACCTGCCCCTCCCCCACCCTTTCCTCTCCGCGGGCGGTGGAAGCGGCGGGGGTGAGGCGGGGGAGGGGCAGCGGCGAGCAGGTCAGATGAGGTCCGTCTCGCTGCAAGGATGGAGCCAGCCGCAGCGGGCGGGCGGGCGAGATAGCCCCCGAGACCCAGGAGGGGCGAACGGGGACCCCAGCTGGAAAGCCGTTTTCAAAGGCTCTGAGAACGCGCTTGTGGCTTTCGCTGGGGAAGCTGTTGGAGTGCCCGAGGGGTGGAGGTGATTTTGATCCTGTACCGCGGCGGTAGAGGCGGCCGGGCTCTGCTGTGTGCTGAGTGGCCGCGGTAGCGGACGCCGGCCGGCGCTCGGGCTGCAGTGGGCTTGGCTCTAATCTCCCCCATGTTTTTCGGACAGTACCGAAAAATGGCGCCGAGCACCTGGCTCCGCCTCCCTGCCTCTCAGTTGGGCTGTGGCGCAGCCCCTCCCTCTTCCGGGGGGTGTGCAGCCGGACATTGCTACGCCTCGGTACGTGAACGCCCGGTGTGGGGGGCGAAGTACCCTGATAGGCGTTTGGGTAGCCTGGACCGCGGTCGGAGGCGGTCGGTTTGCGGCACCCTGGGGATCGGAAAAGCAGTCGTGGAGCCGGATTGTTCCGACTGGCTTGCCCCAGGGGTGGAGATATGCCGCTGAGCAAAACGTGAGCAAGAAGAAGAGCTTGGCTGAGAGGTTGTGAGGCTTTTCCAGGTGGCCAGTGTGTCCAACGGATCCATGGAGAACCTGCACTGCAGAAGAGTGAAATCTGCATCGCTGGGAGGTTCCACTGGATGAGAGAGGAAGAACTGGACTGGACTGATGCTTGAGCCTGAGAGAGACTGTTTGGACGCCCAGAAGAAGATATGGACCCTGCCGGACGCGTCATCAGGGATTTCTAATATGATGATGTGTTTGGGTGCAGGGGTTGTGGTATGAGATAAGGGGTGGCGTGTGGTGGTTTGGGCTGGGTGCCCTCTGCTGCATGGCACACTTCCTGTGTCCAGGAGTCCAGCCCAGTGGGTGGACACAGGAAAACCGTGTATCTCCTACCACAATCCCCTGCACCGCTATAAGACCTTGCGTGGGGTCCGCCTCTTTCTCTTTCTTCCCTCGCCGCCGCCCGGTAACTGGGGGAGACGTCTCCCGGCCTTGGGCCTGGCTAGGCCCAAGGCCAGGGGGATGGGCGGTCTCAGGCCTGGCCAGCTGAGACTAGCCTAGCAGGGGGGGGAAGAACGAGCCCTGGGGGTCTTGGGCCCACCCTCAGGTGGGGATGGGGTCCATCCGGGTGTGTGTTGGGGTTATTTCTGTCACTGTTTCTGGTTTCTTTTGTGCACCTTCACTTCTTCTATTTAAACTTTTCCATCACTTTTGCAATCCGTTTGTCAGAGTCGTCATTTTGCCCGTGGTGGGGAGGGTGGCTATCTCAACCCACTACAGAGGGCCAGGTGCCACACCAGGCTGGAAGAGCACAGTGCAACTTGAAGAACAGCAGCACTGGCAGAGGAGCAGCAGGGCTGCTGGCTGCCGTGGGGCTGAGGTGGTTGGGACAGTGGGGCTGGTGCTGCTTGGGAAGGGTGGTGACAAGGGGCAGGATTTCTGTCCCAGCACCAAGGGCTCTGTCTCCTCCTGAGCAGGTCCTGGTCTGCAAGCCACGCTGAGAAGCAGAGTTGCCACTGTCACGTACGGGAAGAGTTTCGAACTTGTCTGCCAAGTGAGCGCCAACTATAGCCTCAAAGAAGTGCCAATGTCTGTGGGGTGGTTCTTCCAGCCCAGCCCTCCCACTGGCCTCTACCATGAGCTGGTCCAGGTCTTTCCCAGTGGCACTGTGGCCTGGGGGGCAGCGCAGCCACACTTCCAGGGTAAAGCCCAGCTGATGAAGACTGCTACCTCCTTTAGGCTACACATCCACAATGCCATGGCTGCCGATGAGGGAACGTACCAGTGCGAGGTGGAGGTCTGGAGGAGGAGTACTGTGCCATTGGGGCAGCCTGCAGCCACCACCAGGTCCAATGCTGTAGGGATAAAGGTGGTGTTGCCAGGTAAGCAGCGCCATAGGCACGTCTTCAGCACAGGTCTTTGCTTCTGCAACTTTAAATCAATCAAACATGAACAGGAGCAAACAGAACCACTGATGACTGGGGGTGTCCCCAGCGGGGTCACCTTTCAGGGCCACGTGCGATGGTGCTGCCTGGCCTGGCTCTTCCGCAGCTCCTGATGACGTTCTGGGAGGCGAATGTGGTGTTGGGGAGTGGCAATGTCAATTTGTTTGCAAATTATGCCAAGCATATAGGGATCAGCCTTGCTCCTAGGGTTCAAGCCTTGTTTCTGGAAAGTAGTGGAGCCCAGATGAATGCCGGAGGTGTGAGGTGCCTCACATGGTGTGGGCTTGCAGGGGTTGGAGGGTGATGAAGAGAGACCAGCCCCTAAAGCTGGTATGAGGATCTGTGTCCCCCTGAGCTTCCCTTGGGATATTTGAGGTGCACTGAGAAAGCACCAGGGCTCTCTGCCAGGCGGGGAGCCAGCACTGAGCTGCAAGGTGCTAGGGACTCTGTGTGGAGGTATTTCCTCCCAGGCACAGCTGGACGGCACAGCCGGGAGACCTGCCCAGGATTCCCTTTTATGGCCACCTCTGCAGGCAGTGTCTGTGTTGCCACGGTGCCTGCCAGCTTTGTGCAGGGAGTCTTGTCCTCTTATGGAAGAGAGATGTTGCAAATGCACCACAGCCTATGCCAGCCAGCCTGCTGTGTGCCTGCTCCCCACCACCCCTGGCAGCAGCATGGTGTTGGCTGGTCCTGTGCACGGCTGGGGCTGCTGGGGGAACTGAAGGGGTTGTTATGTCCCAAACCTCTGACTCTGTGGAGGCAAGCGTGAGGATGTGCTTGGTTATTTTCCCCCTCGTGTCTGTTCTGCCAGAAAAGGAGAATTCTTATTCTTTCTTTGTGCATTAAGTGCTCCTTTCTCTAATCCCTGAAATTTTGGGATCACACCCCAGCAAACTGAAATGAAGCATTTTCTGTGGGTTTTTTTTTCATCTGATGGGTTTGTGGTAGCATAAACTGACACATTTCCTTCCCGGTTCTGTCTGGTTTCCATGGTGCTCTCCCTCCTGCTCCACTGCTGCTCTTCTCTTCTTGTGGTGGGTTGAAAATGCCTCCCAACATTAAATTTGCCAGACCAGCTCAGCTGGAAGCAAATGGAGCTGTATTTACAAGCAAAACGACAATCTAGCATGAAATGCAATGGGTATGAACAAATACACAGTGCTTGCAATATTTGCAGATAGTTACCATTCATAAACAGCACAGGAACCCCCTTGGACAGAGAGCAGGGGAGCTGCAACAGCTTCTCCACTTCCTGCCCCCTCCTAACCCCGCTGTACACAGAGAGGGACAAGAGAAAAGAGAGCAGAGAGAAGCTGTTGTTAATACCAGCCACAGCAAAGCACTGCAGCCAAGGCCAAGCAGAAGTGAGTTACTCTCTCCCAGAGTGAAGGAGCGAAAAAGAAGATAGTTTACATTGCTAGCTTTAGAATCACAGAATCAATAAGGTTGGAAAAGAACTTTGAGATCATCAAGTCCAACCTATCAACCATCACCTCATGACTAACTAAACCATGGCTTCAAGTGCCAAATCCAATCCCTTGTAGAACACCTCCAGGGATGGGGACTCCACCACCTCCCTGGGCAGAACATTCCAATGGCCAATCTCTCTTGCTGGGAAGAACTTTCTCCTCACCCCAGCCTAAACCTCCAGTTTCACAGCTTGAGACTGTGTCCTCTTGTTCTGGTGCTGGGTGCCTGGGAGAAGAGACCAACCTCTGCCTGGCTACAACCTCCCTTCAGGGAGTTGTAGACAGCAAGAAGGTCTCCCCTGAGCCTCCTCTTCTCCAGGCTAAGCAACCCCAGCTCCCTCAGCCTCTCCTCACAGGGCTGTGCTCCAGACCCCTCCCCAGCTTTGTTGCCCTTCTCTGGACATGTTCAAGTGTCTCGATGTCCTTCTTAAACTGAGAAGCCCAGAACTGGACACAGGACTCAAGGTGTGGCCTAACCAGTGCTGAGTACAGGACACAATGACTTCCCTGCTCCTGCTGGCCACACTGTTCCTGATGCAGGCCAGGATGCCATTGGCCTTCTTGTCCACCTGGGCACACTGCAGGCTCATGTTCAGCCTCCTGTCAACCAGTCCCCCCAGGTCCCTTTCTGCTTGGCTGCTCTCCAGCCACTCTGACCCCAGCCTGTAGCACTGCATGGAGTTGTTGTGGCCAAAGTGCAACACCAGGCACTTGGACCTGTTAAATGCCATCATTTAGTCGATTATCTCTCCAATGGGATGGTTTAGAACTATCATTATTTTCCTTTTTACACCCAATAGGTTTGAGGTGAGGAGAAAGTTCTTCCCAGAAAGAGTAATTGGCTATGGGAATGTGCTGCCCAGGGAGGTGGTGGAGTCCCCGTCCCTGGAGGTGTTCAAGAGGGGATTGGATGTGGCACTTGAAGCCATGGTTTAGTTAGTCATGAGGTGTTGAGTGACAGGTTGGACTTGATGATCTCTGAGGTCTTTTCCAACCTTATGGATTCTATGATTCTACCCAGAGGAGATAGTAGCAATGGAGCAGTGAGATATTACAGCATTTGCCTCCATATGTGCTGCAGGTGTTACTGGATACTGTACAGATGGTGGGAATTGGGAGGGGATTATGTGCAATGGGAGGCAGCTGCTTGCTCTAATGCTGTCTCCCTGGGAAATGCAGCAGGAGCCAGTGAAGGATATTTGGGAAGTAAGTCTGGGAAGGAAGCTGGCTCTAGCAGCAATGAGATGAGGCAAAGCTGCAGAAAATTAAGCTGCAAATCATGAAAATCACCAGCCTGTTTCTTCATATATAAAACCTTATGGCTGAAGCCTACAGAGCTACTGGAGTTCTTGACTCTTGCTTCAGCACTTGATTTACCACTCGGTGTCGGTTGGTGCTTCGGGAGTTTAAACGCCGCTGTGGATCTGGATCTGTCTGAAGACAGGAGGGATATGTGTGCAAGGTCATGACATGAGGTGAAGGGAGACAGATCTTTTCCATTTCTGGCTTCTTAAGTACTTCAGCATCTAGCTCTGGGTGGACTCCCATCATTAGTGCCCTGGACAGCCAGCTGCTGCCCAGCCCTAGAGGGGATGCTCCCTGAGTGCTGCTGCCTGTGGTGTCAGTAGGCAGGGCTCACAGGGAGCTGGGCAGCAAGAGGCTCAGCTCGATTAATTAAATTGAAAATGAAAGGAAAACAGCACCACGTCCTTCTGTGTCAGAGGAAGAGGGAGGCAGCTGCTCTGCCCTTTTCAGTAATGGATCTTTAGCAGTAAGAAGAGACCTAGGGTTGAAGCGAAGGAGCTTTGCACCTAGTGCTTGAGGTGATCTTGCCAAGAGCACAACAGCAATTTTCTCATTGAAATCAAGTGCTCACAGCAGTGACTCCCATGGCTCCTCTTTAAGCTCCAGTAGCATTTTGTACCTCAGTGGATGCCAGACCCACTGCTGAGAAGCCCATGCCTCAGGCAGTTTGTTGTCTTCTGTGCTGGAAGCCTCTCTGGGTTTGGGGAAAGACCCTGGGTTTTACTGGCCTGCCCCTGACTACTGCACTGCTGCTCAGAGGAGCTCAGGTGGAGGGAGGCACACGTTTTGGTCTGGCATAGCCCCACAGCTGACTTCCCTGAAGCTCCTTTTTGCTGGGAGAGGTGACAGAGCTACTGGTGATGAGTGGTGGAGCTGCTCTGCCAGCGTGGTCTCCCTGGTAGGCATGACTGGGAATGGCAGATAAGGAAAGCCATCCCTGCTGTCTGTCTGCTCCTCTCCTGTGGCCTTTCAAAAGGGACTAAATTCTTCACTTGAAATACTGCACTGTTTTTTCTTTCCCTTTCTCAGAGCTCACTTCTAGGCTCCTGAATAAAGCTCCTGGACTTCAGCAGGCTGAGTGATACTGCCCTGTAGTGAGCAGCTGAGGTTAACAGCCAAGTGTCTTGTTTTCTCCATGGTGATCAGTTCACCTATTGCTTCCCCTCAGGGATGTACCACGGAGGAGAGGGCCCTGCTGGCCTGCTGCTGAGAACATGGGGCTGAGATGCTCTGCGGGAGCATCTCTGCACGCCTTCTGCAGCCTGTCCCCAAACCAAGGAGCTTGGCTGCCCCCAGCCTCTGTGGCACAGGGTGTTCTGCTGCTCTGCTCACACAGAAGGAAAATGCAAAGAATGAAAACTCAGCCTGCAGTCCCTTAAAACCCTGATGGTGTCTTGTGCTGAGTAATTTGTATCTACCAACAGGCACATTTCTGTGTGTGCTGCTTCACCTGACTGCTGTCCCCACCTGACAGAGATGGTGCCTCAGCACGGAGGGGAGGGCTGAGGGGAAATGCAGGTGGTTGGAGGCCCATTGAAGAGATTAGTTTGCAGCTTTGCTGCTTCTGGAGGAGAGGGGGTAGGAAGTACAGTAGGAAGGGGGTCCCTCAAACCAGGAGCAACAGAGGAGCAGTAGGAGTTACTCTGTACTCTGCCAGGGGGACAGCAGTTCTCCCGAACTGCTCAGCACTAAGCTGAACAGTTTCTGGGTGCAATGGCAGCAGATGTTCAGGGCTGTGTTCCATGCCTTTTGGTTAACAACCACAGCAAACCCTAAGATGGTGACTGCTAGTGAACCTCACGCAGGCTCTGTAGTCAGCCTGAGATAAGACACTTGTTCACAGCCTCCAAAGCTGTGGGCTGGTTTTGTCACTTAGGTGTGAGCCTGTTAACAGAAGCAGTGGTAGACAGACACATTGCTTCAGACAGACACTTTACCACCAAACTCTAACACAGTGGCTGTCTTCATCTCCCTGTTCCTGCCCCATGGTCCCTCAAGTGCTTCCTCCACTACTGCCCTGCCCAGTAGCACCCCTCCATAGTTGATATAAGGCTGTGTGGGTTTACTCTTTTCTTCCTTTCCCCATCCCACTTGCTCCATCATCCCCTAAAGGGTCTTTGTCCTCTGAGCAACCTCGCTGGCCCTCCTCTTTCAGCAGATCTCCCAGACCAGCCTTGCTCCTCCCTTGGCAGCATCCCCGTGCTGGCAGCTGAAGCCAGCCTGATCAGTTTGTTTCTCCGTTTTCAGGAAGCAAGCTTCGGGTGGCTGCGACAGAGAGCTCTGTGGAGACTGCTGCCGGTGCCGACACAGCCATTGAGTGCAGGATCCTGTCTGCCCACAACAATTCTCAGCTGGCTGTTACCTGGTACCTCCTACCTGCTCCAGGAGGGGCAGCCCCACTGCAGATCCTAAGGGCTGACTACAGCAGCATACTGGAATATGGGGCTGAGTTCAGCTCTCCTGCACAGAAGTCTCGGTTCCTGAGCCAGAGAGTGTCCAGCACTGCCTTCTGGCTGCAGATACTCTCTGCAAAGCCCAGGGACCAGGGCAGGTACTACTGTGTGGTGGAGGAGTGGCTGTGGCTGGGCCATGGCTGGTACCAACTCGGACGGGGAGCGTCGGGAGGCACCGTGCTGGAGTTGAAGCTCCCAGGTGAGCAGGCAGCCCTCTCTTGTAGAGGTGCCTCTGGAGAAAGCTGGATCCATTTATGCTGGAGCCTCCACCAGGCCTCCCCTAAGCCAGCAGGGCTTAGGAGAAGCAGCGGTTCCAGCACTAGATCTGACTTAGGGATGCAGGAGAAGTCAGGGGAAACAGAGAATGAGGAGGATGTACCACATCCTCCAAAAGTAACCAGGCTGGTATTCTTGCCACTGGCAGGTGATGTCTAAGGCTTCATAAGAATGTCTGTTATGGCTTTTACAGACTACAGAATATAGAATTAACCAGCTTGGAAAAAACCTTTGAGATCATCCAGTCCAACCTATTGCCCAACACCATCTAATCAACTCAACCATGGCACCAAGTGCCTCACCCAGTCTCTTCCTAAACACCTCCACTGATGGTGACTCCACCACCTCCCTGGACAGCACATTCCAATGGCCAATCACTCTTGCTGGGAAGAACTTCTTCCTAACATCCAGCCTCAACCTCCCCTGGCACAGCTTGAGACTGTGTCCTCTTGTTCTGGTGCTGGGTGCCTGGGAGAAGAGACCAACCCCCACCTGACTGCAGCCTCCCTTCAGGGAGTTGTAGAGAGCAAAAAGGTCTCCCGTGAGCCTCCTCTTCTCCAGGCTAAGCAACCCCAGCTCCCTCAGCCTCTCTTCACAGGGCTGTGCTCCAGACCCCTCCCCAGCTTTGTTGCCCTTCTCTGGACACGTTCAAGTGTCTCAATGTCCTTCCTAAACTGAGGGGCCCAGAACTGGACACAGGACTCAAGGCGTGGCCTAACCAGTGCAGTGTACAGAGGCAGAATAACCTCCCTGCTCCTGCTGGCCACACTGTTCCTGATGCAGGCCAGGATGCCGTTGGGCTTCTTGTCCACCTGGGCACACTGCAGGCTCATGTTCTGCCTACTATCAACCTGTACCCCCAGGTCCCTTTCTGCCTGCTCCCTCCAATACATGCCCCCTTGGCTGGTTCCACAGTGCTATGAATAGAGCTCCCATGCTAGTGCTTCTGAACATCCTGAAGCAAGGTGGTCAGTTTTCCTTAGCCTACAGCACATTGCTGCTGAGAACAAGGCTGTAGAAGCAGCTGCCCTCCAGACTGGGCTCTGCACCACTGGTATGCATGTTGGGTCTCTGTGGCTCAGTTCTTCTCTCTCTCAGCTTCATTTGGCTTATAGGATGCAGCCCTAAATGAAATGGATCAGAGAATTCATAGAATCATAGAATCAGTCAGGGTTGGAAGGGACCACAAGGATCATCTACTTCCACCCCCTGCCATGGGCAGGGACACCTCACACTAGATCAGGCTGGCCAGAGCCTCATCCAGCCTGGGCTTAAACACCTCCAGGGATGGGGCCTCAACCACCTCCCTGGACAACCCATTCCAGGCCTTCACCACTCTCATGGGGAAGAACTTCCTCCTCACATCTAGCCTGAATCTCCCTATTTCCAGCTTCATTCCGTTCCCCCCAGTTCTATCACTACCTGAGATCCTGAGAAGTCCCTCCCCAGCCTTCCTGTAGCCCCCTTCAGATACTGGAAGGCCACAATGAGGTCACCTCGGAGCCTTCTCTTCTCCAGACTGAACAGCCCCAACTCCTTCAGTCTGTCCTCACAGGAGAGGTGCTCCAGCCCTCTGATCGTCCTTGTGGCCCTTCTCTGGACACGCTCCAGCACCTCCAGATCCCTCTTGTAATAGGGGCTCCAGAACTGGAGGCAGTACTCCAGGTGGGGTCTCACCAGAGCTGAGTAGAGGGGGAGAATCCCCTCCCTTGACCTGCTGGTCACACTTCTCCTGATGCAGCCCAGGCTCTGATTGGCTTTCCGGGCTGCAAGTGCACACTGAGAGCTCCTGTTGAGCTTCTCCTCCACCAGCACCCCAAGTCTCTCTCCTCAGGGCTGCTCTCCAGCCAGTCACTGCCCAGCCTGGATTTGTGCCTGGGATTGCCTCGACCCAGATGCAGGACCCTGCACTTTTGGCTCAAAGGGTGCCTTGTCACTTATGTCGGGAAATGGGAAGTGTTGCAGCAGAAGTTTGCAAACAGGGTCAGAGATGTTGGTGCCATGGACAGCAGCACTGAGTGCACCCTCAGCAAGTTTGCTGATGACACCAAGCTGTGTGGTGCAGCAAACACGCTGGAGGGAAGGGATCCATCCAGAGGGACCTTGACAGGCTGGAGAGGTGGGCACAAGCCAATCTCATGAGGTTCAACAAGACCAAGGGCAGGGTCCTGCAGCTGGGTTGGGGCAATCCCAAGCAGCAATATAGGCTGGGCAGCATCTGGCTTGAAAGCAGCCCTGAAGGAAGGGATTAGGGGTGCTGGTGGATAAGAAGCTCCAGAGCCTGAGCTGTATCAAGAGACGCATAGCCACAGGTCAAGGGAGGTGATTCTCCCCCTCTACTGGCTCTGGTGAGACCCTACCTGGAGTGCTGTGTCCAGTTCTGGAGCCCCTATTACAGAAAGGATCTGGAGGTGCTGGAAGGTGTCCAGAGAAGGGCCACGAGGATGAGCAGAGGGCTGGAGCTCCTCTCCTATGAGGACAGACTGAGAGAGTTGGGGATATTCAGTTTGGAGAAGAGAAGTCTCTGAGGAGACCTTATTGTGGCCTTCCAGTATCTGAAGGGGGCTACAAGAGAGCTGGGAAGGGACTTTTTAGGGTGTGAGAGAGTGATAGGACTGGGGGGAATGGAAAAAACTAGAAATGGGTAGATTCAGATTGGATGTTAGGAAGAAGTTCTTCCCCATGAGGATGCTGAGACACTGGAACAGGTTGCCCTGGGAGGTGGTAGAAGCCTCATCCCTGGAGGTTTTTAATGCCAGGCTGGATGTGGCTCTGAGCAAGCTGATCTAGTGTGAGGTGTCCCTGCCCATGGCAGGGGGTTGTAACTAGATGATCCTTGAGGTGCCTTCCAACCCTAACAATTCTATGATTCTATGATGGTGAGGGAGAAAGCATCCCAGGCAGAATGAGTCATGAGAGTAAGGGGCCTGTGAGTGTCCTGCTGAGGCTCTCGCATGAGGCCATCCTAAGCCCCAATCCTGAAGACTTCTCCCTGCCTGCTGGTGCAGGCAGGAGCATTGCTGTGGCAGTGCAACAACACGACGTCTCCTTCTGCTTGCATCTCACCCCAGAGCGTCAGCTGCAGCTGGAGAGAGCAAACCACAGCGTCTCAGCAAGGGAAGGCGAGGACGTGACGCTGCACTGCCTGCTGCAAGGCGCCCGACCGCCCGCCGCCCACCTCTCTGCCACCTGGTTCCGGGGTGAGGACAGGCTGCTCACCCTGCGTTGCGACGGCACCGTCGAGTACCCCCGGGAGAGCCTGGCGGGGCGGCTGCACCTCCGCCGCCCTGCTGCCCGTGACTTCAGCCTGACGCTCAGCAGGGTGGAGGGGCAGGATGCTGGGGTCTACCTCTGCCAGGTGGAGGAGTGGAAGGAGCTGAGCGAGGAGAAGGGCTGGGCTCTGCAAGCCTTGGCACGCTCAGGCTACACCCAGCTCACTACCATCCCAACAGGTAATGCCTCCGAGTGCGAGGGGCTGCTCACCCCACGCTGATTCACCCTTATCCATACTGGGCTGTGGGGGTGTAGTGGTTTGAACCTTAACTGGGAGTTAAGAGCTCAGATGGGGGCAAGGCTGAGAATCTCTCCCCTGCTCCCCCTTCCTCCCTCCCAAGAGAGAGGAAAAAAAGGAAAAGGAAGGAGCAAATCCACCAAGCAATAATTTGGAGTTGGCTTGGAAGTAGAGAGGTAAAGAGTTGTCCTTAAACAATATATATATAACAGGTAAGGTTCACAAGGGCAAGGAACAAGGATGGATGGGAAGGGAAAAAAACCATCAAGAATACAAAACCAGTCTCTCTCTGAAGAGGCACGGAGGCAGTAGGGAGAAGGATCAGGCCTGACCACGTGGCAGAGGAGCAGGAAGGCAGACGCAGTAGCTCTCATCCAGGAAGGCAGGAGCCAAAAGGAGAGCTAATGGTTGCAATGTCCTGCTTTTTGTACCCTAGCTGGTCAGGGAGGGGGAGTGGAATAGACTCAGTTTCCCAGGGGGAAAATGTCCTGCAAAGCACTCACAAGCCCTCCCCCCTGTTTTGTTTTCTGGATGGGTGTTAACCCACCACAGGCGGGAGACAGTAGCAGCTCTCTGCTGGTGGTGCCAGCTGCAATAACAAGGATGCAGAGGGGTTCAGTGCTGGGGAGGTTGCCAGAGTTGTGCTGAGAACTAGGGAAGGGAGGGGAGCCTCCAAGGGGCACATGCTATGGGCCTGGTGGGGAGAGGCAATGAGATCCCATTTCCAGTGCTGTTGATCTGCCAGGGCTGAAACTCAGGTGCTTGTCATTGTGAACGTTGGAGGTGAGATACCAAGAGCTCTGACCGTGAGGCGTGCGGCCCCGGCAATACCACCCAGTGCACTTTGCCTCTGCAGCGCTTTGCAGCTTGTGAGCTCCCTGCTGGGTTGTGGGCACAGACTCAGGTGCACCATTGTGACCTGAATTCTCATTATTTTGAGGAACAAATTCTTGGTGTGTTTTGGGGTGTTTTTTTTTAATGGCAAGCCATCTCCAGTGATGTCTCCACGAAGAGCCTCATCCTCTTGGCGGGAGCTGGGGTGCATGCTGTGGGCAAAGACAGAGCTGGATTCTGCAGGCAGAAGTTTGGATTAACAATAGCAAAGGTTTCAGCCAGATGCACTCAGTGTTTTTAGGGGAGTAACAAGCAGTAAGAAGGTACCCTTGTGTTGCCTGTTTGGGGATATTGGAGGCTCAAATGACCCATGTGGAAGGGAAAATATGAACTGTGAAAGCAATGGTGTTGCACCCAGCTGAGAGAATGCTACGCTTCTTGTGCCTTCCTCTCTGTAGCTGCCGTGCCCAAAGGCAGCCTGGGGGCCTAAGTGTGGATATAGCTTCTGCAGCAGTTACAAACACTGACTGATGTGGAAGATCTTAGTGGGACCTTAGTGGGACCCTTGTGCCTGCTACTGGCACAGGCAGGCATGGAGCCCACTCTCACGCTTCTACACCTTCAGCAGCGCTAATCTGGATTGAATTGCACAGGGAAGGACTGACAGCACTTTGCCTCCCTGCTGCTATGCTCCTGCTGCTGTCCATCACAGCTCCCTCTAGCTCTCAGGTTCCTCCTTCATTAGCTCCCTCTGTCTCTGGTTACACATTACTGGAGGAGCAGCCTTCGCTGAAATTGCTCAGTAACTGCTGGGAAATTCTCCTCCAGTTTTCCCTCTAAGGTTTTTTGGCCGATTGATTTTTGTGGTTTTCACAAAATCCGAGAGATTAACCGGCTGAGAGTCTGTGTCTGTGTTCCTCCAGCAACACAGACATACCCCTTTGGCTCACAAATGGCAGGGTTTTGAAGTTCTCTGAGGGGCAATGACCTGTGCAAGTATACCCATAGCCAACAGTCGCTTGGGCTCTAACCCCTGATGCTGCCCTTTAGGTTAGCTCCCCAGTACTACAGAGTGTCTGGTTCTGAGCCCCTCAATGTAAGAAGGACATTGAGACACTTGAATGTGTCCAGAGAAGGGCAACAAGGCCTAAACCTCCCCTGGCGCAGCTTGAGACTGTGTCCTCTTGTTCTGGTGCTGCTTGCCTGGGAGAAGAGACCAACCCCCACCTGCCCACAACTTCCCTTCAGGGAGTTGTAGAGAGCGAGAAGGTCTCCCCTGAGCCTCCTCTTCTCCAGGCTAAGCAACCCCAGCTCCCTCAGCCTCTCCTCACAGGCCATGCTCCAAACCCCTCCCCAGCTTGGTTGCCCTTCTCAGCAACTCAACATCTTTCCTAAACTGAAGGGGCTGCAAACCTTTTCTGCTATCATGACTGATCAATCATGTTTTTTCTTAAGTACTCAGAGGGTCCCCCAGCAGTACAGAGAGCCTCCACTTCACCTGGAGAGCTGTCCTGTAGGAGCTGTGCCAGGGGCAGGGTTCACAGCTGCCAGCAGCTTGGTATGGCTGAAATAAGATAGCAAAGCAGCAGAAGCAAAGAGGGGCAGTTGTGTGGGGGAGACAGGGACTCCTTGATGTGATTTCCTCTGCTTTCCCCTTGTCCCTCCTTGTTTGGTGGTGCAGCCACTGATACACTTCTACCTCCCTCTGCCCTCACTGGTGCCCAGCAAGGGCCCAGGACATGAAGGACATCTGGCTTTTCCTTAGCGAGCCCAGGCTGGAATAGGTTAACTGAAGAGCCAAGCTGTTTCAGCTGGGAAATTTTAGCTGAAGGAGATGGGGCTCTGCCTGACCTCCCAAAACAAGAAATTGAGGCAAATTGCCTGTTTTCTCCTTTTCTCTCTCCCTTCTCCTCAGGTAGCCTCTATGAATTTTAAACAATTGGTAGCTGTTGAGGCTTGAGGGAAAAGTGATAAGAAGATAACCTATGGAAACAGCAGGAGAGAAACTCAAACTCCCTTGAGGCCTCACATTTATTTCCCTTTTTTTTCCCCCTCCAGAGTTAACTGGTTTGACCAGGATCTGCTCATCCCCACCGCTGCTGAACTTCATCCTAGCCTTACCACTGGTTCTGATCCTTCTCCTGGCCCTTGCTGTCTTCTGCTGGTACTGCAAACTCAGAAAAAACAAGAAGGGCAGCAGCACAGGAGATGAGCTGATGGAACTGCAAGGGGCTGGAGGGGTCAGGAAAACTTAGCTGGCCGGTAACGGCAGATGTAACTTGAAGGAGCAGAGCTGGATAGCTGAGAAGGACCAACTGCTTGCAGGGGGTGCTTTTTAACTGGTGTATGGTAGCTCTTGCAATGAATCCATTCAATTGCATGTTTACTTTGAATGGAACAAAGCAGCTCTGAGTTGTTTTCATAACAGGTGTTCTTCTCCCTGAGCTTAGGTACCCACTCGGTTCACGCTTTGTTTATTGTGGCATACTTGACACCCTTGCTGTGTGTGTCTCCCACTGTGGGTGGAAGTGGTGTCATTACAAAGGTAAGGGGAAAATCAGCTCTGAACTGCAACAGAAAAATATCAAACTGTTACTCATTTTAGGTACTTGACAAAATCCATGTGATGTGCTGGCAGAAAAAGCAAACACAAACCAAAGCCCAAAACAGAGCCAGAGGCAGAGCTGGAAGTGGATTATCAGTGAAGGTGTTGCTCTTGCATTTGGCCAGCCCTTGCTGGTGAACCTCTCAGACACCTTGTTCTGAGAATTTCAAATGCAGAATACAGAATTAACCAGGTTGGAAAAGACCTTCGAGATCATCAAGTCCAACCCATCACCCAGCACCATCTCGTCAACTAAACCATGGCACCAAGTGCCTCATCCAGGCTCTTCCTAAACACCTCCAGGGATGGTGACTCCACCACCTCCCAGGGCAGCACATCCCAATGGTCAATGTCTCTTGCTGGGAAGAACTTCTTCCTAACATCCAGCCTAAACTTCCTCTGGCACAGCTTGGGACTGTGTCCTCTTGTGGCTGTGTCCAAAAAGCATCTTCTCAAAAGGTCTTCATCACAAAACCTGTGGCAGGAACATGAAGACTCATTAGGGTGACTGATGCTAACTAAAGTCTGTAGCAGTGGTACCACAGCTGTGCACAAAAACTGAATCCTCTTGACCCAGCATAACTGGCATGGAGTCATAGAACCAACAAGGTTGGAAAAGACCTCAGAGATCAAGTCCAACCTATCACCCAACACCTCATGGCTAACTAAACCATGGCTTCAAGTGCCACATCCAATCCCCTCTTGAACACCTGCAGGGGATGGTGACTCCACCACCTCCCTGGGCAGCACATCCCAAGGGCCAATCTCTCTTGCTGGGAAGAACTTTCTCCTGACATCCAGCCTAAACTCCCCCTGGTGCAGCTTGAGACTGTGTCCTCTTGTTCTGATGCTGGCTGCCTGGGAGAAGAGACCAACCCCCGCCTGGGTACAACCTCCCTTCAGGGAGTTGTAGACAGCAAGAAGGTCTCCCCTGAGCCTCCTCTTTTCCAGGCTAAGCAACCCCAGCTCCCTCAGCCTCTCCTCGCAGGGCTGTGCTCCAGACCTCTCGAGTCCCAGAAGGAAGAAGTGGACACAAAGCCATCTTTGAGATGAGTGTACAAAGAGATTCCAGCCTCTCCCTTCGTGAGATCACTGTAGGAGGAGACAGCGTCAAGCTTCTCATGCCTAGATGGTGGTGTGGTTCTGGAAGCTGCATGGCTGGGACTGAAATGCCTCCAGGTTGTACTATGTAATAAAAAAGTCATGCCTGTGCTTGCAGGACTGCTCTTCTGTGCTCTGAGATCCAGCTCAGGCTCGTTTTTTTCCTGGCTGAGGAGCTTTACTGCCCAAAGTTTGTCTGGCTGATGCGTTGGAGGAAAGGAGATTTTGATCTGTTCCTTTAAGACAAGGGATCATACTCAGCCCCGAATTATGCAAAGTAGGATGTGGTCCCAGGAAGTTGTAAGGTCAAGCAGAGAGGCAGTCTCAGGCGAAAGCAGCCTTAGGCAGAGGCTCCCAATCATGGCAGGTATTTATGAGCCTGCCTCCTTTGACCAGGGGAGGGTTGAGGACACCAGAGCTCCTCTAGATGTTCAAGTATTTCACTTTCCTTACAACAAGAAAAGCTGCCAAGCCTGTATCCCAAGAAATTGGGAGGTGCTTCAGTCCCTTTCTCCTTGAAATAAAAGCACTTTTTGCACAAGTTTGAAGGCTGCTGCTCATTTCCTTATTCAGCCACCTCCAGCTGAACTGGCTGGCTCGATCTTGCTCCTGTGGGTTGTGTTTTCTGAACTCCACGCAGCTTTCCCTTTGCTGCCTTGACCCCAGCTGTCTCTCCTGCGGCCTGAGCGCTCAGAGGCACACGTGGGAGGCTCTGCAGAGGTTTCCCCCTGCCTTGTGGGTTGTGTCCCATTTACACACGGCAGTAGGATGTTTGGCTCTGTGTGAGCGTGTGCCAGCACAGCGCTGTCTGCACTTGGCTCGCCATCAGCAGGATTCTCTCATGCACATTTGCTGTCTAGCAAGTTGTTTCTCCACTCTGTGTTCAGGCTGTTGACTTTTCCTGTCCAACTGAAGTGCTGTTAACGTGGGGATGTTGAACAGCTTTCTGCACCACTTTGTGAGAGATCCTGCTGTCTGTCTTAGTCCTGTCTTGATAGTGTTTTAACTCGTGGACTGGTTTCAGTCTGTTCAGACAGACAGGCAGATGCTCCCAGGACATTAAACTTCTGAAAGTGTCATACAAGTGGTAGCTGGATGAAGGAGAGGGGGCAGGAGAACTGTCCCACCGAGGGAAAGCTGCACTGTGAGTTGCTGGCCAGGCCCCAGCCAGCCATACAGTGGGTGTCTGGCACCCAGCTTGTAATTAGAGGCTACAGAAAGGAGATGTGGGTGTGTTAGGACATAAGAAAGGAAATGGAACTGATTTTGATGATAAGCAATTAACAATTGCTGTGCACATGGTTTATCTACCAATTTCGTGCTGTCTCTTCGGGGGTTTTGTTTGGATTGTTTCCTTAGTGTGCCCATAAGAGTGCCTTGAGGCCACACTTCACAAGCCTTGGCAAAATCAAGAGTATGTGACACCAACTGCTTAGCCCTTCCCACAAGGCTTGCAGCCTTCTGCAGGGGAAGATTAGGTCTGGAAGGCTCAATTTTCATTTAAAGCAAACAAAAAAGGAAGTTTGCTTTTTTTCCTTGCATCATTCTAGGTGCTTTTAAGAACTTTCTGCCTGTACCTCCCTAAGCATTGCAGTTCAGAGGATGCAAGTGCTCATTTCCCCCTTCTTTTTTAAAATTAATTTTGCCCTTTTCTTATCCCTTGGTGACTCACACCTCCTCAGGGGAAGCCACAGAAGCCACTAACAGGTGGCTTGACAGCCCAGATTCTGTGGGGTTTGGGATGAACCTCATTGAGATCAGCCTTCTGCTCAAAAATCTATGTGGTTGTTACTCATTACTAGAGTGCTGGGGTGGGGGCATGGAACAGCCTCTACCCTGCTGCAGCAATCACACATGTGGGTCAGACTTCATGAACTGTGCAAGCCCTGTGGCTGGATGAGTTTGGTGCATCCCCAAGGCCTGCACTGCCCCTGGCTTGACCACCTCCTCACTCTCTGGTACGTCAGTCGAGTCGTCTTTGGTGCAGTCTGATCTTCAGTCTGATGCAGGAATCCTGGCCTGCATCAGGGATAGTGTGGCCAGCAGGAGCAGGGAAGCCATTCTGCCCCTGTACTCAGCACTGGTTAGGCTACACCTTGAGTCCTGTGTCCAGTTCTGGGCCCCTCAATTTAGGAAGGACATTGAGACACTTGAAGGTGTCCACAGAAGGGCAACGAGGCTGGGGAGAGGTCTGGAGCACAGCCCTGTGAGGAGAGGCTGAGGGAGCTGGGGTTGTTTAGCCTGGAGAAGAGGAGGCTCAGAGGAGACCTCCTTGCTCTCTACAGCTACCTGAAGGGAGGTTGTAGCCAGGTGGGGGTTGGTCTCTTCTCCCAGGCACCCAGTACCAGAACAAGAGGACACAGTCTCAGGCTGTGCCAGGGGAGGTTGAGGCTGGATGTTAGGAGGAAGTTCTTCCCAGCAAGAGAGATTGGCCATTGGAATGTGCTGCCCAGGGAGGTGGTGGAGTCCCTGTCCCTGGAGGTGTTCAAGAAGAACCTGGATGTGGCACTTGGAGCCATGGTTTAGTTAGTCATGAGGTGTTGGGTGACAGGTTGGACTTGATGATCTCTGAGGTCTTTTCCAACCTTATCAATTCTATGATTAAAGTTGCAGACTCTACTGCAATGTGAGATTGTGTGTCTAGGGGACAAGGGTAAGAAGCTGGGCAGAGAGAGGGAGGGAGGTTTCTCATCAACTGAGCACTTTCTTCTTCTCTCTGGTTTTCACTCAGGTAACCAGGGGCCTTTGTAAGTAGAAACGTTCTGTTCATGCAGGTTTAGAGGGTTTAATTTAAGTTTGGAAAGTGTGCCTTGGCTTTTGCAGTGGTGGTGTTTTTTTTTTCCCCCTCTTAGTTTTTTGTTGTTCTGGGTTTTGTTCTTTTTTTCTTCAATGGGGAAAAAAAAGGAAAACCCAACCAACCACCCCAAACCCCCCAAAGCCTCAAGTGTTTTAGCTATAATTTTTTTAGGATTTTTTTTTCCCATGAGTTAACTTAGAGTTGTCACTTACCAAATAAAATGCTCCACAACAAGAATGTTTTCAAAGAGAATGTTTTACATGGCTGAGATAAGTGAAAGTGAGGGAGAGAGACCCATGGCTGGGTCCCTTGGCCACCTCCGCCCACACCTACTGCCACCTTTTTTCCAAGTCCTGCCTCTGATGTAAATTAGAGGAACTAATAAAAATACAGAAGTAACCAGGTTGGAAAAGACCTTTGAGATCATCCAGTCCAACCTATCACCCAACACCATCTAATCAACTAAACCATGGCACCATCCAGTCTCTTCTTAAACACCTCCAGGGATGGTGACTCCACCACCTCCCTGGGCAGCACATTCCAATGGCCAATCTCTCTTGCTGGGAAGAACTTCTTCCTAACATCCAGCCTAAACCTCCCCTGCTGCAGCTTGAGACTGTCTCACAGGTTGTGGTTGCCTGGGAGAAGAAACCAAGCCCCACCAAGCTACAGCCTCCCTTCAGGGAGTCGTAGACAGCAAGAAGGTCTCCCCTGAGCCTCCTCTTCTCCAGGCTAAGCAACCCCAGCTCCCTCAGCCTCTCCTCACAGGGCTGTGCTCCAGACCCCTCCCCAGCTTTGTTGCCCTTCTCTGGACACCTTCCAGCAACTCAACATCTTTCCTAAACTGAGGGGCCCAGAACTGGACACAGGACTCAAGGTGTGGCCTAACCAGTGCTGAGTACAGGGCACAATGACTTCCCTGCTCCTGCTGGCTACACTGTTCCTGATGCAGGCCAGGATGCCATTGGCCTTCTTGGCCACCTGGGCACACTGCTGGCTCATGTTCAGCTCACTATCAACCAGTACCCTGAGGTATATCTCTCTGTTATAGCTCTGTGGGGGAAACCAGTGAAACCACACAGACTCTGCAGCACAGCAGTGGCCATCACACACAGTTCCCCAGATGTGCCCTTGCCCAGGGAACATCCTGTGTTGAGGCAGTGTACAGTGGGGAGGTCCAGGGTCCTTTCATAGTATTTAAAGCTGCTTGAAGAGGCTCCAGGGCAATGCAGAGCTGGGTATAAGAGGAATCAATCCCCTGGGAAGCAGTTGCATAGCTGTGTTGTGCTCTTGGGTTTCTGCAGGAAGGTAAGGAAGCTACAAGGCAAGGGGAGAGCACAACTCAATCAAGTGAGCACAGCTCAGCAGCTTGGCAGACCCTCACTGTTCAGAAGATGGATGAGATGAGAGCAGGATGGGTGGGAATATACCCTCTACATTAGTGCCTTCCTGGAACTCTTTTATGGGACCTGCCTTTGGGCAGTAGCAAGGCCAGTACTCAGTGACCACTGAGGTGCTTGCCCAGCACACAGTGGGACAAAGGATCACACCAGTCACTCTCTCACCTGAAGGCAGGAGACCTTTTGCTGCAAGGCTCCTCTGTCCTGTGAGAATGGAGGGTGGGTGCAGTCATGGCACATGAGCAGTGGGAAGTGGCTTCCAAGGAAGGAGATACTTTGCATCCTCTAGAAGCCAGTGGCTCAGTGCTTCCTGGCCTGTCCATCTCCCTGGGAGAAGTGGGCACAGAGGCAGCATGCTGACCTGTACTGCCAGGGCAATGTTGTTGAGGAAGGTTGCCAAACTATCAATAAATACTTCCAAAGAAATGACTTGGGGTTCCTCTAGGATGTTCCCTCTCAAGCAGTGTCTCTTAATTCCTTCCTATTAACTCTGAGTTGGTTTGGAAATCCGACATTCCACTTTCTTCCTGGGATGAAGTATTTAAAAACTGGAAATAAAAGACGCAGTTTTGATGTGTTTTGCTCTGACTTGGTGCCATTTTGCATCCCAGCTGACTCCTGCAGCATCTGCTTGCTTTGTGTGTCCTTTGGCCTTGGTATTTGGCACCTGAGACTCCCAAAACTTTCTTAACCACTAAGAAACTGCTGCGCTGTATCTACCCACTGCTGTTTCTACTGGTCCTTCTCCTCCAATCTCCTGCCTCCTCCCTCATTCAGCATATAAGGGATAACAGTCACACAGTATCACAGTATTGCCAAGGTTGGAAGAGATCTCAAAGATCATAGTATCATAGTATCAGTCAGGGTTGGAAGGGACCACAAGGATCATCTAGTTCCAACCCCCCTGCCATGGGCAGGGACATCCTGTTGCACAGGACAGGAAAAGGCAACCCTTGCTCTAGAGTGATGCTTTCCAAGGCCCAAGCAGCACAAATGGTGAGGCTCGAGGTGGGGAGGATGTGTGAGAGGTAATGTGGCATCTGGCTTGCTTTGCTACAGCAGCGAGCGGTAGAGACCGACTCGGCGTCCTTTCAGCCTGCTGCACTCCCCAGCAAAGAGCCTGGTTCTGGTGGTGTGAGGCTAACAAGCTTAATCATCCCCTACCTGCTTGGGCATTTACAAAAGATAAACTATTTCCGTGGGCACCATTTGAACCACACACAAATGTGCTTTCCTGGCAGCTTCTACTTAGAAGTGCAAACTAGAAAGTGAGGTCCAGGCACGATTTGCTTCTGCCGTTCGAACAGGAAGCAACACCACAAGCAGCAAATACAACTGTGCTCCTCTGGGCTCTCTGGCTTTTATTCATTCATTGCATTGTTTTACTGTATGTTTCTGAGAAGGGTGATGTAAGTGACACTGGCAGAGAGCTGAGCCCTCTGCTACAGGCAGTGCCAGTGAGCTCTCCAGGGATGTGTGGGTGTCACCCTGCTACTGCCTTTGCAAACCACCAACCTCCATCAGCGGCTTTATTTAACAGAATCATCCGAGCAGGGGATGCTTTGTCTTTTAGTTGACACTGTGTTCATTTGTGTGCCTTGCCAGCTGATCAAAGTGAGGGTAGAGGGAAGGGAGCTGCTCCTCTGGCACTCCGGGAGCCTGCCCTTGAGAGGAATACTGCCCTCAGACCCTCCTTGTGGACCTTCATGAAGGCAAGGCATGGTGGGAGTGGCTGTGAAGCAGGAGACGGACTTGGCTCTGGCCTTGTGTGTGCTGTTACCTGCTGTGGTGGGTTGAAGTTTCCCCCCAGCATTAACTTTTGCCAGAGCAACTCAGTTAGAAGCCAATGGAGCTGTATTTACAAGCACAATCTACACTCTACAGTGGAATGCAGTGAATGTGTACAAAATAGACAGGAGTTACAATATCAGGAACAGTGTGGCCAGCAGGAGCAGGGAGGTCATTCTGCCCCTGTACACTGCACTGGTTAGGCCACACCTCGAGTCCTGTGTCCAGTTCTGGGCCCCTCAGTTTAGGAAGGATGTTGACTTGCTGGAAGGTGTCCAGAGAAGGGCAACAAGGTTGGTGAGGGGTTTGGAACACAAGCCCTATGAGGAGAGGCTGAGGGAGCTGGGGTTGCTTAGCCTGAAGAAGAGGAGACTCAGGAGAGACCTTCTTGCTCTCTACAACTCCCTGAAGGGATGTTGTAGCCAGGCAGAGGTTGGTCTCTTCTCCCAGGCAGCCGGCACCAGAACAAGAGGACACAGTCTCAGGCTGTGCCAAGGCAGGTTTAGGCTGGAGGTTAGGAGGAAGTTCTACACAGAGAGAGTGATTGCCCATTGGAATGGGCTGCCTGGGGAGGTGGTGGAGTCACTGTCATTGGAGGTGTTCAGGAGGAGACTTGATGGGGTGCTTGGTGACATGATCTAGTTGTTTGATGGGTTGGATTGGTTGATGGGTTGGACGCGATGATCTTGAAGGTCTCTTCCAACCTGGTTTATTGTATTATTGTATTAATATTATACAGGTATTTACAATTAATAAACAGCACAAGGATCCCCCTGGCCTAGGACCAGGGGAAGCTACCAGCTTCTCCCTCCCTGCCTCTCCCTGTACCCCTGTACAAAAGGGACCAGAGAGAGGAGCAGAGACTTTAGACTTAGCCAAGGCCAGCCAGAGCATACAGGTTATCTCTCCTGAGCAAAGCAAAACAGCTGAGATCAAAAAAGGAAGAATTGCTATGGTACAGCTCCTCTTATTCTAGATATTTACCCAATGACTTTGTTCAGAATAATCTTTTGTTTCCCTTTTCACACCCAAGAGTGATTTGTTTATGTTTTTCTACTTTTCTGCTCGAAATCTGTGACTGAATTTTAAAGGCACAGCCTGAAACCACCACACCAGCTCCTTGTAGGGGGTGGGAGGAACATTTGTTTCTGGGACTGTCAACCAAGTACAAGAATTCAGCAACGAGGCAGGGAGCCGCTGGGTTTTATTGTTGCTTTAAGCGTGAGGGGCTGGATGGGTGAGTGCTGGGAGCAGCACGGCAAACCGCGAGGGACCCTGTCTCCTCACAGCCCCCTGCGGGGCTGCGAATGGGGAGGAGAGGCTCACTGTCGCGTTTGAAACAGGAGGGCTACGACCGATTGCTGTTAAATGTGGCAGCCGTGCCCCACGCAGGGGCCGCAGGATGAAAGGCAGAGACAGCCTGAACTGTAAAGACGTTTTCCTTTCCCTGGTAATGAGGGAGGCACACTGTGGCGGCGGAGCCGGGGAGAGGGAGCCCGTGAGATGCTAATTCCTGCTCCTGCCGCTTTGATGTGAAGCAAATGCCCGTTTGAAATTGCAAACGGACGGGAGTCAGATAGCGGCCAGCGAGTGGCTTACAGGCTTAATGAAGTGGGACGTACGCTTCTGCCTGACAGTGTTAGGAGTGGCAAGCAATTCACAGAGGAATTACTGAAGGTCTAAAAGAGGGGGGGGGGGGGGGGAAGGGGGAAGGGGAAGGATGTCACAGGGTAATTGTCGCCACTGACAGTGTTTTCTGTCTCTGGGAAGCTGTAGCTGTGGCTAAGCCCATAGCCACTCTGTGCCTAAGCCCATAGCCACTCTGTGCCTAGAGAGAAGCCATGAAGGTGCTGCTGTACTATTGCATGTCTAGGGCACATGTCCTGTGGAAGGCATCCTGCTTACTGGCGTCCTGCTGTCTGGTCTCAGAGTGTGAATATCAACTTGGTGCATTCCCTAGGTGAGACAAAGGTATGGGGGGGCTAAGTTGATTGGCCATTGGAATGGGCTGCCCAGGGAGGTGAAGGAGTCACCATCACTGGAAGTGTTTAGGAAGAGACTGGATGAGGCATTTGGTGCCATGGATTAGTTGATTATATGGTGTTGGGTGGTAGGTTGGACTTGATGATCTCTGAGGTCTTTTCCAACCTGGTTGATTCTATTCTATTCTATTCTATTGGACTTGATCAAGACAAAACTTGTGACAGCTCAACTAATGAGGCTGGTTTGTGGCAGACCCAGAGGCTCCTGGGAATGGAGTCATCAAGACACAAGCAGTAATCTAAGAGCTCACCCTGAACAACCACATCTTCTTAAGACTGTTTTGGGCACAGATCTGACCTGTTTTGAAGAATGAATGTCTAAAGGGATATTTATCACAGTATCACAGTATCACTAAGGTTGGAAGAGACCTCGAAGATCGTTGAGTCCAACCTGTCACCACAGACCCCATGACTAGACCATGGCACCAAGTGCCACGTCCAGTCCCCTGTTGAACACCTCCAGGGATGGTGACTCCACCACCTCCCTGGGCAGCACATCCCAATGGTGAATGACTCTCTCAGTGAAGAACTTTCTCCTCACCTCCAGCCTAAACTTCCCCTGGCAAGATGTGATCTTAAGAGATTGTCTCACTTGTGCATGTTCTTCCAGCTTGAGACTGTGTCCCCTTGTTGTGGTGCTGGTTGCTAGAGAGAAGAGGCCAACCCCTTCCTGGCTACAACCACCTTTCAAGTAGTTGTAGAGAGCAATGAGGTTGCCCCTGAGCCTCCTCTTCTCCAGGCTAAGCAACCCCAGCTCCCTCAGCCTCTCCTCACAGGGCTGTGCTCAAGGCCTCTCCCCAGCCTTGTTGCCCTTCTCTGGACACGTTCAAGTGTCTCAATGTCCTTCTTAAACTGAGGAGCCCAGAACTGGACACAGGACCCATGGTGTGGCCTAACCAGTGCTGAGTACAGGGGCAGAATGACTTCCCTGCTCCTGCTGGCCACACTATCCCTGATGCAGGCCAGGATGCCATTGGCCTTCTTGTCCACCTGGGCACACTGCTGGCTCATGTTCCACCTATT
Organism: Picus viridis; assembly: GCA_033816785.1. Classification (NCBI taxonomy): domain Eukaryota; kingdom Metazoa; phylum Chordata; class Aves; order Piciformes; family Picidae; genus Picus; species Picus viridis. The sequence goes on along the minus strand of CM066570.1, from coordinate 33,104,840 downwards.
ATCAACCAGTACCCCCAGGTCCCTTTCCAGCAGACTCCACTCACTAGTGGAAGGTGAAGTCAGCAGAGTGTTTATATTTTTGGATACTTTATTGTTTCTTTAATTAACTCATTTTCTATTTACACACAGACTTAAAGTTACATGAGATATTTAGTCTGTAAATAAACATCATAGTGATTATCAGATAATTAAGTTGAGAACTGATGACATAAGAGGTTGAAATTTGTTCCTAATCTATCTTTGGTGTACCTCTTTTTGTGGCTCACAGACATTTTAAAGATGAGATAGGTTCTTAATATCTTGCATGCTAATTGCTTTTATTGTGACTGTGGCCTGGCAAATTATTTGGTTCAGTTTAAGCTATTTAAGTCTGGTTTGTGCATATTTTTCTCCCCTCTGTTGTGACTTTATGCTTAGCCAAATTAATAGGACAAATATGGTCTGTTTCAGAGTTCTATTCCATTTGCTGTGGTTGGACTAGATGAAGCTTTTGTGAGGGCGTGCTGTGGCAACTCTTCACACAAATGTTTTCCATTATCAATCCCTCTCTATTTCATACTGACCTTAAACTTTGTATTTAGAATAGAATAGAATAGAATAGAATAGAATAGAATAGAATAGAATAGAATAGAATAGAATAGAAAAGAATAAACCAGGTTGGAAGAGACCTTCAAGATCATCGAGTCCAACCTATCATCCAACACCACCGAATCAACTAAACCATGGCACCAAGCACCCCATCAAGTCTCCTCCTGAACACCTCCAATGAAGGTGACTCCACCACCTCTTCAGGTAGCCCATTCCAATGGGCAATCACTCTCTCTGTATAGAACTTCCTCCTGACCTCCAGCCTAAACCTTCCCTGGTGCAGCTTGAGACTGTGTCCTCTTGTTCTGGTACTGGTTGCCTGGGAGAAGAGACCAACCTCTGCCTGGCTACAATCTCCTTCAGGTAGTTGTAGAGAGCAATAAGGTCGCCCCTGAGTCTCCTCCTCTCCAGGCTAAGCAACCCCAGCTCCCTCAGCCTTTCCTCATAGGGCTTGTGTTCCAAACCCCTCCCCAACTTTGTTGCCCTTCTCTGGACACCTTCCAGCAAGTCAACATCCTTCCTAAACTGAGGGGCCCAGAACTGGACACAGGACTCAAGGTGTGGCCTAACCAGTGCAGTGTACAGGGGCAGAATGACCTCCCTGCTCCTGCTGGCCACACTGTTCCTGATGCAGGCCAAGATGCCATTGGCCTTCTTGTCCACCTGGGCACACTGCAGGCTCATGTTCAGCCTAGTACCAGTCCCCCCAGGTCCCTCTCTGCCTGGCCACTCTCCAGCCATTCTGACCCCAGCCTGTAGCACTGCCTGGGGTTGCTGTGGCCAATGTGCAGAACCCAGCACTTGGATGTGTTCAATCTCCTGCCCTTGGACTCTGCCCATCTGTCCAGCCTGTCGAGGTCCCTCTGCAAAGCCTCTCTGCCCTCCAGCAGATCAACTCCTGCCCCCAGCTTGGTGTCATCTGCAAATTTACTGATGATGGACTCAATGCCCTCATCCAGATCATCAATAAAGATGTTGAAGAGCATGGGGCCCAGCACTGATCCCTGGGGCACACCACCAGTGACTGGCTGCCAGCTGGCTGTGGCACCATTCACCACCACTCTCTGGGCTCAGCCTCTAGCCAGTTCCTACCCCAGCTCAGAGTCCTGCTGTCCAAGCCAGGGGCTGCCAGCTTAGCCAGGAGTTTGCTGTGGGGGACAGTGTCAAAGGCCTTGCTGAAGTCCAGGCAGACCACATCCACAGGCCTCCCCACATCCACCAGGCTGTCACCTGGGCATAGAAGGAGATCAGGTTGGTCAGGCAGGACCTGCCCTTCCTGAATCCATGCTGGCTGGGCCTGATCCCTTGGCCATCCTGTAAGTGCTGTGTGATTGCACTCAAGCAATTTGGGGAAGTGCCTATTTGTAGACCACCCTGAAACACGTCTAAGGAGCAGTTTGTAGTCCCACATAATGAATTTCAGCCTACTGATGACAGTGCTTTAGGACTCTCTTCAGATACTAAAGAACAAACAGTCCTCCAGGAAATTGTATCTGGTTTTCCTGTTCCCTCTCCCGAGCTCCTGTGCCTGGCCCAGCCAAAATAAACTCTCAAGGCATGTAAACAATCCATCTTAATGTAGCCTTCCACATGGAAGCTATTGACTGGCTGTGGAGTCCCTGTGAATAATCTCCCTGGCTTGTTACCCATCAGGCCACCAGTGCTGTCACTGCCCTGGGCTCTCCATGGCACCGGGGTGGTGACAGTCACTGATGGTGAAGCTGCTGCTGGTGCCTGAATTGTTAGTAGAGGGGCAGCAGCACCCAAAACTGCTCCCTTGCTCTGCTGGGCTTTGATTTTCCCTTACCACCAGAAACTATTCTTTCTCAACATTTTCTCTGGCAGGGAGATGGAAGACATGCTTCATCTCCTGGAGATTCAGTAGCACTTGCTGAGAGCCACAGTTGTTCTGCAGGCATCCTCTCCCTCCTCCTCCTTGCTGCTTTGTGGCAGAATTTTTTGTTATTGCCATCAAAAGTGCACACTAGGAATGGCAGGGGTTATGTCTCTCCTTTGGTGGTGGTTTCAGCTCCAAGTTTCTCAAGGAATGAGGAAAGGATGCTGTCAATGGAAATTACATCCCTACAGCAAGAGTAATGATAGGGGCTACCTGTGCCTGGAGGTGCTCAGAAAGGGATTGGACGTGGCACTGGAAGCCATGGCTTAGTTAGCCATGAGGTGACAGGTTGGACTTGATGATCTCTGAGGTCTTTTCCAACCTTGTTGATTCTATGATTCTATGATGGGCAGTTATTCTCCTCTGTTGCATTCAGTCCCTGAGGAGACTCATGAACTACATCAGTATACAAGGTACTGAGCAGATTTGCACAGGAAGAGCAACTTTTGTCACCCATTTGCTGCCTCCTCAGGTCTGAGTGGAGCCGCTGATCCCAAGTGCCAAGCAGCAGTAGGCACCCAGCACAGAACCAAACTCTGCCTGCTGCCTAGCTGTTCTTGCCCAGATGCCCCTGGGAGGCATCTTGCGTCTATGAAACAAGGCTGGCTGGAGGCCAGGCACTAGCGGTGTCCCCCAGGGAGCAGTTCTGGGCCCCATCCTGTTCAGTATCTTTGTTGATGATCTGGATGAGGGGATTGAGTCCATCATCAGTAGGTTTGCAGATGACACAAAGTTGGGAGCAGGAGTTGATCTGTTAGAGGATAGAAGGGCTCTCCAGAGGGACCTTGACAGGCGGGACAGATGGGCAGAGTCCAATGTGATGGCATTCAACAAGTCCAAGTGCCAGGTGCTGCATTTTGGCCACAACAACCCCATGCAGTGCCACAGCCTGGGGTCAGAGTGGCTGGAGAGCAGCCAGGCAGAAAGGTACCTGGGGGTACTGGTTGATAGTAGGCTGAACATGAGCCAGCAGTGTGCCCAGGTGGCCGAGAGGACCAATGGCATCCTGGCCTGCATCAGGAACAGTGTGGCCAGCAGGAGCAGGGAGGTCATTCTGCCCCTGTACACTGCACTGGTTAGGCCACACCTTGAGTCCTGTGTCCAGTTCTGGGCCCCTCAGTTTAGGAAAGATGTTGAGTTGCTGGAAGGTGTCCAGAGAAGGGCAACAAAGCTGGGGAGGGGTTTGGAGCGCAGCCCTGTGAGGAGAGGCTGAGGGAGCTGGGGTTGCTTAGCCTGGAGAAGAGGAGGCTCAGAGGAGACCTTATTGCTGTCTACAACTCCCTGAAGGGAGGTTGTAGCCAGGCAGAGGTTGGTCTCTTCTCCCAGGCACCCAGCACCACAACAAGAGGACACAGTCTCAAGCTGCACCAGGGGGAGTTTAGGCTGGAGGTGAGGAGAAAGTTCTTCCCAGAAAGGGTAATTGGCCATTGGGATGTGCTGCCCAGGGAGGTGGTGGAGTCACTGTCCCTGGAAGTGTTCAAGAGGGGATTGGACGTGGCACTTGAAGCCATGGTTGAGTTAGTCATGAGGTGTTGGGTGACAGGTTGGACTTGATGATCTCTGAGCTCTTTTCCAACCTTATTGATTCTATGATTCTAAGCTGTGGTGCTGCACACACCTTTCTGCACACTACACACATGAGGCAGGCCCCTGCTGCCAGCCTCCTGTCCAGCCACGCTCTCCTTCTGAGCCTGCAGTGCCTGGTGCTTGCATGCCAAACTGCAGTATTGAGAAGGACTCTTGGCTATTTTTGCCATAATTGGTTCTGTTTTTTGCTAATGATCTGAAATGTGGCATCTCTTCCTGCCTCAGAGTGTTACTTTGATAACCAGCTTTAAGGAAGAAGATTAAGACTGTTGCTAGCAGTGGAGGCTGCAGGACATATGGGCGCTGCAGATCTGTTAGTGATAGACAGAAAGTTGTTTTGAGGCAGTGAGACAGATTGTCTGGGAGTCCTGGCTTAGGAGCAATGAAAGGCTGATGAGGTAAGTAGTGCTGGGAAAATCCTGTTAGGGAAGGAAAAGGGGAGACTGGAACTGAGTGGTCACAGGATGCCTGGTATTGAATATGCATTTTCTCTACAAAATTGAATTCACTTTTTGGCACAGAAATGGCATTTGTATTTCCCTATTGCACTTGCTTCACTAGCAGGCTTGGAAGGCACTCTGAACTTCCCAGCATTTAGTAATGGATTAGAACCAAAAGTATGTTCTGAGCCTTCAAGGCAATTTGGTCTAGGTTTGGGTCTGACATTTCCACCTGCATCTCTTTTTGCAGGTGCCATTGGAGTGGGATGAAGAATCCAGAACAGAATACCCAGATCTGGTCCCTGTTAGAAACAATGGTGTAGAAACATTCCTTGCTGAGACAGAGGGGAGCTATTGCTGAATTCAGGCAGGCAGTTACCTTTGGGTAACTACCAGCATCATTTCTCCAGGGCTGTGAGCTGCCTGGCATCTGGAGTCTATGTTTCCATGTTGGGCACAGTTTGCAGATGTCCTGGTTTTAGCTCAGCTGGCAGCTGAGCCCTGGCAGTCTGTTCAGGACATCCTTCTCCCTGCCCCCTCCCTCCCCTCCAGGTGGGCAAGGAGGAAAAGGATCCAGGAGGCAGAGATGTTAGTTGAGATAAGAAGAATTTAGTGCCTTATGGCAGGGAAATCAGATTGCACAAAAGAAGCCAGAAATACCGGTGTGTGCAGCAGCAGGGGAGCAGACAAAAGGCAAACCACTCACACCCATCACACCGCAGGACCAGACAAAGGGAGGCAGCCCTGCCTGGAGCCCAAGGAAACAAAAAAACCCCAACACATGAAAAGCCCAGAGCAAGAAACATTACAAACTATAGAACACACTTCAAGTCCCATAACTCTGCCCTGTTAGTATGGGGTAGAATAACAATCTGTCTTGCACTGCACAACTGTGGGGAGCTGTGGAGTACCCCTAACCCTAACCAACTCTAACCCTAACCAGATCTAACCCTAACCCTTGTCCCTTCCAGTGGGGCCACTCAGCTTAAACTAATACAGCAGCACTCTTCCTAAAGCACTTCCTTGGCTGTCTCTGGTCAGTGGGTGATTTGCTGCCTGTTCCTCTGCCATAGCTAGATTAGCTGTGATTTATCCAGGACAGGGTTGAAACTGGCGCTGCTGTGGGTATCAAAGTTATCTCATGGTGAAGGGTGATTGTTGTGCACCACAAGGGGACAGGCTGAGATAAAAGACACAGGAGTCTGGATTGACCAGATGAATAGGTTTGAGAGGAGGTTACCCCAAATCCTTCAGATGTGTTCCTAAATGCAGCCTGCTTCACTCCCTGCACCCTTGTGGCAGGCTTGTCTCCCTTTTTATTCTCTGCTTTTTCAGGAGGTGATGGGAGGGTGAGCAAGGGAACAAATCCTTCTGCAGAAGCAGCACCCTGTTGGCAGAGAGAACACTTCTGCCGTCAAGGACACATTCTCTCTGGGGACAGTTCAGTCATGATTCACCCTCATAAGAGGCAGGAGAGAGGAGAGGAATGGCTGGAGGCAGCATCCCTGGGTAGCAGAAGAAATGCCTGGGAGGTGAGGTGCACAGGGGCCAAGCCGTGAATAGACTTGGAGGGAGGCTGGGATGTGCAAACAGGATGGGTCTCATGAAAGCACAGAACAGTCTAGGCTGGAAGGGGGTCTCAAAAGATCATCCAGTCCAAGTTTTCATGGGAAATGGAATCTAGGTGAGAGTATTTGGCACCCTGTCTAGTTGCATCTTGAAAACCTGCAGTGATGGGGACTCCACCACATCCCTAGGAAGGTTGTGTCAGTGATTGATTGTTCTCACAGTAAAAACTCTATTTCAAGATGAAATGTCTCCTATATAGCTTGCAGTCCTTGCCTCTTGTCCTCCTCATGTTGCTCCCTGTGAAGCAGGCATCTCTCTAATTTGTAGCCACTTTTTAGGTACTGGAAAAGTGTGATTAGGTATCCCCTGATCAAAACAGACCAAACTGTCTGTCTTTCCTCAGTGCAAGTTCTCCAATCCTTTGATCATCTTTGTGACCCTTCTTTGGGTCACCTCCAGTTGTGAGAGACTAAATCTTGTCTCTCTTGATGTGACTCAACAAAGATAAAATTACCTTTGCTGCTGGCCCAGACAATAGCTGATGGGTATTGGGCAGAGGCCACTGGATAATGACTCTCTGGAATGTGCATAGATAAAGATTGCTCACCGGACCGCAGCTGCCCTGAAGTAATGGGCAGAGGCCACTGCTATGGATACTCTCTGGAATATGCATACTCACCACCCAGACACCTACCTAAAACTGTATCAAAGATCTGAGCAACTACTGGCTCAGGAAAAGGAAATGACCTGGGCAATGCAGCTCAGAAGGAAAATGAAGAGAATACCAGGAGAGGAAAGGACAGACACAGCAGCAAAAGACATCACCATGTAGCCTGGAGGCAGCAGACCAGGAGGAACCCTCTCTCCATGTCCTAAGTTCTGCCTGCCTCAACTCGTGGAGCTGAAGAGGCTGCTCAGAGAAGGGTTTGGACTTGGACTTTGGGATCCCTCCCTCCCCTGCTCCGCTGGAGGACAGCACAGCCAGCAAGGATGACCTCTCCTCCATGCCAAAGCTGCAGCAGCCTTCCTCCACAGACCCAAACTTGGGGGGTGAGGGGTGTGGTAATATAATTCCTTTCCTCTTCTCTCTCCCTCTTTGCTCTATTTTCTCTCACTTTCTCCTTCTGATCGATCCACTTCATTCTGTTAATAAACATCCTCGAGGGCTGTTGATATTTTGGCCTCATTTATGCCTCTGATTTCATAACACAGGAATATTCAAAAGCACTGAGGCTCTTTCCCTCTCTGGACCGGGGCAGCAGGCTGTCCCTGCCTTGTTTGAGTTGCGGGGACTGGAACTGGGCACAGTATGCTAGATGTGACCTGACAAGGAGAGAGTAGAGTGGGATGATCACATCCCTACCTCTGCTAGTAGTGTCCTTGTGGATGCAGCTCTGGAGCCAGTTTGGTTTTGTTGCTGTAGCAATGCACTGCTGATGTGTTCAGCTTGGCTATCAGGAGCTTCTGGTCCTTGAGTACCCCCCACCTCCAAGAACTAAAAGGAGACCCCTTGGGGGCAGATGCTTTGTCTGCAAGGTTTGTGTTTCTGCCAGGGGTACTGCAGAAGTTGCCTGGCTGCCATGCTGCAGTGCCTTGCCCATCCCCCCAGGGAGTGGGGAGCTGGCCAGCAAGCACAGGTGGCAGATGCACACTGAGGGTGGACAAAGTAGTTGTAGCCTTGGTCAGGAAGTCTGAAAAGCCAAGGTACATGTCACCTCCCCACTTCTGCAGAGCAGCTTCTCCTTTCTTGGAAGTGGACCTTTCTTGGAAGGGGGGCTGCAAGAAAGCTGGGGAGGGGCTCTTTAGGGTGTAAGGTAATGATAGGACTGGGGGGATGGAACAAAACTAGAAATGGGTAGATTCAGACTGGATGTTAGGAAATTCTTCCCCATGAGGGTGATGAAACACTGGCACAGGTTGCCCAGGGAGGTGGTGGAAGCCTCAGCCCTGGAGGTTTTAAGGCCAGGCTGGATGTGGCTGTGAGCAACCTGATCTAGTGTGAGGTGTCCAGGCCCATGGCAGGGGGTTGGAACTACACATTTGCCACAACAACCCCATGCAGAGCTACAGGCTGGGGTCAGAGTGGCTGGAGAGCAGCCAGGCAGAAAGGTACCTGGGGGGACTGGTTGAGAGTAGGCTGAACATGAGCCAGCAGTGTGCCCAGGTGGACAAGTAGGCCAAGGGCATCCTGGCCTGCATCAGGAACAGTGTGGCCAGCAGGAGCAGGGAAGTCATTCTGCCCTGGACTCAGCACTGCTGAGGCCACACCTTGAGTCCTGTGTCCAGTTCTGGGCCCCTCAGTTTAGGAAGGATGTTGACTTGCTGGAAGGTGTCCAGAGAAGGGCAACAAAGCTGGGGAGGGGTCTGGAGCACAGCCCTGTGAGGAGAGGCTGAGGGAGCTGGGGTTGCTTAGCCTGGAGAGGAGGAGACTCAGGGGAGACCTTCTTGCTCTCTACAACTATCTGAAGGTGGGGGTTGGTCTCTTCTCCCAGGCAACCAGCACCCGAACAAGAGGACACAGTCTCAAGCTGTGCCAGGGGAGGTTTAGGCTGGATGTTAGGAAGAAGTTCTTCCCAGCAAGAGAGATTGGCCATTGGAATGTGCTGCCCAGGGAGGTGGTGGAGTCACCATCACTGGAGGTGTTTAGGAAGAGCCTGTTTTAGGCACTTGGTGCCATGGTTTAGTTGATTAGATGGTGTTGGGTGATAGGTTGGACCTGATGATCTCGAAGGTCTTTTCCAACCTTGTTAATTCTAGTCTAGTCTAAGCTATTCTATTCTATTCTATTCTATTCTATTCTATTCTATTCTATTCTATCCTATCCTATCCTATCCTAATCTATTCTATTCTATTCTATTCTATTCTATTCTATTCTATTCTATTCTATTCTATTCTATTCTATCCTATCCTATCCTATCCTATCCTATCCTATCCTATCCTATCCTATCCTAATCTATTCTATTCTATTCTATTCTATTCTATTCTATTCTATTCTATTCTATTCTATTCTATTCTATTCTATTCTAGTCTAGTCTATAACTGGATGATCCTTGAGGTCCCTTCCAACCCTAACAATTCTATGCTTCTAAGTGCTGAGGGCTGGGGCTGGGGGAAGCTGTGGCTTCCTCCTTGCAGATCCGCTGCTCACCACCATGGGCTCCGTGCATACACGTCTTCCTGGCAAGGCTCAGTCCGTGGGCATGGCACTTGGAAAAGATTTCCCTGGTGCTTTTGTGGAAACTCTTTGTGTCTTTTTCTGTAAAATGCCTTGTTTGTTTTTCAAATCCTGATTTTCCACTTTGCTGAGTTGCACAGCTGACTCTCAGCACCCTGAGTCTCCATGTGAAGCTGTCACTCTCTTACCTACCTGAATGTTTCTTCGCTTTTCTTGCATCATGGGAGTGAGCTCAACAAGGGCCTTCCCATTTCCCTTGCCTGAACTCAGCACTGTCAGCCACAGCAAAACTGCAAATACCTTGCCAACTTTCTGCTCTTCTTGGCAACAACTCTGAACCTTTGTGAAAATCTTGCAGTTGCATGACCTACAGAGCCAAAAAGGTGAGCACTATCTGGCAGCAGATGAATCGGGTTGGAAAGACACCCTGGAAAATGAGAAGGGCCATACAGAGCTGTAGGAACACAGGCACATCCCACATCATCTGGCAGCTTCTGGGGGGATGGGAAGTTATCTTCTGCCCCTTCTGCAGACAGAGGGGAAGCAGAGCTCATTGGATGGCTGTCATCTAGTGGGGACAATGCTTGGACTCTTCAGCTGGATTTTGGAGAGTTTGACCTGTCCCATCCTGCCTACTTATGATGGTGGTCAGGGAAGAGTGCCAGGCCCCCACCTGAGGCCTGTTACAATACAATACAATACAATACACCAGGTTGGAAGAGACCTTCAAGATCATCGTGTCCAACCCATCAACCAAGCCAACCCACCCAAACAACTAAACCATGGCACCAAGCACCCCATCAAATCTCCTCCTGAACACCTATAATGAAGGTGACTCCACCACCTCCCCAGGCAGCCCATTCCAATGGGCAATCACTCTCTCTGTATAGAACTTCTTCCTAACATCCAGCCTAAACCTCCCCTGGCGCAGCCTGAGACTGTGTCCTCTTGTTCTGGTGCTGGCTGCCTGGGAGAAGAGACCAACCTCTGCCTGGCTACAACCTCCCTTCAGGTAGTTGCAAAGAGCAATAAGGTCACCCCTCAGTCTCCTCTTCTCCAGGCTAAGCAACCCCAGCTCCCTCAGCCTCTCCTCATAGGGCTTGTGTTCCAAACCCCTCACCAACTTTGTTGCCCTTCTCTGGACACCTTCCAGCAACTCAACATCCTTCCTAAACTGAGGGGCCCAGAACTGGACACAAGACTCAAGGTGTGGCCTAATCAGTGCAGTGTACAGGGGGAGAATGACCTCCCTGCTCCTGCTGGCCACACTGTTCCTGATGCAGGCCAGGATGCCATTGGCCTTCTTGGCTGCCTGGGCACACTGCAGGCTCATGTTTAGCCTACCATCAAACAGCACCCCCAGGTCCCTCTCTGCCTGGCTGCCTCTCTGACCCCAGCCTGTAGCACTGCCTGGGGTTGCTGTGGCCAATGTGCAGAACCCAGCACTTGGATGTGTTCAATCTCCTGCCCTTGGACTCTGCCCATCTGTCCAGCCTGTCGAGGTCCCTCTGCAAAGCCTCTCTGCCCTCCAGCAGATCAACTCCTGCCCCCAGCTTGGTGTCATCTGCAAATTTACTGATAATGGACTCAATGCCCTCATCCAGATCATCAGTAAAGATGTTGAAGAGCATGGGGCCCAGCACTGATCCTTGGGGCACACCACTAGTGCCTGGCTGCCAGATGGATGTGGCACCATTCACCACCACTCTCTGGGCTCAGCCTCCAGCCAGCTCCTAACCCAACACAGTGTGATCCTGTAGCTGTTGCCAGCTCTGTTCACTGTTGATTCTTCACTTTTCCTTTGAATTCTAACTCTGGGTTGGGATGAGCCTCTGGTTTTGAATGCTGTTTAGGAGGAATTGAAGAAGGGTGGCCTGAAAACCTGGGACACTGGCCCCTGAGCCACAGCCCACAGGACAGTCAGAAGTGACCCAAGGAAGCCTAGGCTGTTATGGGTTTTCTGGTTAAGAGATGGACAAGAAGCCTGCAGGGAGATGTACAAGAAAGTCAAATTAACCCCACAGTTTCTTGCTTCAGAATGTAGAGAATCACCAGACCATGATAAACCTGGAAGAAACCACCATGGGCTTTTAGTGGTCGTAAGCAACATTATTACCAGCAGGATTCTGCCACATCTTTGTTGACTGATGGGGTTTGTATCTGAAAATCAATATTACCTCCAGCCTCAGGAGCAAACATTGGAGAGAGAAGTATTTTGCAGGCCTTGCAAGGAGCTCTGTCTGGTCCTGGAAGAGCATCTGCTCCATACTCAGCACTCAGTGAAGGTGACACTAGGTCAGGAGAGGCATACTGTGAGGTGCCTGCCCTCTCCCTCAGCGAAGCTCTTGGCCTTCACTGCAGCTTGGTTCATGAAATGTGGTTACTTCCCCACCAGACAGAGCTCCTGTGCTCTCCTGCCTAGTGTCTGTGACCTCTTCCTGCTGGTGTGTCTGTGCACCGGCAGAGCCACATCCTTGGTGCTCAACCAAGCAAGTGTGTGCTGGAAGGGGAAGTGCAGCTGGCAGCTCTTGGCTTGGTTTCTGGTGGCAGAACTTGCAGCTAGTGCCTGACAGACAGCTCAGCACTGTGGTTGTTTTCTCACACTGTTGCCACAAGTCAAACCTCTCTGCTTCACCTCTATAAAACTTTTCCAGTGAGACAGAGGCTTGGGGGTCTCTGTTAGGCATGCCTGCACACGAGCTGCCCTGAGAACAGAACAGAATTAGCCAGGTTGGAAAAGGCCTTCGAGATCATTGAGTCCAACCTATCACCCAACACCATCTCATCAACTAAACCATGGCACCAAGTGCCACATCCAATCCCCTTTTGAACACCTCCAGTGATGGTGACTCCACCACCTCCCTGGGCAGCACATTCCAGTGGCAAATTCCTCTTGCTGGGAAGAACTTCTTCCTAATATCCGGCCTGAACCTTCCCTGGCACAGCTTGGGACTGTGTCCTCTTGTTCTGGTGCTGGTTGCCTGGGAGAAGAGACCAACCCCCACCTGCCCACAACAATTCTGTGATTCTGTGATTCTGTGTTAACCTCTCTTCAGGTAGTTGTAGAGAGCAAGAAGGTCTCCCCTGAGCCTCCTCTTCTCCAGGCTAAGCAACCCCAGCTCCCTCAGCCTCTCCTCACAGGGCTGTGCTCCAGACCCCTCCCCAGCCTTGTTGCCCTTCTCTGGACACATTCAAGTGTCTCAATATCTTTCCTGAACTGAGGGGCCCAGAACTGGACACAGGACTCAAGGTGTGGCCTAACCAGTGCTGAGTCCAGGGCACAATGACTTCCCTGCTCCTGCTGGCCACACTGTTCCTGATGCAGGCCAGGATGCCATTGGCCTTCTTGTCCACCTGGGCACACTGCTGGCTCATGTTCAGCCTACTATCTACCAGTCCCCCCAGGTCCCTCTCTGCCTGGCTGCTCTCCAGCCTCTCTGACCCCAGCCTGTAGCACTGCCTGGGGTTGTTGTGGCCAATGTGCAGAACCCGGCACTTAGATGTGTTCAGTCTCCTGCCCTGGGTCTCTGCCCATCTGTCCAGCCTGGCAAGGTCCCTCTTGAAGGACTCTTTGCACTGGGATGGTGGCCTGGGACACTGCCTGCTTCTCTTCAGCTTCCTTCAGGGTGGTGCAGGAGAGTGAGGCCTCCGTCTGGTGCTGTGTGGCCGTTAATCACATTGCATGGCTGTTCCCAGCAGCTGGCCTGGCTGGTGTCTTGGAGGAAGCAGGGATGGAGTGTAATGATGTGTAGCAGGAGGCCTGTGTGTGGGACTTGGAGTCAGGAAGGCCGCCAGAACATTTTGGCTGACCTTGGTCAGGACAAGAGATTTTCACCCGGAGGTCTGATGTTTGGTCTGAATAATGTTGCTGTGATGAAGATACAAAGATGGAGAGACTCCAGCCCTCCACTTGGAGGGAGCTGTAGTGGATAATTATCTTTCCAGCTAAGAGCATATGACATTTATTCCTGATAGGCCTTGTCTGACTCTAACTTTCAGCCACTTTTGCCTTTCTCCACAGACTCTGTGAAGGCACTTGATGAAAGCATTTCACAAGTGCTTTTGTGCCACCCAGGCTAAGCTCATCATGCCCTTCACTGGGCAGCATTTTCCCCACTCTTGGAAGATCAGAATTGGTTTATATGTGCAGAAGCCTAGATGTGTAAAATACTGATTTCCCAAGTGAGCCACACAAGGAGATATGCTAAAGTAATCAAAGTTGAGTCACTAGTACTTCAAAAACAGCAATTAAGGCAACTAAAGGTTTTCTTGAAGGGCCAAATAATTTCTTCACTTTAGTTTCCACCACAAAGGTGGTTCTGGAGGTGCTTACACAAAACTTTCTGGACCAATCTAGTGACAAGCGGAGTCCCTCAGGGATCAGTCCTGGGACCACGCTTGTTCAACATCTTTGTGGGTGCCATGGACAGTGGCATTGAGTGCACCCTCAGCAAGGTTGCTGATGACACCAAGCTGTGTGGTGCAGCAGACAGCTGGAGGGAAGGGATCCATCCAGAGGGACCTGGACAGGCTGGAGAGGTGGGCACAAGCCAACCTCATGAGCTTCAACAAGACCAAGGGCAGGGTCCTGCATCTGGGTCGAGGCAATCCCAGGCACAAATCCAGGCTGGGCAGGGACTGGCTGGAGAGCAGCCCTGAGGAGAGAGACTTGGGGGTGCTGGTGGACGAGAAGCTCAACAGGAGCTCTCAGTGTGCACTTGCAGCCCGGAAAGCCAATCAGATCCTGGGCTGCATCAGGAGAAGTGTGGCCAGCAGGTCAAGGGAGGTGATTCTCCCCCTCTGCTCAGCTCTGGTGAGACCCCACCTGGAGTACTGCCTCCAGTTCTGGAGCCCCTATTCCAAGAGGGATCTGGAGGTGCTGGAAGGTGTCCAGAGAAGGGCCACGAGGATGATCAGAGGGCTGGAGCACCTCTCCTATGAGGACAGACTGAAGGAGTTGGGGCTGTTCAGTCTGGAGAAGAGAAGGCTCCGAGGTGACCTCATTGTGGCCTTCCAGTATCTGAAGGGGGCTACAAGAAGGCTGGGGAGGGACTTCTCAGGCTACCAGGTAGTGATAGGACTAGGGGGAATGGAATGAAGCTGGAGGTGGAGAGATTCAGGCTAGATGTGAGGAAGAAGTTCTTCCCCATGAGAGTGGTGAAGCCCTGGAATGGGTTATCCAGGGAGGTGGTTGAGGCCCCATCCCTGGAGGTGTTGAAGCCCAGGCTGGATGAGGCTGTGGCCAGCCTGATCTAGTGTGGGGTGTCCCTGCCCATGGCAGGGGGATTGGAAATAAATGATCCTTGTGGTCCCTTCCAACCCTGACTGATTCTATGATTCTATGAATCTGAGATAGTATCAGAGACAGAGAGGAGGAGCAGGAATAAGCAGACTGTCTAAGTGCCAGTGAGCTGTTAGGTCATGATGGCATGCAGCCAAGAGTGCTCTGGAGCACAAAGATGAAAGGGCCACGTCTTGAAAAGAGACATTGCTCCTCTCACTGAAGGGGGGAAAAAAACCCACATACAAAAAAATCCCAACTCAAAGCAGTATTTGATAAGGATGGAGAATGTTGTACTCACATTTTTAACAGCTTTGGGGATGATCTGAGGAATTACAAGCCTGTTTGTCATGCATGCAAATGGATGCAGAGCCTAGCAAATTAGGAGAACTGGTCGTGCAGCTTGCACAGGTGAGACTGCTCAGAGGAGCAGCCTGCAGAGGTCTGAAAGAGGAAAGCACGATTCCTGAGCTCTTGGAAGTCTTTGACTGGTTGACAGCGGGCTGAACATGAGCCAGCAGTGTGCCCAGGTGGACAAGAAGGCCAATGGCATCCTAGCCTGCATCAGGAATAGTATGGCCAGCAGGAGCAGGGAGGTCATTGTGCCCTGTGCTCAACACTGGTTAGGCTACACCTTGAGTCCTGTGTCCAATTCTGGGACCCTCTCTTTAGGAAGGACATTGAGGCACTTGAAGGTGTCCAGAGAAGGGCAACAAAGCTGGGGAGGGATCTGGAGCACAGCCCTGTGAGGAGAGGCTGAAGGAGATGTGGTTGCTTAGCCTGGAGAAGAGGAGGCTCAGGGGAGACCTTCTTGCTGTCTACAACTCCCTGAAGGGAGGTTGTAGCCAGGTGGGGGTTGGTCTCTTCTCCCAGGCAACCATCACCAGAACAAGAGGACACAGTCTCAAGCTGCACCAGGGGAGGTTCAGACTGGGTGTTAGGAAGAAGTTCTTCTCAGTAAGAGTAATTGGCCACTGGAATATGCTGCCCAGGGAGATGGTGGAGTCACCATCACTGGAGGTGTTTAAGAAGGGACTGGATGGGGCACTTGAAGCCATGGCTTAGTCATGAGATGTTGGGTGATAGGTTGGATTCTTTGAACAAACTAGTGAATTAGCAGGGAAAGAAGCACTGTCTGACATAATTTATTTAGCTGTTTTTTTAGCAGGCTTTTTGCAAGGGTACTTCCACAATGTGGCTGCAGACATCCAGCTAACCGTGGATGAAGTGGCTTATTGTTATGGCTCCAACACTGGGTAGTAGGTGGGTAAGCAAGGTGGCCCGTGGTAGTGTGACAGATGAGGTGCCAGTGCAGCACCACGATCAATCAATGTACAGCAACCTCTGGGGACAGAAAGAAATGTGACAAAGCTGCAGGGAAGCTTAGGTCAGTCAAAAAGGAAGAGAGGAGATGGATGGAAGACCTTGAGGGGGTGGGGATTCACATGGAAGGCAGAAGGAAAAGGAGTTGACAGAAAGAGGTTAGGGATGAAAATAATTGTCTCCTCAGCATTGTATGCTTACGGCCCTGGTACTTAAGTCCTGGGTCTGTAGGACTGCAGCAGCTTAGCAGCAGGGACATAGCTGCTTTGCTGGGCAGTGTCAGGAGTCTATGTTAGACCAGTCACAGGGCTGAATCCAGAGTAGGTGACAATCTAAAAAGGGGTAGTATGTAGGGAGAACAGAGGAATCCCTTTTTGGTAATATCCAAGTCAATAACCTCCAGCCATGGAGGACTGGGCTTTTGCTGAGCCACCGGAGCACAGCTGATCAATAACTCGAAGTCCCAACTTGCACATTACCAGAGTCAATTATCAGCTCCGCTCTCTGCTTCCTTGATTATTATTTCAGCATGTAGCAGCTGTTTCACGAGCGTTATGGCCCATCACACTCTGAAGGGACTGAGTTAAATGCAGATTATTGACCGAGGAAGCCATAAGAATGTGCTGTAAAATATAGTCCTGCTTGCCCATAAATCCCCAGCAAGTCTGCTCTTTAAAACCTCCCTCTTGCAGTAGGATTGCTCTGGGTCACTCTCAAGGACCTGAAAAATGTTTTTTTTCCACCTGATTCCTGCCATCTCCTCTGTCATGTTGTTGTCTTTCCTGGCTTTCTTCCCAGAAAGAGAGATTGGCCACTGGACTGGGCTGCCCAGGGAGGTGGTGGAGTCACCATCACTGGAGGTGCTTAAGAGGAGAGTGGATGAGGCACTTGGTGCCAATGTTGAGTTGATTAGATGGTGTTGGGTGATAGGTTGGACTCAATGATCTCGAAGGTCTTTTCCAACCTGGTTAATTCTATTCTATTCTATTCTATTCTATTCTATTCTATTCTATTCTATTCTATTCTATTCTATTCTATTCTATTCTATTCTATTCTATTCTATTCTATTTTTTTCTATTCCTTTCTATTCTTATTTCTGTTCTATTATATTCTATTCTATTCTATTCTATTCTATTCTATTCTATTCTATTCTATTCTATTCTATTCTATTCTATTCCATTCTATTCTATTCTTATTCTATTCTATTCTATTCTATTCTATTCTATTCTATTCTATTCTATTCTATTCTTTACTATTTCTATTCTATTGTATTCCATTCTCTTAGATTCTATTCTTATTTCTATTCTATTCTATTCTATTCCATTCCATTCCATTCCATTCCATTCCATTCCATTCCATTCCATTCACATGAGTGAGCCGTCCTCCCTCCCTCTCTCAAGCCGCTCATCAGAGCCCCTGGGCTTCAGCAGGGACGGTTACAGTTGATTCTGCACACAGGCAAGGTCAACCGAATTCAGGGTTCCTGCTCCAGCTCTGCCTTTCCCGCTGCTCCTGAGCTTCTCACGTTGCTTCCAGTTCCTCACGTGTGGCTGAGGCTGTGGGCTTATCGTCTGAAAGCAGCCTAAACTTTGACAGGCATGAGCAGGCTAAATCATGAGCTGTTTGAACAGCAGATAATGACAGCTTTCCCTCCTCTGCCAGCCTGAAACACCGCTGGCTGGCAGCCTTGTGGTTCTTGGAGGCAGGCAGAAGTGCCTGGGTCATTTTGCTTTGCAAATCTCCTCAGCTTCAGGATGTAAACCCATTTCAAGGGAAGGGGTGCATGTCTTTATGGCTATGGACTGGGAATGCTGTAGATCTACACTGAAAATCTCTCTCTATTTAAGAGTCTGGTAGCCAGGCCAACAGTGATGATGTGCTCAGCAGCTCATTAGCTCAGTGGTGCCCTTTGTCCAAAACCTGAGAGGAGCCTGGGCTCATCCCAGGCAAGTTATTGGTTATTGCAATCATAGCATGTGCTGACAGCTCGTGTATGAAGGCACAAGCTCTTTCTTCTGCTCTAGTGGCTAGGCAGAGGAGATCGCTGGTTTTGATCACTGCCCCCAAGCTGGCAGAGCCAGCGTTTTAGCCCAGGCAGTGAAACTTTGTGCCCTTGAAGCTGGGTCCCTGCTGTTGGCAGCCTGTGGAGATTTTCTTAGTGCTTCTAAGGATTTCTTGATCTGCTTCTACCCAGGGTGCTCCCCTTCCAAGGGCAGGAGAGGATTTCACATGCTTGAGCTGGAGCCCTAAGGGATGGCTAATTTAGAGCTTGACACATTACAGGAGTTGTTTTGTGGGGTTTGGGGGTTTGGTTTGGTTGGGGGTTGGTTTGGTCTGGGGTTTTGGTTTGTTTCGTGTGTTTGTGAGGTGTGTTTGGGGTTTTTTAATACAGTTTTGGCATGACTTGAGGATGGTTTTTTTCCTGAACTTCCTCAAGTGCAGAACCCTGGCCACAGTTTTGGTTGCAAATGGTTTTAAAACCCTTCTGCTGCTGGAGCAACTGCAATCCTCAGGGCTAGGTCCTCATGAGTTCCCAGGGAGGTCTGAGTCCACCAGGCTGGTGCCCGCAGGAGCAGGGGTGCTCTGCTGGTCACAGCTCCTGAACGTGGTACTGAGCCCCAGCCACTGCAGCATCTCTGTGTCACGCAGATAACAACATTATAAGAAGCAAGGGGACATTCCTTGGGGGTGGAGAATAAGCTTTCTGTTGTCTTCTGCCCTGGTGCTTACTGCTATGAGAGCTGCCTGCCCATCAGAAAGGACTGTGATGACCTGCTGACCAGTGCTGTTTCATGTCACATGGGGTGGAAGACAAAGGGATGTGCTGCCCCGTGGGGTAACAGCGCTGTGAGAGTCCAGGCAGCACAGGCAGAGATGAGGGGAGTGGGAACTCAGTTCCTAGACTTGCTGCCCACCTTGAGGAGGCAGTGTTCTGCTCAGCAGTGCCTGTTCCCAGGTCTGGTCTTTTTACTTTCACACATGAAGGAGGCAAATGTCGTGAGGTCAGCCACCAAGGCTGCTAAGGTGGACAAAAGAGGACACAGTGACAGGTTGGACTTGATGATCTTTGAGGTCTCTTCCAACCTTTGTGATACTGTGATACTGTGATACATTGCTCAGCAGGCCAGCCAGGAGGGAGAGAAACACAATGCAAATTGTGGATGGGTCAGCAAGCCACCCAGTGGGTTTACTTCTGTGGCCTCTCAAGGGGCTGTGCTAAATCCAAGATTTCTGCCTTGAAGTTTTGTTGGTTCCCTGGCCATGACCATCTTTTCTTTTTTGGCATTTCCCAGCCTGAGACACAGGAAAGCTGTCAGTGGGTTGCAGATAAAACCAGCAAATCAGTGGAAGTGCACTGTATGTTTGAGGGACACACAGAAATGTTTCTTCTGATGGGAAAGACAAGCAGAGAGAGGATCGGACCAACAGCACAAATGCACCCTGAGTCTCCCTGCCCACAGCAGGGAAGGTCTACCTAACATTACTCCTAACATGAGACACCCTTGGAAAAGTCACAAGTCCAGCCTGTCACCACAGACCTCATGGCTAGACCATGGCACCAAGTGCCAAGCCCAGTCCCCTCTTGAACACCTCCAGGGACAGGGAATCCACCACCTCCCTGGGCAGCACATTCCAATGGCCAATCTCTCTCTCGGTGAAGAACTTTCTCCTCACCTCCAGCCTAAACTTCCCCTGGCGCAGCTTGAGACTGTGTCCTCTTGTTCTGGTGCTGGTTGCCTGAGAGAAGAGGCCAACCCCTTCCTGGCTACAACCACCTTTCAGGTAGTTGTAGAGAGCAATGAGGTCTCTCCTGAGCCTCCTCTTCTCCAGGCTAAGCAACCCCAGCTCCCTCAGCCTCTCCTCACAGGGCTGTGCTCAAGACCCCTCCCCAGCCTTGTTGCCCTTCTCTGGACACATTCAAGTCTCTCAATGTCCTTCCTAAACTGAGGGTCCCAGAACTGGACACAGGACTCAAGGTGTGGCCTAACAAATGGAGAGCACAAGGGCAGAATGACCTCCCTGCTCCTGCTGGCCACACTGTTCCTGATGCAGGCCAGGATGCCATTGGCCTTCTTGTCCACCTGGGCACACTGCTGGCTCATGTTCAGGCAGCTGTCAACCGGTACCCCCAGGTCCCTCTCTGTTTGGCAGCTCTCCAGCCACTCTGACCCCAGCCTGTAGCTCTGCATGGGGTTGTTGTGGCCAAAGTGCAGCACCTGGCACTTGGACTTGTTGAATGCCATCCTGTTGGACTCTGCCCATCTGTCCAGTCGGTCGAGGTCCTTCTGCAGAGCCCTTCCACCCTCTAAGTGATCAACATCCGCTCCCAGGATGTCTCATGCTGCTCAGCAGCTCTCCCTGAGGTTGCCTCCCCCCGACACAGAATGTTTTAGTCTTGAAAGCTAACAGCGGTGTTAGAGGTTGGTTGTGGGAAGGCTCATCATGCTTGCTCAGGAGACTGATACAGTCATGGGGTGTGCTCATGTCTCACCTCAGCTACTCATAAAAATGTTAACACATATCCTGTCCCCTCCACTCCCCACAGTGTGGTGATCTGTTAGAGGGTAGGAGAGCTCTGCAGAGGGACCTTGCCAAGCTGGACAGATGGACAGAGTCCAAGGGTAGGAGATTTAACACATCTAAGTGCCAGGTTCTACACATTGACCACAACAACCCCATGCAGTGCTACAGGCTACAGGCAGGGTCAGAGTGGCTGGAGAGCAGCCAGGCAGAGAGGGACCTGGGGGTACTGGTTGAGAGTAGGCTGAACATGAGCCAGCAGTGTGCCCAGGGGGCCAAGAAGGCAAATGGCATCCTGGCCTGCATCAGGAACAGTGTGGCCAGCAGGAGCAGGGAAGTCATTCTGCCCTGTACTCAGCACTGGTTAAGCCACACCTTGAGTCCTGTGTCCAGTTCTGGGCCCCTCAGTTTAGGAAGGACATCGAGACACTTGAAGGTGTCCAGAGAAGGGCAACAAGGCTGGGGAGAGCCTTGAGCCCTCCTGTGAGGAGAGGCTGAGGGAGCTGGGGTTGCTTAGCCTGGAGAAGAGGAGGCTCAGGGGAGACGTTATTGCTGTCTACAGCTCCCTGAAGAGAGGTTGTAGCCAGGTGGGGTTGGTCTCTTCTCCCAGGCACCCAGCCCCAGAACAAGAGGACACAGTCTCAAGCTGTGCCAGGGGAGGTTTAGGCTGGATGTTAGGAAGAAATTCTTCCCAGCAAGAGAGATTTGCCATTGGAATGTGCTGCCCAGGGAGGTGGTGGAGTCACCATCCCTGGAGGTGTTTAGGAAGAGCCTGGATGAGGTCCTTGGTGCCATGGTTTAGTTGATTAGATGGTGTTGGGTGATAGGTTGGACTCAATGATCACGAAGGTCTTTTCCAACCTGGTTAATTCTATTCTATGCTATGCTATGCTATGCTATGCTATGCTATGCTATGCTATGCTATGCTATGCTATGCTATGCTATGCTATGCTATACTTTGTCCCAGGAAGGGCCATGCAGTGCAGCACATGGCCGGGACTCGCAGCTGGTGGAGCAGTTGCAGTGGAATCACACTGTGTTGTTGAGAGCCATGAATTCCTTGGTGTTTGCTTTCTTTATCTCCCTTTCCACCTCATTTTGTGTTCCTGGGGTGCTTGCCTGTTAGCACACATGCTTGCCTTCAACTGTGTCATGCACATTAATTTTGCTGTGTTTTTTTTTCCCCCAGGGTAAATGTCCCATATCAGCCCTCCCACATCAGCCCTGAATAAACTGCTCTTCTTTACCTCTCTCTTCTATGCTCTGTATATGCTTGAAGCCCCTTTGTCTAATTATCAGCCTTGCAAAGAGAGGTTTGCTGGTGGTGGAATTTGCCTCCTTATCAAGGACATTGTTGCAGTGAGACTGAGCTCATCGAGGAGAAACCAGTACAAAGTGTCCAGAAAAGGATCACTGTAACGTGACCTCTGCCTGTTCGAAGGCTGGAGCTGTGTGCAAAAGCTAATGAGCTACTGGATTCTTCTCTTGCTCGTCATCGTTGCAGAAGTTTAGCCAGACTGGAGTTTTGTAGCTGCCTCCTGCAACCTGCCTGGAGATCCAGAGCTTGTTATGTGTGCACTGACACTCACCGCTGCCCTTGCCTGCGCTGCAAATGTCAGGCTGCTCAGGGTGAGAGTCCCATGGTGTGGTATGACACTTCTACACACCCTGCAAGGAACTGAAACCACACTGCATCAGCACAGCCTGTTCAAGTGATGCTCCCAGGCCTGCAGCAGTTCTCAGAATGGCTTTTCTAAAACCTTCCATGTCCCTGCAGTTCAAGACTTACAGCCTAGACCTATAGCTGTCACCTGGTTATGGTTGGTCAGTGCATGCCATTATCTACACCAGCTCATAACCTGGTCTGCAGGCTGAGTTCTCCCATGACTCCTTAGATCATAGAATCATAGAATCAACAAGGTTGGAAAAGACCTCAGAGATCATCAAGTCCAACCTGTCACCCAACACCTCATGACTAACTAAACCATGGCTCCAAGTGCCACATCCAATCCCCTCTTGAACACCTCCAGGGACGGGGACTCCACCACCTCCCTGGGCAGCACATTCCAATGGCCAATTACTCTTTCTGGGAAGAACTTTCTCCTCACCTCCAGCCTAAACTCCCCCTGGCACAGCTTGAGACTGTGTCCTCTTGTTCTGGGGCTGGGTGCCTGGGAAAAGAGACCAACCCCCACCTGCCCACAGCCTCCCTTCAGGTAGTGGTAGACAGCAATAAGGTCTCCTCTGAGCCTCCTCTTCTCCAGGCTGAACAATCCCAGCTCCCTCAGTCTCTCCTCACAGGGCTGTGCTCCAGACCCCTCCCCAGCTTTGTTGCCCTTCTCTGGACACCTTCAAGTGTCTCAATGTCCTTCCTAAAGAGAGGGTCCCAGAATTGGACGCAGGACTCAAGGTGTAGCCTAACCAGTGTTGAGCACAGGGCACAATGACCTCCCTGCTCCTGCTGGCCACACTGTTCCTGATGCAGGCCAGGATGCTATTGGCCTTCTTGGCCCCCTGGGCACACTGCTGGCTCATGTTCAACCAGCTGTCAACCAGTCCCCCAGGTCCCTTTCTGCCTGGCTGCTCTCCAGCCACTCTGCCCCCAGCCTGTAGCACTGCCTGGGGTTGTTGTGGCCAAAGTGCTGCACCTGGGACCTGGACTTGTTAAATGCCGTCCTGTTGGACTCTGCCTCACCAGTCCCCTTGGGCATGTCCTTGGCTTTAGCCTGGGGCAATTATCTCAACACCAAGGTCTTAGATGTGGTGATACCGGCTCTTTCAGGGATGCAGGTTAGGTTCCCGTTGCCCTAACTGGATCCTTTGATATCTGAGGGATGTGCAAAGATGTCAGGTTTTGGAGAGGAGAAGGCTAGTAGGGAATAAAAAGAAGGTTTGCTAAACCATAGAGAGAGTGAACAGGGAGCTGTTGTTCATCCAGCCCTGCAGCACGCTGTAACTCCTGCCAACCTTTGGATAAACCTTAAAGAGCAAGGATGCCTTCATGCAGCAGGCCCTGGATGCCTTCATGCAGCAGGCCCTGGGTGCCTTCATGCAGCAGGCCCTGGGTGCCTTCATGCAGCAGGCCCTGGGTGCCTTCATGCAGCAGGCCCTGGCTGCCTGGCCCTCACTGTCCTGCAGAGGAAGGCAGCACTGGTAGGCTCAGGCAGCATCAGTGGAATTCAAGGACAGCAGGCTCAAGAATGAGGTGTTTGAAGGGATGGGAAGTACCCTCTCACACCCTTGGCTCCCTGATGCTGGGCACTGTGGGAGGATGATGAGGACAGACCCCAGGAGTGGTTGACCCTGTGTTCTCCCCATGTTTCCCACCATGGCCATGGTGTGAAGCCAGGCTAGACAGCCCATCACTGTGTCCTGGGCAGGCATTTCCCAGGTGTCTAATCCCAGGAATTAATGCCTTGAGAGAAATCACCTTCTGAGAAAAACTGAGGATTTGAAGCTGAGTGGTAATACTGACAGGGGGAATTATGAGGAGGTTAAATACACAAAATCACACTGATGTCCTCGATTTTCTGCTCCTGATTTCTCTTCTGTGGCAATGTTCAAACTCGAGCATGTCCTGCTGGGTGGTGTCTCATCTTTTCTTGCGGCAGCACAGAGATCATGGTTTCTGGCTGAGGGTCTCACTGGTGGCAGCAACCCAGTGAGAACTGAACAAGTTAAAGGCACTGATTAAAGCTGCCCCTGTGGGGAGGACATACCTAGCCATGCCCCAGCAGGCTGGAACTGCTTGCCGGCAACTGAGCAACAGCCAACATCCCAACAGGGTCTCAGTTCTCCATCAGCTCACCTGCATGTGTGGAAATACAGGTTGTAAGTCAAGGAGACCTTAATGTAGCTGGAGCTGCTGCTCTCTCTGCCTCTGTACTGCAGAAACCAGCCTGGAAATAAACCTCAGCTGGAAAGAGGCCTCATCCAGGGGTGCTGTCAAGGCTGGCAGCTGCAGGGTGGCTGCCAACACCTTGCAGTGCTGCTGAGGTGGCACTGCCTGTCTGCTGTCAGATCCCTGCCAGGCCAACTAGTGATCGCACTGACATGCATGCATGCTGTCTGCAAGAAGCAGTGCAGAGAGGAGGTTTGGGCTAGCAAGCAGTCGATTAGATGTGCCAGCCAGGATGTACTGGAGGGGAAGGAGAAACCCTGGCCACGGGGCAGAGCCCTAGCAGCCAGAGGCACTATTGGCCCAACCCCAGCAGAGAGACACAGGTGTTTATAAAGTGAGGCCAAGGCACCTGCAATCCCCAGATAAACAGGAAAGAGTCTTGGAGGCTCATGCCTTTAGGTTGCAAGGCAAGGGAGAGGAAAGGTCGCGGCTGGGGGTGCTGAGGACACAGATCTGGGCTGTCTGCTGGAAGAGGGGAGGGTTGGGATGGTACTGCTTGGGCAGCGTGTACAGGGAGGGGAGAGAGGCATGGCTTGAATATGTATGAGACACCAGGACTGTGTGCTCCCTGGCCATTCAGGCAAATGCAAAAGTTTAGGGGTCAGACTGAGGAAGGCTTCCAGCATGCAAAGTCCCCTGGTCCAGATGACAGGCTTAGGAAAAGCCCTCAGAGTAGAGAGCAGGGTTCAGTGATACAATGCCATGTGTGAGCATCTGGGCTGGAGGGAAGGTGAGGGCATTTGCTGGGGGGAAACAGAGCTGAGTGGGCAGATCTCTGCCAGATAGCTCCCACATTCAGGCTCCAGTGATAAGTCCTCTCCTGGGGCATGGGGCTGTGGGTCCCAGCCCTGCTTTCCAGAAGGGCTCTGTTCACTCAGCTCTCCCAGGCTCCGGTGGCATGCCTGGAAGAGTGATGTCATGATTTAAAATAACAAGTGAGTGAGCTCAGTCATTGGGCATAGATGAGAAATGGGTGGGCTCTCTGCTCTGTAATTTAAAAGCTGACTTTTGTTTAGCTGTGACTGCATCACCACCAGCTGGAAGCATCAAAGCCTGTGTGGCTGTTTCTAGGTCAGTAGTTTTCTGTCCTTGCTGTGTGACTCCCTGGGGATGCCTGTCCTGCTCTTTGGGGATGCCTATCTTGCTCTTTGGGGTCTGAGGTATGTGTCTGCTGTCTGCAGGCACTCCTGCTGACACAAGGGCATATGCCCTCCACTGGAAAGCACTCCAGGCTCCAAAATTGGCTGAAAACCATTGGCCTAGTGGGAAATACCTCCTACTACCTCCTGTGTGGCATGGACCCGCCCTCAGTATAGGATGGCCCCCACATCAGCCTGGTTCATGCATCAATGTATTCCTTAGAAGGCCCACCCAGGTCGAGTAGACTCTTCTCTTTTGCCCAGTTCACTGCTGTGCCCCAGGGCACTGATGCCCTTTGAGCCCCTCCCCAACTCATAAGCCCTGCAAGGAGGAGGAGGATGGCTGAGCTGCTTGATCTGCTGCCTGCCTTCTCACCGCCACACCTTAGGACGCTGCTTTTCCAGCCCAGCCCAGAAGCATTGGCTATTCAGTTACCCCCTCAGGCTGCAGCTGGAACAGTGTGGCTTCCCAGGCTGGTCTTTGATGACACAACCTCCTGCATCTTCTCCAGCTCTGGTGCAGTCTTGCTTGGAGAGGAGTGGGAGAGGATCACTGCCGTGGGGAGCCCAGGCACCAGTGGAGAGCTCGGAGAGCCCTGTGGTCAGCTGGAAGGGCCTTTTGTCCCTGCACCCGAGTGCAGGTGGGAGACTCCCAGCTGGCTGAACTGCCGTCTGCGCCGAAGCTTCCCCCCTCTGCTGCTCTGGTGCTCCTCTGCCGGCATTCGGCATGGAATTGACCCTGATTTATTCTGGAATAATAGGATGAAATGGTGCAAAGGAAAATTTTACACTGAGGATTGAGATAAATTGCCCAGAGAAAAGTCAGGCAAGAGAAGGGAGGAGGGGTGGGGGAGTCGGGCGGGGGAGCTGTATTCCCCTGTTCAAAGGACTAAACATCATTGCTCTGGGAAACGAAATGCTGGAAACAATGCAATGCTGGCCAAGGAGCTTTGACTGGATTAAAAGGGCTGGGTGCCGAGCTTCTCTCAGCCTCCAAGGCTTTACGAGCGGTTAGTGGAGGGCCTCCCAAAATCTGGCAACCCTTATTGTGCCCCTAGCCCCCGCCGCCAAGCAGGAGGCAGGCGGCAGCTCCTGGGGCAACCCGCGGAGCTGGAGCCGGGGCCGGGCTCCCGGAGGGTTTCTGACAGTCTGGCACCATCTGCTGGGGTTTCTTGGGAAATAAAGCAGGTTCCGGGGAGGCAGCTGCGCAGATAAGGTCCCGGGAGCTCTCACCCATGTTAGCTGTGCTGGGGAGGCAGAGATCACCTTCTCCTCTTCATCCTGGTCGCTGCTTTGTGGCTTTGTGACTGTAATGTGTCATTGGCAGCATGATGGCAAAGGTGACTGCTGGCCTGTCTTTACAGACCCAGGACCAGCTTGAACAAGAGAGCAAGAGAGTGTGGCTTAGGCAAGGAGCTGGGGCTGGGTGCATGCAGTCCCTTCACTTTGAAGAAGGTTGCCTGCCTTGCCTTGGGCTTGTCAAGGTCAACTTTCTTGTTACCAACTTTCTCTTACACCATTTCCCTTTCTCCCATCTCATCTTGCACACTGGTGGTGGTTGCTCCTGTCCTAGTGCCTGCTTTGCTCCCCAAGCACTCTTCATCTGTAGCCCAAGGCTATGCTAGCAATGGGACAGCACCTCAGGGCCACTGGGAAGAGGATCCTTGGACAGATGAAGATGCACTGAGGCAATTGCTTCCTCTTGCAGATGAGCCAGTGCTGGTGTGTGCATTGGTATTTCAGAGAGGGATGAGAAGGAGCAGCAGCAAGGTGAGCATGCCTCAAGGACCCTTGCTGGACAGGTCCTGGGAGCAGCCCTCACTACCCACCATTTGCAGGCAGGCAGAACTCATCCCTGCCAGCACGATCTGGCAGTGTGGGTCTGGGCATAGATGTGCTTGCAGTCGTCACCATCATGGGTACTGCTTTCACCCTGACACAGCTGGGCAGCAAGAGTGGCTTCCTCTTGCAGCTATGCTGCCCCTCTCTGAGTTTGTCCATAGCTCCTGAAGCTGTGCTTGGTGTCAGACCCTGCCCCGTGCAAGCAATAGCCAAGAGGTGTCCCAGATTCACATACACTTGTCCTTATTAGGGACTCCAGCAGAGGAGGGAGGGAGGGAGATGAAGGCAGGCAGAAGCCTGCCTCCAGCAAGATGTTCTGCACAAGTGGACTGGCTTATAAATGAATTTATAAGTTGAAATTGGCCTATAATGAGAGAGTTACTGGGAAAAAAAGAGGTCTGTGCACTGCAAACCACTTAGGAATCTGAGATCTCTGTGCATTATGCAAAGCCAGAGGGGAAATGCTGAGTTCTGAGAGCAAGAGCATCACATATTACTCCAAGTGGTGATGGACAAGCTCAGGTCAGTTATGGTGCCAGTTATGCAGTCTTTCACTGACTCTGGGTGCCTTCCCCAGAAGCCTTCCCTTCCTCTGATGAAGCTGCAGGAGTGCTGGGCTCTTGAACCTCCTGCTGAATGCCATTGTTAAAAACAGCTTCATTTGAAGGAAGCCTCTCCTGGTAATGGGCCTAGAGTCAGCTCTCCAGAGAAATATGGAAATTTTGAGGTTTTCCTTGCTGAAAATAAAGCAGTCTCCCAAGCCCACTGCTGTGGTTGGGTCTTGTGCTTACAGGCCACTGTTGACAGCTTGCTTGATGAATGGAGATGTGAGGAAAGAAAAGCTTTCCAGTGGGGAGGCTGTGTGCTCCCCAGGGCTAGAACCGTAAGCAAGACATGAGCTTTGATTGAAAGTATGACATCCTACTCTTGGTACCAGCTAACACTTAGAGGCTGCATTTCACCTTTTGGCTTCACTGAAACCAGAGAAGAAGCTGGGCTGTGTCCATTCACATAACCTGTGGCTTATCTCTTTGAGAAGAATGCAGAGATGCAGGCTTGTCTCAGTTATGCAAAGTAGGTGCAGCACAGAATCACAGAATCACCAAGGTTGGAAGAGACCTCGAAGATCATCAAGTCCAACCTGGCACCACAGACCTCATGACTAGACCATGGCACCAAAGGCCTCATCCAGTCTCTTCCTAAACACCTCAAGGGACAGTGACTCCACCACCTCCCTGGGCAGCACATTCCAATGGTTAACAACTCTTTCAGTGAAGAACTTTCTCCTCACCTCCAGCCTAAACCTCCCCTGGTGCAGCTTGAGACTGTGTCCTCTTGTTGTGGTGCTGGTTGCCTGGGAGAAGAGACCAAACCCCACCTGGCTACAACCTCCCTTCAGGTAGTTGTAGACAGCAACTTCCTTCTCCCACAGGTATCATCACAGTATCACAATATCACCAAGGTTGGAAGAGACCTCGAAGATCATCGAGTCCAACCTCTCACCACAGACCTCATGACTAGACCATGGCTCCAAGTGCCACGTCCAATCCCCTCTTGAACACCCCTTCATCGTCCCCCAGCAGCTAACCTCCCCCAGCAGCTACCCTCCACATTAGTGCTGTCTTTCTGAGGCACAGGGAGCAAACATTTACTCTCTTTTGAGTCCGAGAGTATGTCTCCAGCCTCCAGTGTGAGCTGTTCACCTTGTCCTGTGGCTGGTTGTGCTTCACTTGGGTGTCTGCAGCCTGGAGGATGAAGGATGGATGCCAAGCAAGCTCAAGTGATTCTCCCATGTCTCCCTGCTGCCTTCTTCCATGGTAAACCCATGCTTTGCATGAGGGAAAACCAAGTTTCTCTTGAAAAGCTCAGCAAGCCTGGCCACTTCCTAGCCCAGTATGCCACACCTTGCCTGTGCAGATCTGCTTCTCCTTGCAAGGCTGCTGCCCCTGGGGAGCTGCTGCCTTTCCTGCAGTCTGACCTGGCATTTATTCTCCTGTGTTGGGAGCATATTAGCATATTTTTTCCCCTTGCTGTCATATACAGCTATAAAACACGCTCTCAAACAATTGGCCTGGGAGCTTCCAGAGACCACTTATACAGAGGGAAAAACAGCATCTGTATAAAGAAAATCAGCCTCAATATTCAGCTGGCATTGGTCAAAGCTGAAGGTCTTGCAAACCTCCACTGCAGCAGGGCAGAAATGTCTTGGGCAATGGGAAGAAATACCGAGCAAGGAGTAAGAGGCAGAAGTACTCACAGCATCTGTGCAGCAGCAGCCCATGAAGACCTACACCAGCTTCTATGGCCAAGAGGCACCAAGTTCTTCCACTTTCCCAGTCCCCCAGTGCTCGCCAGCACCACTTCCATTGCTCTGCAACGCTGGGCTTGTGGGGCAGTAGCAAGCTTCCTGGGATGTCTGCCGGGGCCCATTTCCCCAGGGGAAGGAGCACAGGCAGACATCAGCCTTCTGGAGTCATTTTGAAATGAGTTTTCCCCATCAGAAATGGTTCTCTGGCTTTTGCAGGATAAAAGGGGACCTGAAGGACATTGGTGTGCACTGACCCAAGAATGCACATCAAAGGGGATGCATTTCACATCAGCCAGCACCCCAGCAGAAATGTCTTTGTGTACACAAGCCTCCTGTGGATAAATGTGAGCAATTGAATTTCTCTGGCTATTACCTCTCCTGGGACTGTCTGAGATAACACCATGGCATGGCTTTTTCTTTTTCCTCGAAGTGCAGCACCTCTATGTTTTCTGCTGAGGTCAATTAGAGCTATGGGAGATCAGAGGCTGATGAAAAATGAGTGCCTTGCGACTGCTGTGCCTCACGAGAGAGTGATTCTTTGATTTCTGGGCTATAGCAAAACACTTCTCTAGGAATCATGTGCAGAGAGCTCTTGCCTGCTCCTACCTCTTCCCCTGGGTGAGGAGGCAACCAGCTGGCTAGATCCTCTCCTGAAGGAAGACAAAAGGAGGGCAGCTGCTTTGGTTGGTCACCTTTCTTCCACACCATGCAACCTGGCCTGCATCAGGAACAGCGTGGCCAGCAGGAGCAGGGAGGCCATTCTGCCCCTGCACACTGCACTGGTTAGGCCACACCTTGAGTCCTGTGTCCAGTTCTGGGCTCCTCAGTTTAGGAAGGATGTTGAGTTGCTGGAAGTTGTCCAGAGAAGGGCAACAAAGTTGGTGAGGGGTTTGGAACACAAGCCCTATGAGGAAAGGTTGAGGGAGCTGGGGTTGCTTAGCCTGGAGGAGACTGAGGGGGTGACCTTCTTGCTCTCTACAACTAACTGAAGGGAGGTTGTAGCCAGGCAGAGGTTGGTCTCTTCTCCCAGGCACCCAGCACCACAACAAGAGGACACAGTCTCAAGCTGCACCAGGGGAGGTTTAGGCTGGATGTTAGGAGGAAGTTCTATACAGAGAGAGTGATTGCCCATTGGAATGGGCTGCCTGGGGAGGTGGTGGAGTCACCATCATTGGAGGTGTTCAGGAGGAGACTTGATGGGGTGCTTGGTGCCATGGTTTAGTTGTTTGGGTGGGTTGGATTGGTTGATAGGTTGGACGCGATGATCTTGAAGGTCTCTTCCAGCCTGGTTTATTACTGTATTATTATTGTAACAGCATGTCCTAGAGGGCATGATCTTGTCGTTTGCCAGGGCTTGCTTGCCCCATGGGTGCTTGCCTCTTGCCTCCTGCTTTCTTAGCGTTTTCAGATGCAGGTGGAAGCCCACAGCCTTGCAGGAGGCATTGGTGCAGGAAGCACTGGGGCTGCGCTGGTATTTCCTCTGCTGGTTTTATACAGGATCTAATTCTCAGGCTCGTTTCAGCATCTTGCTTGCTCGTTAAATGGTTTGACCCCTGGGAGCACTCTCAGCTGATCTCACAAGGGCTGCCTGCTGCTATGCAAGGGCTGTCAGTGCCTTGGCAGGGAGGGAGGTGCCTCACTGCTAATTTGACTCCTTTTGATGATATAGCTGGGTAGAACTCCAATCCACCTCCCACTTTGGGGTGCAGCAACACCTGGAAATGCACATTCCTCCTCCCCCAAACAGCAAGGACCGAGCAATGCTGGATGCTCAGCTTCTGCTGCATCCTCCTTCTTCCTGTGCCAAGGCTGCTGCGTTTTGGTCACTAGGGCAGAGCCAGTGAGCTGTTTGCTGTACAACAGCACCTGGCTGACATCCCAAAGTGTTGTGTTGCTTTGTTGCTCCTCCTGACAGACAGATGAGTGGGGTTATTTGGCTGAGAGAGGTTTTTCCCAGAGCTCTGGTGGCAGCCTTAGAAAAGGGTTATCTTATAGGCAGTGAAACAAAGGTATCACCTTCCCTAGTGCTGATACATCCAATAGGGCTACCCCTTGGCTGGCATCAATCTCCTGAATTCCACCAAAATCAGAGTGGACCTCGGACTGATACCAAGTGGGGAACTGCCACCTTTCTGCTCAAAGACACATTGCAGGCAGGCACTGAGGGTCTCTCGTGGTGGTGCAGAGGGCTTGGTGCTTTCTTTGCCTCTTCCAGGTGGTCAGGAGATCTCCTGTGTGCACTGGGGAGCCCCTGACAGCCAGGAGCAGGTTGGACCCAGAACTGGGTCACTTGGGAGAGGCAGGTTCCCTGCTGCTGTACTCTGGCTCTGTCTCGTGTTGGAAAGCAAATCCCTTAAAGCTCAGCAGAAGGGCCCCTGCTATACCAGAGTCAGCAAGGGGCGGGGGACACACAAAACACTCACAAAGCATTTTGGAGAAGTTCCTCTGCTGAGTGTCCTGCAAGCAAAATGTCTGTAGGGTGCACAAGATGTTTGGTTTTGGCTAAAGCCACAGATGGACAGCTGGAGCCACAGTTGGGGACAGTTCAGGCAGATTTTTTTACCTATGCTGTCCTCAAGATTAGAGATTGTGGTATCTGCAGGAGCAGCAGAAGAGAAAGGAGCCTACAGGAAGGCTGGGGAGGGGTTTCTCAGGCTAGCAGGTAGTGATAGGACTAGGGGGAATGGAATGAAGCTGGAGGTGGGGAGATTCAGGCTGGATGTGAGGAGGAAATTCTTCCCCATGAGAGTGGTGAAGCCCTGGAATGGGTTGTCCAGGGAGGTGGTTGAGGCCCCGTCCCTGGAGGTGTTGAAGCCCAGGCTGGATGAGGCTGTGGCCAGCCTGATCTAGTGTGGGGTGTCCCTGCCCATGGCAGGGGGGTTGGAACTAGATGATCCTTGTGGTCCCTTCCAACCCTGACTGATGCTATGATACTATGATACTAAAAGTACCATTTCCCCCTGGCAGAGGCTGTGCTAAGCTGTGCTGGCCATGGAGCATGTCTGCACTCTTCTCTTGGGAGAGAGGGACCCCTGCAAATCCAGAAAGAGCTGAATGCATCTGCAAGGCATTGGTGGTGCACAGCTGGAGGGTCTTAGCTGCTTGAGATGCCAGTAGGTAGGAAATTTAACCAATGGTTCTGCCTGTGAGCTGGCTTGTGCCACCCTAGCACTGCAGCCTGGGGGACTGCCAGGGCTCCAGGCTTTGGCATCCCTTTCCTGCTTTTGCTTGCACTGGCTGGAGGATGATACCAGCATGTGATAAGCTGATCCAAATAGCAACAGATTGGACAGGTTTCAACATGTCTGCAATGCCTCACAAATCCCTGCCTGTCACCCTGCTCCCTCCACAGCTGCCTGACAGCCTTCCCTTCTAAAGATCCACCGAGACTTGCCCATCTCGATTGCCTGAGGAGGCCAAAGCAGGAGAGCAGAAGCAGTAGCGCAGATGGTTGCAGCAACACGCTTCAGCAGCAGGTGGCCTCCCTGCTGGCGCATGAGACAAGCACCTGCTGAAGGAGGCTGGACACCTGCCCGGCTGTTCTGCAGCCTTCCCCTTGCACCACTGCTCCACGGCTAGCACCCAGAGGTGGCCACAAGAATGGATACAGAAGTGCTGTTTCCGTGCTCGGGGTGAGAGGCAGGGCCATTGCCAGGGAACACGTGCCACTGTTGCTGAAACGTTGCTGTCTCCCAGTGCTGAGCTAGCCACAGGGCACTCTGGTTTCCTTTGACACTGTCCCCCACAGCAAACTCCTGGCCAGGCTGTCAGCCCCTGGCTTGTACAGCAGCACTCTGAGCTGGGTTAGGAACTGGCTGGAGGGCTGAGCCCAGAGAGTGGTGGTGAATGGTGCCACAGCCAGCTGGCAGCCAGGCACCAGTGGTATCCCCCAGGGATCAGTGCTGGGCCCCATCCTGTTCAATACCCTTATTGATGATCTGGAGGAGGGGATTGAGTCCATCATCAGTAAGTTTGCAGATGACAGCAAGCTGGGGGCAGGAGTTGATCTGTTAGAGGGTAGGAGAGCTGTGCAGAGGGTCCTTGCCAGGCTGGACAGATGGGCAGAGTCCAAGGGCAGGAGATTGAACACATCCAAGTGCCGGGTTCTACACATTGGCCACAACAACCCCATGCAGTGCTACAGGCTGGGGTCAGAGTGGCTGGAGAGCAGCCAGGCAGAGAGGGACCTGGGGGGACTGGTTGATGGTAGGCTGAACATGAGCCAGCAGTGTGCCCAGGCAGCCAAGAGGGCAAATGGCATCCTGGCCTGCATCAGCAATAGTGTGGCCAGCAGGAGCAGGGAAGTCATTCTGCCTCTGGACTCAGCACTGGTTAGGCCACACCTTGAGTCCAGTGTCCAGTTCTGGGCCCTCAGTTTAAGAAGGACATTGAGAGACTTGAAGGTGTCCAGAGAAGGGCAACAAAGCTGGGGAGGGGTCTGGAGCACAGCCCTGTGAGGAGAGGCTGAGGGAGCTGGGGTTGCTTAGCCTGGAAAAGGATGCTCAGGGGAGACCTCATTGCTGTCTACATCTCCCTGAAGGAGGTTGTAGCCAGGTGGGGGTTGGTCTCTTCTCCCAGGCAACCAGCACCACAACAAGAGGACACAGTCTCAAGCTGTGCCAGGGGAGGTTTAGGCTGGATGTTAGGAAGAAGTTCTTCCCAGCAAGAGAGATTGGCTATTGGAATTGTCTGCCCAGGGAGGTGGTGGAGTCACCATCACTGGAGGTGTTTAGGAAGAGCCTGGATGAGGCACTTGGTGCCATGGTTTAGTTGATTAGATGGTGTTGGGTGATAGGTTGGACTCCATGATCTCAAAGGTCTCCTCCAACCTGGTTAATTCCATTCCATTCCATTCCATTCCATTCCATTCCATTCCATTCCATTCCATTCCATTCCATTCCATTCCATTCACTTCTAAGTATCAAAAGAAAAAGCTCTGGTTCTTCCCAGAGATTGCCAGGGCAAGGTTTAAGAGTGCTGACAGTCTGGGATGAGGAAAGTGTTGAGAGGAAGAGATGACCTTTTGTCTTATTTTTGCATGGCTGTTATGCTGGTGTAGGGAAGCACCTCCCAGGCCTTGGATCCCCAGGTCCTGAGCTTGTTGTTAAGCCCTGGTGTACACAGCACTTCACAAAATAAGAGGATGCCACTGCAGTGTTGTCAGGGATGAGGTTTGGAGGCTCCCATAGTGCTGCTCCCGGGGGAGGAGGGTCTTTGTGCTTCTCTTTGCCCTTGTCCTCTGCTGAGTGAGCCCCAGCAAAAAACCCCAACTGTCCAGCAGTGGAAGAAGGCTTCCTTGCAACAATCCTCATCCATGGGGACCAGGATTAAGCTACAGTGCTCTGCAGCTCCTTTGCCGCAGTCCACCAAACAGCTTTGGTTAGTAATCATTTTCACTCGCTGCAGCTTTGTATTTGGAGAATTAATTGCTTTAATAACGAGCTTAATTAGAAGCACAAAAGTTGGATAAACAGCATAAAGGTTGGATAGGCACTGAAGACCATTTCCACAAGGGGAGATGGTGCCCTAAGGCCCTCCTGAGAGGGAGAGGTATGAGGGCAGGGGGATTGCATCACCATATCCTGCAACCTGGTTTCACAGCTTGTTGCTCCTTCTCCTGAGGAAAGCTACTCAAGCCAGCACAACAGAGGGCCTGTGCTGGGGGGAGCTCTAGACCCTCTTGGTAGAAGAATGAGATATTCTGTTTGAAAATTATGAGAATAGAATAGAATAGAATAGAATAGAATAGAATAGAATAGAATAGAATAGAATAGAATAGAATAGAATAGAATAGAATAGAATAAACCAGGTTGGAAATGACCTTTGAGATCATGGAGTCCAACCTATCACCCAGCACCATCTAATCAACTAAACCATGGCACCAAGTGCCTCATCCAGGCTCTTCCTAAACACCTCCAGTGATGGTGACTCCACCACCTCCCTGGGCAGACAATTCCAATAGCCAATCTCTCTTGCTGGGAAGAATTTCTTCCTAACATCCAGCCTAAACCTCCCCTGGCACAGCTTGAGACTGTGTCCTCTTGTTGTGGTGCTGGTTGCCTGGGAGAAGAGACCAAGCCCCACCTGGCTACAACCTCCCTTCAGGGAGTTGGAGAGAGCAAAAAGGTCTCCCCTGAGCCTCCTCTTCTGCAGGCTAAGCAACCCCAGCTCCCTCAGCCTCTCCTCACAGGGCTGTGCTCCAGACCCCTCCCCAGCTTTGTTGCCCTTCTCTGGACACCTTCCAGCATCTACACATCTTTCCTAAACTGAGGGCCCAGAACTGGACACAGGACTCAAGGTGTGGCCTAACCAGTGCTGAGTCCAGGGGCACAATGACTTCCCTGCTCCTGCTGGCCACACTATTGCTGATGCAGGCCAGGATGCCATTTGCCCTCTTGGCTGCCTGGGCACACTGCTGGCTCATGTTCAGCCTACCATCAACCAGTCCCCCCAGGTCCCTTTCTGCCTGGCTGCTCTCCAGCCACTCTGCCCCCAGCCTGTAGCACTGCCTGGGGTTGTTGTGGCCAGTGTGTAGAACCTGGCACTTGGATGTGTCCAATGTCATTTTTGCCTCCCCTGTGGCAAAACAGCATTTTAAGGGAGCTCTGCTTCCAGGGGTTAGCCTGCAAGTCCCCATGTGCAGCCCCAGATTTTGTAATGTGCTGTAAGGCACAGGGAGGGCTGCAGCCCAGAATCTGTGATTCTGTTAAGGACAGCAGGGCAAAGGCAAGGGGCTGCAGCCCTCCCTGTGCCAGTGCATGGCACACAGAGCCACACTGGAGTGCAAGGAGCAGCCCTGCCACCGTGCACCTTGGTCACCGCTTGCCCTCAGGCTGATTTTGCAGCCTGGTCATTCCCACAGTGAAGATGAACATTTCTGACTCCAGCTGAGTTAAAAAGGCTTCAAGAACAAATGAACTCCAGGGCAGAAATAGGCTATTTTCCCTCCACCCCCAAAGCAGCTATCAGCAAGGGGGGAGGGGGTGGGTGGGTGGAAAAACACCAACTCGATTTTCAGGGCAACTGAATCCATTTGCAAATGCATGTCAAATGCAGCTAACAGTTTGGGCTCCAATAATGGAGGGTGGCTTCTTTGTTTCAATCTAAATGCTTTATTCCAATAGTTTAGAGGCCAAGCATTTCACTTCTTCATCTTGAAATAACTCTCTGCTGGGAAACATGAGGTTTCAAAAAGAGCATGAAGAAAACCCTGAAAATTAAGTAAATGACACCAACATTTTTGTGTCCAAAGCCAGGATTTAGCCAACCCACTGTGTTTATTGGTGTTTCCCCCTCCTCCCCCCCATGGTGGGTGTCAGGAAGCCAACTGGAGGATCTGCATTTCCAGACAACCTGAAGTTATTCTTTCCCCCACTTGCAACAGCATGCTCAGAAATCAATTTTCACAGATCCATTTCCTGAGCAATCTCATCACCACTGTCAAAATGATCTCTCTGCTCTTATTTGTACCCAAAACAGATAGATAAAAAAGGTGCCTGAAGCAGAGGCATAGAGGTACATTTCCATTTCCTGCATCAGTCATACCCCTTGCTCTGATCTAAATATGATGGATCTTTTTCTCCCCCTTCCCCCCAGGGCAGCTCACACTGCAGGTGGCAGTGGTTGCAGAATCAGTGATATTGCCTTGCTCTCCTCTAGCATCTGAACTTCCCAGGGCCCTTCTTGATTAATTAAAGACTTGCAATTATGCTGAGAGGTACATGTAGCACACATGGTAACTGCTTTCCCTGCTGCCAAAATCCTCATCTGTCAGTGTGCAGTCTTCTCTCTCTCCTTTTTCTATCTCAGCCTCATACTGCACTTGGGCTTTTCCAGGCATTGCTGCCTGACTCCTATCTGCCCCTGTGGGCAAATCAGCTGCTGGCATATCTCCCCCATGGAGCCATGATGGCATATCTGGGCCCCTGAATTTAAGAAGGAGATTGAGACACTTGAACCTGTCCAGAGAAGGGCAATGAAGGTGGGGAGAGGCCTGGAGCACAGCCCTGTGAGGAGAGGCTGAGGGAGCTGGGGTTGCTTAGCCTGCAGAAGAGGAAGCTCAGGGGAGACCTTCTTGCTCTCTACAGCTACCTGAAGGGAGGTTGTAGCCAGGAGGGAGTTGATCTCTTCTCCCAGGCCCCCAGCACCAGAACAAGAGGACACAGTCTCAAGCTGTGCCAGGAGAAGCTTAGGCTGGAGGTGAGGAGAAAGTTCTTCACCGAGAGAGCTGTTAGCCATTGGGATGCGCTGCCCAGGAAGGTGGTGGAGTCCCCATCCCTGGAGGTGTTCAAGAGGGGATTGGACGTGGCACTTGAAGCCATGGCTTAGTCATGAGGTGTTGGGTGACAGGTTGGACTTGATGATCTCTGAGGTCTTTTCCAACCCTATTGATTCTATGATCTACCTGGTGCAGCCAGACAAATCACACTGGTGCAAGTGATTTGGTTCCCTAAGGACTGTTGGGTTAGCTTGGTTGGCTGGCACTATTGAGTTAACTCAGCAGCAGGCAGAGAGAACTTTAATTTATTAGACACTTTGCAAGCCTTGTGGAGACCTGCCCCGGTAAAATCTCTGATGAAACTCGGTCACCAGTGAGATGCCATACAGCTCTTGATGCCGTGGCTGGCACGTCCCAGCCCAGCAGGGCTTTGCTTGCACAGCCCAGGGTTTTAATTGCAGCATGAAGACTGGTCCAGCAGGGTGGGTGCCAGCTGGTACCATGGTGCACTAGCTCTGCTTTCCAGGGGAAACACAGGAAACCCTTCCCTACTTCCAGAATGAGCAAGGGCTCTTCCCATTTCTAGGCATTCCCCTCAGAGGCTCTCTGCCAGCTGCGAGGGTCTAATCCTTCACTATCAAGCACTCGCAGCACAGCTCCTCCTGTACTGGTGGGTGTCTAATACCTTGCATGGTGCGCAAGTGCAAGTGCCCTGCCCCACACACAGCAGGGGAAAACACAGGGCCGTGTCCTTTTCTCTTTGTTAGTAGCACTTAGCCACCAGCTGTCAGAAAAGGTCCCCGCTTCTTCCCACCCTCTGCCTGGCTGGTTTCGTATTTGCTTCTCTGCTACGCTGTGGCCCTTGCTGCTGGTCCCAGCAGGCGTCCCTGCCCACGTCTTGGCCTGGGAGCCGCCGGCTGCTGCAAGCGGAGGAGCCGAATCGGTGGAAATGCAAATGCAGCTGCCAAGAGAGGGCGTTGAGGCACTGTCGGTGGCGAGGCTGGCTGGGGACGAGCCGGAGGTGCTCCGCGGGCAGCCCGAGCCCCGCGGCCGTGCCAGCCCGGGGGTGGGGAGGGGGGAGCGGGGAGGGAGGGGGGAAGAGGGAGCTGCCCGCTGCCCTTCCAGCCTTGTGGTTGTTAGTTTTGCCTGTGACTTCTGCTCTGTGGACGCAGGGAAAGAGTTGGTGCTTTTGTTGAAGGGCTCGGCAGGGCTTCAGAGCTGAGATGGCTGCGCAGCCTGGTCCGCTGCAACGTCTCACCCGTGCGGGCTGTAAGAGGACTCACCTGAGCACCTGCCTGGCTGTGCCTGAAATAGTGGGGAGACGTGCTCTGTTTCTCCATACACCGCAAACGTGTGTGGAGCAGGGCACTTGTGGAGGGGCAGGAAGGGTGGTGACCCTCCCATGCTCCCCGCTGGCTTTCCAAACCTTGCCGGGAGAGTGCTGTCCAGGGACGGCACAATATGTAGGTTGATGATGACAGGCAGGGTTCCCCTTGCTTTTCTCTCCTCCATCCTCAGAGAGACGTCTGTGTCCTGAGCTGTCCTCTGGCTGTGAGCTCCCTTTCTGTGGAGATGAACCTCACACCAGCTCCACCAGCACCTTCAAGGGGGAGGGCAGGGGATGTTGCCAGACAAAGTGCCCATCTATCTCCTAGGTTTGTGTCAGCCATGCTGGTGTTGTTCCCTAATGGAGCTCCCTAACGGAGCCAAGCCAGTCAGCTGCTCTTTAAGCACCTGTCTGCTTATCTGACACTAACAGCAACATTAGGGAAATGTATATATTGTTTAAAGTGAAGCCAGTGTCAGGATGTCCCTCAGAGGAGAATCTCAGCCAGAGCAGGAAAACCACTTTCATGCTGGTTTCTGAAATCTGTAACTGTCTTTTGCTGTGTTTGAAAGTGAATGTTGAATAGTAGAAAGTGAGGCTTTACATTTGGGGAAAATAAGGGTCAGGGTTTGCAGCATCAACTTGTTCTGCATCCTCCAGAAAGCCACTGAGCTTTGGGGCTCTGCTCTTCACTTTGGTAAGAGGTGATATGAACACTGACCTAGGTGCTGGGCAAGAACGGTGGATCAGACCACCTCTGGACTCTGTCAGTAGACCACAGCAGGCAATCTTAGGGTAGCACCATTTCAAACACTAGAGCAAGGAATTTGTGTTGGAAAACCTATTCATAGAACAGAATAATAGGATCAACAAGTTGGAAAACACCTCAGAGATCAAGTCCAACCTGTCACCCAACACCTCATGACTAGACCATGGCACCAAATGCCACGTCCAATCCCCTCTTGAACACCTCCAGGGATGGGGACTCCACCACCTCCCTGGGCAGCACATCCCAATGGCTAACAGCTCTCTCGGTGAAGAACTTTCTCCTCACTTCCAGCCTAAGCTTCTCCTGGCACAGCTTGAGACTGTGTCCTCTTGTTCTGGTGCTGGTTGCCTGGGAGAAGAGACCAACCCCCACCTGGCTACAACCTCCCTTCAGGGAGTTGGAGAGAGCAAGAAGGTCTCCCCTGAGCTTCCTCTTCTCCAGGCTAAGCAACCCCAGCTCCCTCAGCCTCTCCTCACAGGACTGTGCTCATGGCCCTTCTCTGGACAGGTTCAAATGTCTCAATCTCCTTCTTACATTCTGAGCTCATTGTTTGGCCATAAGCACATTCTGGCTTGTAAATGGGTTTTGACCACTGACAGGTACTGACAGTGGTTTAATGTCCCCTGTATGTGAGTGACAGTGTCCCGGCGTGCATCAGCTTGGTGAAAATTTACTGCTTTGTTTTTTGGTCTGTGCTTCACATTTTGGGGCCTATAGATGCCTGTGGGGTGGAGGGAGAGGAATGTGAACTAGATCAGTGCAAGGAGGAAGGAGTCGAAAACCAGGGCAGCTGTGTTTGTTGTAAGGGAAATGGATGGAGGCTGTGAAAAGCAGTCACCGTCAGGAGCAGGAGAGTGATGGTGTCCAGTCAGGAGACAAGGGAAGAGTACATTTCAGAGCAGTAACTGGTGTTAACTTCCCATTAACTGTAATAACTATATCCTAGAGTGATTGCTGAGTTAGTTTAGACCCAGATACAGTTATTGCATTGTGTCCAGCAAACACCCTCAATTTGCTGTGCAATATTGAGCTGGAGTCAGCTCCCTTACAGGCTCCTGTTTCCAGGCTGCTAACAAAGGGCCCTCTTGCTCTCACGTGCCATCACTCACCACATGTTCACACACAGCCGTATTCTCTGATAAAATCAGGGTCTTTGCTGCTAAATGCCAGGCAGTATTTCTTTCACAGAAGTCTCAGTCTTTCTGGCAGCAGCCTGGAAGTCTCTCTGTTGACTTCATGTGTCCTATGCTTGGAAATAAAAAAGAGGACCTGTTTGTCCAAGCCCCAGCTTCACAGCCCCCAGTTCCCAAACTGGGGCAGCTGGATTCTTGCAGGTGTGTTTTGGATGAAGAGACTCAGAAAGTGTGATGCAGGGCACTCATCAGCCTTTAGAAATGCTCTCATTAACCTCAGCGGCCTTGGTGTTGCCTCTGCCAGACACAACAGAAGCCCTTGGGAGTAATGAGGCTGACACACCCCAAGCTTAAATTTGGACAAGCTTTTTAATACCCAGATGAAGAGATTACAGGAATGACCTACTTGTTTATGTGTGGCAGATCTGTGAAACGTGCAGGAGGCTTTGCTCATTAGGAGAAGTCTGCAGGGTGGAGCTGCCCCCCAAGAGGCAGAGCTGCAGCCAGCCATGCCCATTAGATGCTGCCTCCAAGGAGCTGGGCTCCTGCGTGTGTTTGGAAATTCCCCACACCGCCCCTAATTCTTAGACAAAATGCTTTGTGCTCTGAGGCAGAGATGGCTAATTCCAGCCTCTGAGGCCACTAGAAGTTTGCAAGCAGTTCAGGCTCATCTGCAAAGCCGTTGCTGCACTGCATAGTGTGCCTGGCATATAAAGGCAGGGCAACAGCATGGTGTGCCCTACGAGCCACTTCACATACCCATGTGTCCTGAGGCATGCCACACTGTAATGTGGGATCCACCGCTCCTGTGTCCTGATCTTCCACCCTGACATTAATTCCAAGTGTGTTGGATGCATTCAAAATCATCCCTTTTCTAATATGCAATGGCCTCTGCATGCCCTGACTCACAACCTCGAGATGCTCGAGTTCCTGCCCAAACCACAGCTCCTCAGGAGATGAAAAATGTAACCTGGTACAAAGACACCTTCCTTAAGAGAAGAGTTTGACCAGTCTTCCTCTGGCTGAAAACACAAAGACCTCAGGAGCATTGTTTGTACCCAGGGATTTACCCTGATTTGAATTTCAAGGACTTCCTAACATGAGATCAAATGAAGGAGCCAGAGGGTGTGTTACAACTCAATGAGTATCTTAACCCCGGTTTTCAGTGCTGTGACCAGCCTCTCCCACAGCATGGCAGGCTGGAAGGTACAGGAGAAGGGAATTTATGGCTCAGGTGATTGCAGCAGGTTTCCCAGCTCATCCTCTGAGAGCCCTGAATTCCTGAATCCTCTTTGATGAGCAGAATCAAAGCTGTGATGTCCCTCTATGTTCTCCAGCTGCTGGGGTGCTCCACAGTGTGCTGTGCATGGCCCTTGTGGCAACTCTCATATGTCTCATGGTCTTGTGGTTTTAAGAAAGATGGAGACATGCAGCTGCTACCAGTCTGGAGAGAGGTGTTCAGCTTGGTGAGTCTTTCCCTGGGGAAGGAAGGTCAGTGTGAACACTTTATGCTGTTAGTCACCCAAGGCACACAACCATCTGCACAACTATACTGACCAGTTTGGTACTGGTGTGACCCAGCACAGGACCCCTGTGCTGTTCCCATTTGGAGCAGCCTGACCCCAAGTGCTTGCCGAGGACAGACTTCAGGCTGTCCTGTTCCTAGAGTGATACCTCTATGTAGACAGAAGGAACAAGCCCACCAGGGCACAGGTGGCACCTATAAGGATTCTTCCACCCTCCTGCATCCCAGCTGAATGAAGTCAAATCCAGCCCAGCCAACGCTCAGCAGGCAGGCAGGTGACACTGGCAAGCAACAGCCTGGGTCCCAGGGGTCACAGCTCTGCTGGTGCAGCCGCCAAGTCCTTGGGTCAGTGACAAGGAGAAAAAGTATGTTGCTATAAATCTACAACCTGGCCTTAATAGCTTTGGCTACAGGCAGGTAGATTAAATTTCAGCCCTATATCTCATGGAAGTCACAGGGTGGCATGTCAAGGCTTTATAACTGAGCAGCTCTCTGATGGTGTGGTGGACGTCTGGCAGCAGGGTAACTAAGGCCATGAAATAAAGCAGAGCAACGTGCAGGCTGAAGAACAGGAGAATTTCTTTGTGATGAGATCAGTGCTGTAAAACAACACCTTGCTGAACTGATGGAAGCCTCTCCATGATTGGGTTATTAAAAAAAAAAAGGAAAGAAAAGAAAAAAGCAGCTTGGACAAATGCTAGATAGTGCACATTAGCCTAGTGGTGTGGAAATTGTGGCAGTTTTGCCAGGAAAAGGCTGACAGAAGGGTAAGCTGTTTCATTAGCAGTAACCTCACTCTGAGTACTGAGTACAGAATACAGAATTAACCAGGTTGGAAAAGACCTCAGAGATCACCAGGTCCAACCTATCACCCAACACCATCTAATCAACTAAACCATGGCACCAAGTGCCTCATCCAGGCTCTTCCCAAACACCTCCAGTGATGGTGACTCCAGCACCTCCCTGGGCAGCACATTCTGTGAAGAATTTCTTCCTAACATCCAGCCTAAACCTCCCCTGGTGCAGCTTGAGTACTGGGGGTTGGTCTCTTCTCCCAGGCAACCAGCACCAGAACAAGAGGACACAGTCTCAAGCTGTGCCAGGGGAAGTTTAGGCCGGAGGTGAGGAGAAAGTTCTTCCCAGCAAGAGAGATTGGCCATTGGGATGTGCTGCCCAGGGAGGTGGGGGAGTCACCATCCCTGGAGGTGTTCAAGAGGGGACGGGATGTGGCACTTGGTGCCATCGTTTAGTTAGTCATGAGGTGTTGGGTGACAGCTTGGACTTGATGACCTCTGAGGTCATTTCCAACCTTATTGATTCTATGATTCTATGATTAATTTCCTTTCAAGAGTCAGGCAGAAGCTAGGTTGGTTATCTTTTTGTTCAGGAAGGGGAGGGTTTTTTTAGTTGCTAATCCTATAGTGAAAGAGATATTTTCATTCTTAAGTTGTAGCTTGTGCCCTTTCTTGTGGACTCAAGTGAGATTGCCCTAAGGTCAGTTAGGCCTTGCAAGGCTAGCCTCCCACAACACAGGTTTAGACATGCTCTATGCTAATTGTACAGAAGGATGTCTCTCTGTAGTTGCCAGATTTGTAAGGGCTCAGTTGTGAGGAAGGTCATCAGCAGGTGCATGGCACAAGAGTGGGTAACATCTTGCTGGGTGCTGCTCTGCAACAGCTTCCTTTTGGGCTGCCCAGTTTCCCCCATGCTTTCATCATGCTGGAAAGCTGCAGCAGAGTAGCAAGGCTGTTTTCTGCAGCTGTGCACAGC
Source organism: Picus viridis (assembly GCA_033816785.1). Lineage (NCBI taxonomy): Eukaryota > Metazoa > Chordata > Aves > Piciformes > Picidae > Picus > Picus viridis. The sequence continues at coordinate 33,060,527 of CM066570.1, read as the reverse complement.
AGACACAAGAAGTGACTGCCTGATGGTTGGGATTTCTTAAGCTTTGTTCCCCTGTGAAGCGGTCCCCAATCCCATCAGCATTATCCTTCCTACCCAGCCCTATTTCTCAGTCCTAGCATGGCTTCCCCCAGCCTGTGCATGGGACTGCCAGCTGATACCAGCTCAGCCAGGAAGAGAGGCCAGCAGCTAGTGTTTGACCAGTAAACAAAGGCAGCCCCTGCCCTAGCACTGGAATTGAAGGGTCTTTCTCTGCAGTGATAGCCTCCTTCAGTCCACAGCCTGTTCTTGACTCTCCTTCGCTGTGTGATGTCACCAAGACCCTCTGTTTTGGGACACCTTCCTGAAGCAGCCAGCTCTACTGAGCCCAGCAACGATGCTGTGCCCTCTTTGGGCTTCAGGGACCAGTCCCTGGCCCCACATGCCTGCCTGCACCTTACATCAGTGGTGGCACATGAGACCTCTGAGGTGGCAGCTGGTCAGAACCATACATCAAGGGGGCAGATCTGCAGTGCCTGCCCAGGCATGTAGAGTGAGTGCAGTTTTGGCCCTCTTTCATTTTCCTTCCTGAGAATCCAGAGGAACCATTCCTGGCCCTGGCTTTCCCTGGAGACTGCCTGTGGGGCCGTGGCAGAGCAGAGGAAGGTGCCTCTCACCCCGAGAAGCCTGTCTGGGTGTGCATGTTGCGGAGAGCTCAGTCCTCCATGTAAAATAATGAGCTGGTAATAAATATTCAACTTATTTAGAATTGCAAATACCAGGGGAAGGAATCCAGTATACAAAAGAGGCTGCAATCAGCTTCCTGGCTAAAAATCAGCAATGCTGAACTGCAGTGATGGATACAGGAGGAACAGAAGGTGGCGAGTGGCCAGCCAGGCCTGCGCGAAAGCAATTAAATCCAATTCAAGTCTGAGAAAGCAGAAACTCAAAAGGAAGCTGCTTAAGTTAGGCTCTTCTTAATGAGAGACAAATACACTGGAAAATATTGCCTGCTAACAGTATTCATAAGCTGCTCCCAAGATGTTTTGATTAAACTGCTGTTGTCTTTCTCGTGTACTAATGGTTTCTAATCTCTCCTGATGCCTTGGGGCAAAGGGGTCTAGTGATTCGCAGCAGCTCGGTGAGCTGCAGCTCGTCCCTGGTGAATACATCTCTCATGCCAGAATCCCAGCCTTAAATTTTTAAAAATGTGGTTTTTAGCGAAGGGAGAACCCTTAGATGTGAGTGGGGGGCAGCTGTGTGCCCGAACATGAAGGGAGCTCCTCTGGGACAGAGGCACGTACTTCTCCCCCTTCTCCTTGGAGTACACGAGATTGCGGCGCAGGCACCATTTTGCTGCTGAACAGAATCTAGTTACACTTTCCTGACTGGCTGACATGGTGAGGAAGGAGCAGGGTGCTTGTATGTCCTGCTGCTCCTGTGCAGACCTCACAGAAGTGGCCACAGACCTGTGGCAGTTGCACAAGGCAGTGGAGAGGGGGGGAGGTCGAGGTTCATCTTGGGAGGGGCTTCACACTTCGTTGACAGCCACAGGGGTGTTGGGTGATGCTGGGAGATTGCTACCACCTCCTCCCTTGTGTGAGGCCTCTCCTGAGTGGAAAGGGTCCACTGTGCTTGGCAAAGTATTGGAGGCAGAGGCAGTGGGGGGAGGGAGTGTGGGAACACAGTCACAGCCATGCCACAACCAAGATCACTGTGGGAATGTATTGCAGGTGTTCAGCACAGAGGCTTTGTGCTGATCCCTCCCCTTTACGCTTCCCTTCTTGTTCTGGGAAGACTGAACAGGGCTCCTCATGCCTCAGAAGTTCAGCTTCATCTTCCCTGCGAGCATTATTCAGTTGTGCCACCCAGCTTGTTCAGGGCAGTGCTCTGACTATTGAAGGTTTCAGTTAGGTTTTTTATTTCCTTCTCTTGTTTAATTTTATCTAATTGCAGGGGTTCATTTAGTTTTCAGTCAGGAGCTGTGACCCCTTTGCCCAAGTCAACTCAAAGCCCATAGCCAGCTCACTGTTCATCCTCCATGCAGCTTTCTGGCTCCTCACTTTCTTCCGAAAGGAAGGAAGGGAAGGGAAGGAGGGAGGGAGGAAGGGAGGGAGGGAGGGTGGAAGAAAGGAAGGGAGGAAGGAAGGAAGGAAGGAAGGAAGGAAGGAAGGAAGGAAGGAAGGAAGGAAGGAAAGGAAGGAAGGAAGGAAGGAAGGAAGGAAGGAAGGAAGGAAGGAAGGAAGGAAGGAAGGAAGGAAGGAAGGAAGGAAGGAAGGAAGGAAGGAAGGAAGGAAGGAAGGAAGGAAGGAAGGAAGGCCTTATCTGTCAGCAGGTAGGAGGGGAAAGCTCTGCCTGCTAGCTCTGCCTGGCAGGGGCCTGCACAGCGCACAGCGTGGGCTTACCTCCCGCCTCCTGTCTAGGCTGGGCACCAGGGAGCATCCCTGATGAGAGCAGACAGCTCCTCCATCCTCTGGGCACCGTAGCTGCTTGTTGCTCATGGAGAAGGAAAACATATTAAAGTACAAAACTGCTGCACTAGTCATTTTCCAATTCCCCACTCAGAGAACTGGCTTCCCTGGAAAATAGGTCACTTACATAAAGAGCACCTTATTATCACACCACAGCAGCGCAGGCAGGAGACGGCTCGAGAGACGCTTTCGTTTCGGGGCCCTGTTCCTGGCTGTTTAGGTATTTCTGGAAAATTGACCCTTTGGGCTGCAATTTCCTATGCTCATTTTCAGCCTGCAAGGTGAATTTCAGGACCTCATTCCCTCCACTGAGCTACGTGAAGCTAGGGAAGAAAATGCGTTACGTCTTAACCCTTGGGAGAGCCTGCATCCAAACTCACTGCTTCCGTGGGGGCTGGAGTGAGCCATTTTCCCTGGGTTTTTTCTGTCAGGGGTGGGGAAGACTCCCAGAGACACACAGACTGGTGTCCTCTCGCTTCCTCCTGCAGCAACCTCCTGCCTCCCAGCCTCCCCAGAGACTAACTTGTTTTATACCTCTAACTCGTCACTGTGCTTACCACACCCCAGGATGGGAAAGAGTCCGTGAAGGGCAGCTGGAGGAGGAAGGATGGGGAGAACAGTTCAGTCTGGGCCTGCAGGCTCTTGAAATGTGAAGGAGGCAAAGAGACCATAGGGACATGCCCTTGTGAGGAAGGGAGAAGGTATCTAGTTTTGGCTAAAGGCACTGTAGCTGAGAGAGAAGGAATGGATAAGTGGGGAGAAAGGAGGGACTTGTTGAGGGCATGTGTGGTTGCCTGTGGAGTCAGGTCTTCCCAGCAGGGAAACAGAAGGTCTCTGGTGAAAAGCTTTGCCTTGGCTCACTTCAAAGCACTGACATTAGCAAAATGCTCAGCTCTCCTCAAAAAACCCCAAGAAGCTCTGGCTTCGAGGAACAGGCTGACTGAGAGACTCCAAAAGACAATACTCACCACTTCATTCCTGGGGTGGGTGCTACGTTCCACCTTCATTTCAACTGGGAGATTCAAGTTCTGTAAAGCTGACAAGAGAAAGCACGGATGGCTTCCTCAGCCTCTCTGTCCTAATGTTGCTGACTCCAGCCTTGGCCAGCCTCTGTTTCCCCCCACTATGCTGTTCAGGCTGGGGGAAAAGGCACCTTCTTGGCAGACTTGTACTCAGATAGGCAGGCAGAAAGGGGCCAGAGTGTGAGGGAGCTCCCAGTTGAGGAAGATGAGGAGTGGGAAGTGGAAGGAGTGGTATAGAGGAAGAGGTGGTGGATGCAGTAACATAGGCAGATGGCATGGGAGGAATAAGGGTAACAGATCAGTGAGAAGCCTGTGGAGAGGCTTGGAAGCCAGGGAGGGCAGATGGAGAATGGGTCAACCAAGAGGCTGCTGGCCTCCCACCCTTAGCAGCGCAATTGCCCCATTCTGAGGAGGTGCTTGCTGCACTGGCACGCCGCGGACAGCCTGGCTCTCAGGCAGTGGGGGACATCTGTGCCACTGGCAGTGCTGTAGGAGGTAGGGGGAAGGCCCTGGTGTCTTGGCACAGGGGAGGTGCTTCCAAAAAATATTAGCAATTACGTCCCCAGCAGCGGCAGCCAGGGAACAGGAGTAATTTGCATGGTAAGAGCTGGGAGATAGATGGCTCTTTAAACCAGATCCGTCATTCCCAGCTCTCTCTTCGTCTCTGATGCTTTGATGTTCCTCTTTGAAGAGCCCTCCTCGTTTGCTATTCCCCACTCCCTTGGTGCCGCTCCAGCTCTCCAAATGCCGTTCTCTGTCTCTCTGCCTGTGCGCCGTTGCTGCTGCCCTGCTACGCCTGCATCTCGGCAGGAAGGCTGCGAAGCGAGTGACAGCAGCTGGCACCCTGAGAGGCAGTGCTGGCAGGGGGCTGTGGGGAGGGAAAGCCGGCTTCGGCAGGCGCCGGGGCGCTTGCTCAGCGTGACATCTAATGCCCCATCAAGGAGGGCAATGTGAAACAGTAACAGCAATAACACCAAGCAGCTTTCAACCACCGTGCTGGCGTCTGATAGGGGATCCAAGCCTTCAACCCAAAGATACCAAACAACGGAGGTGAGTAGGGGCTGGAGCCCAGGAGCTCCTGTTCCGCAGCCCTTCATGGGGACCGAGAGCTTCCCAGTATTTCAGTGCATATGGCGTTTCTCACTTCACCCCAGGCCCTGGGAGGTTCAAATCCCTGGAAAGGGGAGGAAAGAATCGAGTCATATGAGAAAAATGTCACGAGGGCTAGACATTTGGTGAACCAGGCCAGAGGCTTATCTGAGTGGCAGTGGACATGAAGAAGTCTGCCACAGGAACAAGGACCAGATCAGAGGACCCTGCCAGTGAACGAGGTATAGGGGAACTGAGAGGAGCCGATGGGTCAGAAGCTGTAAGTCTGGGGCCAGTTCTATAAGCGTTAAACTAGAGGCTAGGTATGGCATGGAAGATCATGCAACGGGAGAGGATAAGCCTGTGCTGAAAGCGAGGCCTTGTCTATACACAGCAGTTTTACCAGATGCTAAGGTGTAGCTACGTAGGGTTTTATCTTGCTGCAATCCACCTCCCACCCTGAGCTCTTACATCCCAGCCTGTTTGTGGCTGAGGGTTTGGATTTCTTCAGTTTAGCAGAAATCCCTCCACGAGCTGCATCAGCTAAGCCCAAAAAAGGCACTCTAATACCAGAATCAGTGTCTGTTCAGGTTCTTATTAAGGGATAAAAGCTGTAAGAAGTAACAGCAACGCTTTAGTTTCACCACTTACATTGGTGAAGGGGTAAAGGGCCTCAGTAAAAGGAACTCTCTTCATATAAAGGAGATCCCTCATGTGTGAACTTTGTATCCTAGTCATAGAATTGTTTTGGTTGGAGAAGACCTCTAAGATGGTGTGCTCCACCCCAAAATACAATACAATACAATACAATACAATACAATACAATACAATACAATACACCAGGTTGGAAGAGACCTTCAAGATCATCGCGTCCAACCCATCAAACAATCCAACCCATCTAAACAACTAAACCATGGCACCAAGCACCCCATCAAGTCTTCTCCTGAACACCTCCAGTGAAGGTGACTCCACCACCTCCATGGGCAGCCGATTCCAATGGGCAATCACTCTCTCCGTGTAGAACTTCTTCCTAACATCCAGCCTAAACCTCCCCTGGCGCAGCCTGAGACTGTGTCCTCTTGTTCTGGTGCTGGCTGCCTGGGAGAAGAGGCCAACCTCTGCCTGGCTACAACCTCCCTTCAGGTAGTTGTAGAGAGCAAGAAGGTCACCCCTCAGTCTCCTCTTCTCCAGGCTAAGCAACCCCAGCTCCCTCAGCCTTTCCTCATAGGGCTTGTGTTCCAAACCCCTCCCCAGCTTTGTTGCCCTTCTCTGGACACGCTCCAGCAAGTCAACATCCTTCCTAAACTGAGGGGCCCAGAACTGGACACAGGACTCAAGGTGTGGCCTAACCAGTGCAGTGTACAGGGGAGAATGACCTCCCTGCTCCTGCTGGCCACACTGTTCCTGGCAAGCCAGGATGCCATTGGCCTTCTTGGCTGCCTGGGCACACTGCAGGCTCATGTTCAGCCTACAATCAACCAGTACCCCCAGGTCCCTCTCTGCCTGGCCACTCTCCAGCCACTCTGACCCCAGCCTGTAGCACTGCCTGGGGTTGTTGTGGCCAATGTGCAGAATCCGGCACTTGGATGTGTTAAATCTCCTACCCTTGGACTCTGCCCATCTGTCCAGCCTGTCGAGGTCCCTCTGCAAAGCCTCTCTGCCCTCCAGCAAATCAACTGCTGCCCCCAGTTTGGTGTCATCTGCAAATTTACTGATGATGGAGTCAATGCCCTCATCCAGATCATCAATAAAGATGTTGAAGAGCATGGGGCCCAGTACTGATCCCTGGGGCACACCACTAGTGACAGGCCGCCAGCTGGATGTGGTGCCATTCACCATTACTCTCCTAATGAATAGAATAGAATAGGAATAGACTAGACTGGAATGGAATGGAAAAGAAAAGAAAAGAAAAAGAAAAGAAAAGAAAAGAAAAGAAAAGAAAAGAAAAAGAAAAGAAAAGAAAAGAAAAGAAAAGAAAAGAAAAGAAAAGAAAAGAAAAAGAAAAGAAAAGAAAAGAAAAGAAAAGAAAAGAAAAGAAAAGAAAAGAAAAGAAAAGAAAAGAAAAGAAAAGAAAAGAAAAGAAAAGAAAAGAAAAGAAAAGAGAGAAAAGGAAAGGAAAGGAAAGGAAAGGAAAGGAAAGGAAAGGAAAGGAAAGGAAAGGAAAGGAAAGGAAAGGAAAGGAAAGGAAAGGAAAGGAAAGGAAAGGAAAGGAAAAAGGAAAGGAAAGGAAAGGAAAGGAAAGGAAAGGAAAGGAAAGGAAAGGAAAGGAAAGGAAAGGAAAGGAAAGGAAAGGAAAGGAAAGGAAAGGAAAGGAAAGGAAAGGAAAGGAAAGGAAAGGAAAGGAAAGGAAAGGAAAGGAAAGGAAAGGAAAGGAAAGGAAAGGAAAGGAAAGGAAAGGAAAGGAAAGGAAAGGAAAGGAAAGGAAAGGAAAGGAAAGGAAAGGAAAGGAAAGGAAAGGAAAGGAAAGAAAAGAAAAGAAAAGAAAAGAAAAGAAAAGAAAAGAAAAGAAAAGAAAAGAAAAGAAAAGAAAAGAAAAGAAAAGAAAAGAAAAGAAAAGAATTAACCAGGTTGGAAAAGACCTCAGAGATCATTGAGTCCAACCTATCACCCAAAACCATCTAATCAACTAAGCCATGTGCCTCATCCAGGCTCTTCTTAAACACCTCCAGTGATGGTGACTCCACCACCTCCCTGGGCAGCACATTCCAATGGTCAATCTCTCTTGCTGGGAAGAACTTCCTCCTAACATCCAGCCTCAACCTCCCCTGGCACAGCCTGAGACTGTGTCCTCTTGTTGTGGTGCTGGTTGCCTGGGAGAAGAGACCAACCCCCAGCTGGCTACAACCTCCCTTCAGGGAGTTGTAGACAGCAAGAAGGTCTCCCCTGAGCCTCCTCTTCTCCAGGCTAAGCAACCCCAGCTCCCTCAGCCTCTCCCCACAGGGCTGTGCTCCAAACCCCTCAATGATCTCAGAGGTCTTTTCCAACCTGGTTAATTCTGTACTTCTCTACTTGTAGCGCAGATTGGGCAGTGGCAATCCAGCCTAAATAGCCCCCTGCAGAGGAGAGTGCCTGTCGCCTTGTATCCCTGTCACGAGCCTCAGTCCTTTGTAGCATCATAGCACACGTGTCCAAAAGTGGGCTCTGACTTTCTAGGGCCACTTTGAAATGTGCTGAAGACCTGACTTGACTTTCTTTCTTTAGTTCCTGTGAGAGGGCAGGATCTAAGCCCTGTGCAGGGCACTCAGGATCACTGATCCCTCCTGTTGACCGGAGCCAGGTGGAGGCAATTCGTGTCTCCTCTCCCTCTCCTGGGCATGGTCAAAAGCAGGATTTTTGTTTCTGCTCTTTGATGCAAGCAGTTTCAGTACATCACTGAGTTCACCAGCAGGGAAGGATAAAGCCCCAGCTGCACTCTGGATGGGCTGGCTGTATTCCCTGCTGAGAGCCATGCTGCAAGGTGCCATCACTACCCCTCAGACCCGGGTCTGTGTAGTTTGCTGGCTAAGCTGTGCTTGCAAAGACAGCAGAAGGTCTGTTTCCCCTTCCAAATCTTTCTTCTGGCACAAAAACCTGCTGCTTCACCACACATGGTTAGGCACATTACAGCCAGTCACCACGGAGGTCAGACACCACAGTGGTTTGTGGAGCTGAGTGAAGAGCGCAGGCAGTAACAATCACCAGGCTCTGAGCTCTTCAGCTTTCCTCTTTCTTGTCTAAATAAGGGCTGTTGCAAGGAAAACAGGGGGTAGTTGCTTAAGTATGTGGTTGTCATCATTAGCACAAAAACCTGCCATGCTCAGAGACTGCTTTAATCAAAAAGCATGTCAGGTTTCACCTATGGGTTAGAGATGCTCTCTCTGTTGTCAGCACTGCAAATTAACTCCAGCCTGGTACCCAGGGTAACCTGCTCTCCAGCAGCATAGGTATCTGCATGGCAGGGCAGACAGTAGCAGAAGTGGCCCTTGGTTTATCTCACACAAGCCAGTATCCTCAGGAGCTTGATTTTCTGTGCTGTGATGTTGGGGCATGACTAGGTCAGAATCTAGCCTCATGGTTTCACCCTTGAGAGAAAGGGCAAGCTGCAGCATCCATCACAGCCTCTCCTCTTCCTGCTGTGATTCCTCACAGCCACATGACATCATCCATGTGCAGGTTTGTGTCAGGGAGAATGCATCAAGGGAGGTTCACAGAGGCACCCTCACATGTCCACTGCAGTGAGGTTCTCCCTGGTGAAGGGCTTGTGGCAGCATGTCCAGCAAGCCTGGGGCACGACGAGGGAGCTATAATACTGCTTCCTCCCTGGTTTTCTTATGTTTTTGCTGTGATTCGTCCTCTCTTTATTTTGGGTGGCAGAAAACAGAGGAGTTGTGCCCTTGCTGGGAAATAAATCTCCATGTTATGGACTCCTGAAGCCATCTGTGAAGCAGAAGGATAGTTTTTCCAGATGTGTGCCTGATGCTTGGTGTCTCCACCGTCACTCGAGCTGAAGTCAAGGCAGGGAAACGGCTTGGTGTTAAACAGGTTGGTGAAGGGAAAGGGTTGTCCTTCCTCTTGTGAGCAGTAGTGAGCAAGTGTGCTGTGAGCACTGCCAAGGAAATCTAGTTTTTAGAAACTAGAGCCCTCAGACATTATCACCTCACTTCAATCTCCTCTTGCCTTTAGTGATTGTTTTTCCTTGGCCACTGCAGGCTGACGGGCAGTAAGTACAGCTTACTCTGTTGTTCTGGCTCAACATTAACAGTTAATGATGTAAAGCTGTATTAAGCCTGAGCTATTCTGCTCATCTCATTTGAAGCATCCCTCAAATGCTATGGAACAGATTTCCCTGGAATAAGCTGCTGGTCAGTGGATTCATGCTTGCTTTGTCCTGAAAAGAAAATTTTGAGCTGAGAGCGGTAGCAGCGTGTGTGCTGAAGGAACAGAACGTGCCTGAGACGCACACTAACCCTCATGGCACAAAATGCTCTCGCAAAGATCGCCTGGCATTTCGAGGTCGCCCTGCATTTTCAGTAAGCCTAGAGGGCCAGGACCCCAGCTGGCATAAATCACTGTAGCCTGCCTGAGAAGGGCTGAATTCCTCACGTGAGAATTTGCTGAATAGTTTTTGATAGAGGTCTGTAAAATCAGAAGCAGCACAGAGAGGGCAAGCAAGGCACTTCCATTGCCTAGCTGTTGTCCTACAAGGATAAAGAGGCAGCAGCTGAAGCTAGCAATGCTGGGTGTTCAAAACACCAGGGAGTGATTCCTAACACCAGGCATCGTTAATCCGGGAGCTCGTTGCCGCAGTATGCCAGGGGGTTATGGCTACATGGTTCAAAAAGCATTTGGACAAACACATGGGAAAAACCTCCTAGGGCTATTAAACACCAGAAAAACATGGCTGCTTGTTCACAAAGTTCCTGAGCTCCATGTTGTTAGAAACCAGGGAGGGATACATTAAAAGGAGGGTCCTGGGCTAGCTACAGCACGGAAAAGCAGGTTAGTGAAACCAGTGTGGGCCTTTAAGTGTGTGGCAGAAGGTAACACAGTAGAAGAAGAGCCTTCCTGCTTTTCCAAATGTTAGGATGATTTTAAGGATACTATAGCACCCTGCAATTAAAGCAGGCAGAATGTTCTCTCCCTGAGGTAGATTGCTCAGGCAAAGACCAGCTATGTTACCAGCAGCTAGTCCATCACCACAGATGTGGGAGAGCATCCCTGCCCACAGCAAAGATTTCTTGCAGGCTTGCTGAGGAGGAGGTGAGGTTCAAACCATCCAGACTCCTCCACTTCCTTCTGGGATAGAACAGCAGGAGGGAGTGTTGATACAACAGTGGGGGAGAGAGGATAAGGAAGGCAACAAGTGAGGCAAAGCTCTCCTAGGCAGGGTCTGCAAAAGGGGCCACGGGCCTATATCTCATCTCACTCTCCTCCTGAGCAGGGTGTTGAGAGATCTTACCACTCAGTGGGCCAGAGAGTGGCAACCTAATGATAAAGTGTAAAGAGGAAGGGCTGTGTTCAAGGACAGGCTCTACACTTACTGTCACCCAGCCATGAACTATGCAGAAATGAAGCTCCTCCTGGGGTGAAAGGAAGGTGAGAAAGCAGAGGTGTTCTCCCTTCCTGAGGAGGTCTGACTACCATATGCTGGGGAGAATTATTGTCACCATAATGAATTCCTTCTTGACATTGCTCTGGCAGCTATCCTCGGGTCTGCAGGAGCAGGACTGTCTTCTTAGCAGCTGCAGAGAAGCAGAGTAAGAAATAAGTGGCAGGGGGTTCTGTCCATTTGACAGGCTAGCTGAGCTTGCACAACCAAGAACCATCTCTCAGAGGCTGGAGAGACTCTTCACTCTCTGGCCCTGCAGGCTTGCTGGGGGACAGGGGCACTGTCAGACCATCCCTGGATTACACCAAAATTGCTGAAGTTGATACTTTAATATGAAACACCTTGTGCCCTGCAACAAGGAAGGTAAGCCAAAGCAGAGCACCTGCCTCTGCAAACATGACTGTAGTGTCCAGCAGCCACTTGACACTCCCAGTTAAAGCAACTCTACCTGCAATTAAAATAATCTGAAGGGAGACATCTGAATTACAGCTCTGCTGGAACTTCAAAATGCTTATGTTTTCCACTTCTTGTCTTCTTCTAGAACCACAGAATCATTTCAGTTGGAAAAAAACCCCTTGAGATCATTGAGTCCAACCATTATATAACTCTACCAAGTTTGATGCTAAGCCATGTTCCCTTAGCACCACATCTATGCATCTTCTAAACACCTCCAGGGATGGTGATTCAACCATCTCCCAGGAGAACCCATTCGGTGCTTGCTAACACTTTCAGAGACATTTCTTCTAATATCCAATCTAAATCTCCCTTGGTGCAACTTGAGGCCATTTATCTCTTGTCCTATCACTTGATACTAGGGAGAAGAGACTGACACCCACCTTGTTACAGCCTTCTTTCAGGAGCTGTAGAGAGTAAGGTCTTCCCTGAGCCTCCTTTTTCCAGGCTGAACAACCCCAGTTCCCTCAGCTGCTGTTCTTCAGACTCTCCACCAGCTTCATTGCCCATCTTGCTACCCACCCCAGGACCTCAGTGTCTTTCTTATAGTGAGGGCCCCAAAACTGAACACAGTACTCAAGGTGTGGACTCACTGGTGCCAAGCACAGGGGGACACCCTCCTGGTCCTGTTGGTCATACTATTCCTGATTCAAGCCAGGATGCTGTTGGTCTTCTTGGCCACCTGAGTACACTGCTGGCTCATGTTCAGACAGTTGTCAATCAACATCCATAGGTCTTTCTCTATGAGACAGCTTTCAAGCCACTCTCCCACAAGCCTGTAGGCTTGCATGGGGTGGTTGTGACCCAAATGCAGGACTCGGAACTTGGCTTTGTTGGACCTCTTGCAGCTGACCTTGATCCAGATGGTCCAAGTCCCTCTGTAAAGCCAGCCTACCCTCGAGCAGATCAACAGTCCCTCCCAGCTTAGTGTCATCTGCAGACTTCCTGAGAGAGCTCTCAACCCCTCATCCAGACTGTTGATAAGGATACTAAACAAGACCGTCCCCAACACCGAGCCCTGAGGAACACCACTTGTGGCCGGCTGCCGACTGGATTTAAAACCCCATTCACCACCACTCCTTGTGCCCTGCCATTCAGCCAGTTTTTCACCTAGTGAAGAGTACAATACAATACAATACAATACAATACACCAGGTTGGAAGAGACCTTCAAGATCATCGCGTCCAACCCATCAACCAATCCAACCCACCTAAACAACTAACCCATGGCACCAAGCACCCCATCAAGTCTTCTCCTGAACACCTCCACTGAAGGTGACTCCACCACCTCCACGGGTAGCCGATTCCAATGGGCAATCACTCTCTCCGTGTAGAACTTCTTCCTAACATCCAGCCTAAACCTGCCCTGGTGCAGCCTGAGACTGTGTCCTCTTGTTCTGGTGCTGGCTGCCTGGGAGAAGAGGCCAACCTCTGCCTGGCTACAACCTCCCTTCAGGTAGTTGTAGAGAGCAATAAGGTCACCCCTGAGTCTCCTCCTCTCCAGGCTAAGCAACCCCAGCTCCCTCAGCCTCTCCTCATAGGGCTTGTGTTCCAAACCCCTCCCCAGCTTTGTTGCCCTTCTCTGGACACCTTCCAGCAAGTCCACATCCTTCCTAAACTGAGGGGCCCAGAACTGGACACAGTATCCAAGTCCACCTATCCAAGCTGCTGCGAGGGCTTCAATGGCTGCTGGCACACAGGGATTCTGTGGGCCTCTGAGTCTGTTCAAAGTGACACTGCTCACTTTCCTGTGCACTGTCAATAGCCAAGCCTTGCCTTGGCTGAGATACCATTATATAGAAGGCCTAAGTAATGCTAGGTGAGATAGATTACTGATGCTCCTTGAAAAATGGCCAGGTCTTCAAAAGGGACCAGCTTTCTACCTTTCATACAGACAACTGAAATTCTGTGAGTTGAATTAGGTATTTTATTTTCCCTTCATGTAATTCATGTTTATTATGCAACCTCTCCTTATTGACGTGGTATCTCTAGCTCATGCATCATTTATTGTTATCTGAACAGTTACTGGAAAGTGTCCCTGGCTAAGCTCTAGGGAGAAATGGTTGCCTCACTAATGGAGGGAAAGCCTAACTACTTCCTAAATCAATTAACCTGAAAGGCCAGCAGACACATCCAGGCTGCTCTAAGCACCTGCACATGCTCCCGTTCGCACACCGCAGCGGTCTCTGCTGTGGGTAGCGGCACAGTACCCACAGAGGTGCTCATTTCTCCCTGTGTGGTCCCAGCCATGCTGACAGCCTGCTAAACAGCATTTCTTCTCAGCCCATGTACATTCACTCCATACATCCCTGCTACTGCACATACACTCGAAGCTCACAGCTCAGCAGCTGCCAGCTCCCCACTTGTAGCTGATCCAGAGAGGATGTGCTGTTCTCTAGCAGGCAGCCCAGCTGTGAAGTTCAAGCCATAAAAATGCATGCCATTTGACTCTGAAAGTCCTCCAGGTAATGGTCACCTCACATGCCCACCTATCCATAGAATGCCTCTTTGTTCCCATGCACTGCACGCAGGCCAAGGCTAACTGGCTGCTGACAGACATCACTGCCATTGAGTGCAAAGGGGAATTTGGCAGAAATCGTTATTGCTCATCGCTGACATTCGTCCTGGGGAGAGACAGGACTTTTGGACTGCAGGGTAGTGCCCCTGAACGTAGTGCTGCCCGTCAACAACCCAGGAGAGCCTCCAGTGCTGAGCATAGGCAGAGCCCACCACTGCGTCTTGGTGCTTTGGGAAGAAGTGAGGCAGAATGCAGCGTGTTTGCCCCCTGAGATCCCTGTACATCCTGTGGGAGGGGGAGAAAGAGCAAGGATGATGCAGTGGAAGGGGCTGAGAAAAGCAAACAGATTGCAGATGAAGAAGATGAAGAGAGAAAATGGTCTGGTGAGTGGGATGAAGTACAAAGGAAGGAGATGTAGGAGTTTGGAGCATGGGTTATGAAGAAATGCACAGAAAGAATGGGCACTGAGTGCACAGGCAGAAGAAATATCTAAGCAGAGAAGCAGGTGGGAAAGAAGGTGACAAAAAGAAGCCAAGACAACATGCCTATCTAAAAAGGCAAAGGGTCTGGAACTTAAGTCTCATGAGGAACAGATGAGGGAATTTGGGCTGATCAGTCTTCAGAGAGGAGGCTGAAGGGAGACCTCATCACCCTCTGCATCCACCTCAAAGGAGACTGGAGTAAGGTGGGGATCAGTCTCTTCTGCCACAAGTGACAGACTGAGAGGAAATGCCCTCAAGTTTAGAATAGAATAGAATAGAATAGAATAGAATAGAATAGAATAGAATAGAATAGAATAGAATAGAATAGAATAGAATAGAATAGAATAGAATAGAATAGAATAGAATAGAGCAGGTTGGAAAAGACCTCAGAGATCATCAAGTCCAATCTATCACCCAACACCATCTAATCAACTAAACCATGGCACCAAGTGCCTCATCCAGGCTCTTCCTAAACACCTCCAGGGATGGTGACTCCAGCACCTCCCTGGGCAGCACATTCCAATGGCCAGTCTCTCTTTCTGGGAAGAACTTCTTCCTAACATCCAGCCTAAACCTCCCCTGGCACAGCTTGAGACTGTGTCCTCTCATTCTGGTGCTGGTTGCCTGGGAGAAGAGACCAACCCCCACCTGGCTACAACCTCTTTTCAGGTGGTTGTAGAGAGCAATAATGTCTCCCCTGAGCCTCTTCAGCCTCTCCTCACAGGGCTGTGCTCCAGTCTGCTCCCCAGCTTTGTTGCTCTTCTCTGGACACCTTCCAGCATCTGAACATCTTTCCTAAACTGAAGGGCCCAGAACTGGACACAGGACTCAAGGTGTGGCCTAACCAGTGCTGAGTCCAGGGCACAATGACTTCCCTGCTCCTGCTGGCTACACTGTTCCTGATGAAGGCCAAGATGCCATTGACCTTCTTGGCCACCTGGGCACACAGCCCCATCCCTGGAGGTGTTTAAGCCCAGGCTGGATGAAGCTCTGGCCAGCCTGATGTATTGTGGGGTGTCCCTGCCCATGGCAGGGGGGTTGGAACTACATGATCCTTGTGGTCCCTTCCAACCCTGACTGATGCTATGATTCTATGATTCTATGATTCTATGATTCTATGATTCTATGATTCTATGATAGGATTGTGAGCTCTTGGTGAGTGGTTGGACTTCGTGATTTCAAAGGGGTCTTCCAACCTCAAGATTTTTATGATTCCATGAAAGGACAAAGACAAGGAGGAATTACTGGTAGGAGCTGGACTGTACACTCTTCCAGGAGAGTGTCAGCACTCTAACTCCAAAGCTGGAACACCTGGAAGCTGGCTGTCATGTGTTTATAGGAAGGGAGACAGATGCTCTTCAGCCCTTCCCAAAGGAGTAAAGAAAACACTTCACACAGGATTGGAAAGAACTGGAAATTTAAACAGAATGTACTATTCCTAACTCCCTACAACAGTACAAAAGCATACAAAAGCATATAAAAAATACCCAACAATTCATGTCCAGCCTTCAGCCAGCTCTCCAGCATGGGCTTCTGCAAAACCTCACAAAGCCATCACCATCCAAAACCTTCCCCCCAGCCAGGCCTCAAATGCCCAGGCCTACACGCCCCCCATCCCCTCTGCTTCTGCCCATGCTAGGCTCAAATTGGCAGCTTTGCCAAGGCTGCAAACCTCCCTTGCAAGAGATAACAGCCTGTGCCACATTCCCAGGAGAAGAGAGGGAGGAAAGGGAGAGAAGAAACAGAAAAGTGTGTTTCATAGAGACGCAGGAACTATGGGAATTAAATAACACAGATTGCACTTGCCAGCCCATCACTGGACTTTTCTGGTCCTCCTGGAGCTCCTCCAGCCTGTGGTTCTTTAAGGCATCCAGCCTTAGACCAACAACGCTGGTGAACGAAAGGGAGTTAGTGCCACCATTCATTCAGGAAGAGAAAGAGTGCTTGGAGGGAATCAAAGAAAGGAAATAGTAAAGCAAGACTGGGCTGGTGGCAGAAAGGATGCTTGGCAGATGTTTCTTCCTTGGTGTGCCATGCTGGTGGCAGAAGGAAAGTAATTAACTGGGATTTGAGGCAGACTGGGGATAAGAGTCTGAGGTCCATGCAGCAGGGACTATAAAAGAGAGAGGGAGCATGGGGATACACATCTGCTGGTGTTGAAGATAGAAGGGCAAAGAGTGAGAGTTGTCAGAGGGCAGCCACAGACATCAGGTGAGATAAGAAGGAAATTTCCATAAGACTTTGTAGCTCTGCCATCATACTACAAAGGAAATGTAGGCTGCAACCTGTGTGTCTTCAGGAGGCAAATCAACAAGTCAATCCCTTCTGGGGCCCTGAGAGCTTTTCAGGAGACACATCTAAGCATCAGGTTTGGGTGAGACCCAATCTCAACACAGCCAGTGTGTGAGACTTTGGGAAGCAGTGGGAGCACTGAGACTCCAGCTGGCAAATCCTCTGGCATCTCCCAGGCCCTTCTGCTCAAATAGCCTCCAGCAAATCCACCTGCATCTGCCTAGTGAGGACTAACGTGCTCTGGACGTGGTGAATTGTGTCCCATGACAGAGCAGTGGGATATGGCCAACCCCAGGAGTTCCTGGGGAAGTTCCTCTCCTTGCTACCTGTGGTAAGAAGAAGGTCCCCAGCCTCATGGTGCAAGCAACGAGGTTGCTGCCGACCACACTGAGAAAACTACCAAGCCCTATTTCCAGGTTTACACCACTGACTCTTGGCAGATGTGAAAGGAAGCTGAATCACCATGTTATTTCAAGCTCCATTAGAGAAACATGGGGATGGGGATATCAGAGGGAAGGAGGGATCATGGATGGATGAAGAGGAAACCGAACAGAGCAGAGTAGCACTGGAAAGGGAAAGAACTCTCGCTTATAGGCTCAGAAGAGGGAACTGCAAACAGAGAGATTAAAAGAGAGCCCTCGAGACTGTCTCTAGATACAGCAAGATTCACTAACTCCATGCTGAGCCAGGTTTGTTGAATGCTGGAGGTAAAATCCCCAATGACTTTTGCCAGCTGACTGAGCAGCAGAAACCTGTCTCTCCCCATACACCAGCAAGCTGCCCTCTTCCACCTCTGTTATGTAGGAAGTCCCACTGCTGATAATTTTACTGTGGAGTGAGCCTAGCAGGGAAGCTTTCTCTTGGATACTCTTCAGCACTGAGCATTTACAATGATCTTTTCTCTAGGGATACATAGTCACATCAGACTTGGCATCATGTGTCTGGGGGTACAGCATGGGGTATCTGGATGAAGATTTTCTTGTGCATAGAGGGTTGTGTTCACTTGCTGATCTTAAAGAGGGGGAAAACAGAGTCTGAGAGCATTGCCTGCTGCTGCTTGTTATGGAACAAGTTAACCCCTCTCAGAACCAGGGGACAGAGCACACAGGCCAGCTTTGATGCAGAGGGAAGCAAGATGTCCAACCTTGCTAGCTAGGTCCTTGCCACTTTAGTCTGCTCAGGGGCAGCTGCAGGACATTCACATTGCAAGTGCTGATCTGACTACAGCCTGAAACCAGGCTGGAAAGCCTTGGCCAGGTTCAGACCCCTATCTGTCAGAGGTATACTTTCAGCAGACTTCTAAATAACTCCTAGTAGTTGGCCAAGCTCAGCATTTGGGTGGGAGGCAGGCACTGAACTGCTTGTCACTGAGGTTGCCCCAGGGAGGCTACAGGCTTCTTCTGCTCTGTAACCAGCTGAAGTCCCATCCACAGTGAGGGGTGGTGTTGCTAAGTGAAGACTACGATGATGTACAGCTGGAGAAACAATGACTCAAATGAGATCTGGTCACCAGAGATGCTCTCATCAGTGTCTGAACCACACCAACGTCCAGCCTGATGTTCTACTCATATGTAATGTGTGTAATGTGAGTCACCATCCCTGGAGGTGTTCAAGAGGGGACTGGATGTGGCACTTGGTGCCATGGTCTAGTCATGGGGTCTGTGGTGACAGGTTGGACTCGATGATCTTCGAGGTCTCTTCCAACCTTAGTGATACTGTGATTCTGTAATGACATTGACATTACACCAGATTTCCTCATCCCCTGTACCATAATCTCAGCTCTTACCCCTGCATCCCAAACCTTGAGTTTTTATGGCCTGACAACTGAAAGAGACAGAATTCCTTGGGACAGTGACTGGTTTCTGTTTGCTCTGACAAATGCTAATGGCACTGAATAAATAGCAAAAAGGGGTCATATGCAACAGGTAATCACCACTGCATTTCTTGCTTGGCACTGCTGTGTGCCATTAAATACCTACTGCATTATGCCTCAGAAAGCTCCTGGGTCTTTGGGATGTTTGCTCTGTGAAAGTAAGAACAACTGCTGAGCTCTTCTGGCTTTGCTTTTGTCACAAATCACAGAATGCTAGAGGTCAGAAGGGACCTCCAGACATCATTGAGTCCAACCCCCATGCCAAGAGCAGGATCACTCAGGGCAGGCCACACAGGAATGCATCCAGGTGGGGTTTGAAAGTCTCTGGAGAAGGAGACTCTGCAACCTCTCTGGGCAGCCTGCTCCAGGCCTCCAGCAGCCTGTAAAGAAGTTTCTCCTCCTGTTGAGGTGAAACCTTCTATGTTCAAGTTTGTATCCATTGTTACTTGTCTTATGACTGTGCACCACCAGAAAGAGCTTGGCCCCTCTGCTTGACACCCACCCCTCAGAAACTGATAGGTATTGATCAGATCCCCTCTCAGTCTTCTGCAGACTAAACAGCCCCCAGGGCTCTCAGTCTGTCTTCACGGGGAGAGGATCAAGTCCGCGCCAGGGAGGTTTAGGCTGAAGCCTCAGCTCTGGTGAGACCCCATCTGGAGTACTGCCTCCAGTTCTGGAGCCCCTATTCCAAGAGGGATCTGGAGGTGCTGGAAGGTGTCCAGAGAAGGGCCACGAGGATGAGCAGAGGGCTGGAGCACCTCTCCTGTGAGGACAGACTGAAGGAGTTGGGGCTGTTCAGTCTGGAGAAGAGAAGGCTCCCAGGTGACCTCATTGTGGCCTTCCAGTATCTGAAGGGGGCTACAGGAAGGCTGGGGAGGGACTGCTCAGGATGTCAGGTAGTGACGGGACTAGGGGCAATGGAATGAAGCTGGAGGTGGGGAGATTCAGGCTGGATGTGAGGAGGAAGTTCTTCCCCATGAGAGTGGTGAAGCCCTTAAATGGGTTGTCCAGGGAGGTGGTTGAGGCCCCGTCCCTGGAGGTGTTTAAGCCCAGGCTGGATGAGGCTCTGGCCAGCCTGATCTAGTGTGAGGTGTCCCTGCCCATGGCAGGGGTTGGAACTAGATGATCCTTGTGGTCCCTTCCAACCCTGACTGATACTATGATGATACTAAGTTCTTCATAGAAAGAGAGATTGGCCATTGGAATGTGCTGCCCAGGGAGGTGGTAGAGTCACCATCCCTGGAGGTGTTTGGGAAGATACTTGATGAGGTGCTTGGTGCCAAGGTTTAGTTGATTAGATAGTGTTAGGTGACAGGTTGGACTTGATGATCTTGAAGGTCTCTTCCAACCTGGTTTATTCTATTCTATTCTATTCTATTCTATTCTATTCTATTCTAGTCTAGTCTAGTCTAGTCTAGTCTAGTCTAGTCTAGTCTAGTCTAGTCTAGTCTATCCTCACATCTGTCTGTTGCACTCTCTCTAGCAGATCCCTGTCTCTCTTGAACTGGGGAGATGTGGCTGTCTAAACTTTCCCAGAGGCCAAAACCCGAAATGGAACAGAATTTAGGTTGCCTTCCCGTTCCCCTCTCCCTTTCCTGGTAGGGAGGAAAAAGGAACTTGTCAGGAGAAGAGGAACAGGGAGAACAGCAAGAATAGACTTGCATCGACTTTGGGAGTGAAAATGTAATTTTTTAAACAAAGGTAAACAGTAATTAAGGGAAAAGAAAGTTACACAGGCGTAAGGGGAGGGATAAATAAATATATATATTTGTATATGTATATATATATACACAGAAAACCAGACACAGCTGGCAATGGATTCTCTTGGGTCCAAGTCCCACCACGTGGAGCACACCCAAAAGTGGGGGAAAAAAGACAAAAAAGAGGTAATGTTAACAAAAACTAAAAGGTATTTAACTAAAAGGAAGGTTACCGAAACATAAGGGAAAGGGGTAGGGTAAGGGGTAGATACAGGTATGTGCAGAAGCAGATTGCAGGTGGAAATGGATTCTCTTAATGGCAATGGATTAATTCTCTTGGATGCAGGCCCCACCCAGACAGAGGCAGGCCAGCCCATGTGGTTAGCAGCTCTCAGCAGCAGGAGGTGTTGACCATGCAAAGGCAGGAGAAAAAGGGAAGCAAGAAGATGTATAGACTAGACTAGACTAGACTAGACTAGACTAGACTAGACTAGACTAGACTAGACTAGACTAGAATAGAATAGAATAGAATAGAATACCAAAGAAAAGAAAATTAACCAGGTTGGAAAAGACCTCAGAGATCATCAAGTCCAACCTGTCACCACAGACCTCATGACTAAACCATGGCACCAAGGGCCTCATCCAGGCTCTTCTTAAACACCTCCAGGGATGGTGACTCCAGCACCTCCCTGGGCAGCACATTCAATGGCGAATCTCTCTTTCTGGGAAGAACTTCTTCCTAACATCCAGTCTAAACCTCCCCTGGCACAGCTTGAGACTGTGTCCTCTTGTGGGGCTGCTTGCCTGGGAGAAGAGACCAACCCCCAACTGACTACAACCTCCCTTCAGGGAGTTGTAGAGAGCAATAAGGTCTCAGCCAAAGCAGATCTCATTCTCTGCACTGTTCTTTTTTGCTGAGAGCCAAGCAGTTTGGCCAGGAGCCCATAGGTAGACCTGCAGGAGAAGAGTTGTTCCCCACCAGCCATACCCATGACCTTCCTTCTGTAGTACCTGGGTGGAGAGGTGTCACCAACCCAAACATGTATGAAGCTTTTCTTTGGGTTGGGGGTCCTGGAAGCCTTTATAATGTGTCTCTCCTTGGTTTCTTGTCTGCCTCTTAATCCTGGGAGTGTTGAAGGAATGGCCAGGATCCTTTGTTAATCAGAAATCAAAGCATTCCTGTTTGGCCTCTACATCTTCCCTAAGGGCTACAGGCTGGGGTCAGAGTGGCTGGAGAGCAGCCAGGCAGAGAGGGACCCGGGGGATACTGGTCGATGGTAGGCTGAACATGAGCCTGCAGTGTGCCCAGGTGGCAAGAAGGTCAATGGCATCCTGGCCTGCATCAGGAACAGTGTGGCCAGCAGGAACAGGGAGGTGATTCTCCCCCTGTACACTGCACTGGTTAGGCCACACCTTGAGTCCTGTGTCCACTTCTGGGCCCCTCAGTTTAGGAAGGATGTTGTCTTGCTGGAACGTGTCCAGAGAAGGGCAACGAAGTTGGTGAGGGGTTTGGAACACAAGCCCTATCAGGAGAGGCTGAGCGAGCTGGGGTTGCTTAGCCTGGAGAGGAGGAGACTCAGGGGTGACCTTATTGCTCTCTACAACTACCTGAAGGGAGGTTGTAGCCAGGCAGAGGTTGGTCTCTTCTCCCAGGCAGCCAGCACCAGAACAAGAGGACACAGTCTCAAGCTGCACCAGGGGAGGTTTAGGCTGGATGTTATGAAGAAGTTCTACACAGAGAGTGTGATTGCCCATTGGAATGGGCTGCCTGGGGAGGTGGTGGAGTCACCATCACTGGAGGTGTTCAGGAGGAGACTTAATGGGGTGCTTGGTGCCATGGTCTAGTTGTTTAGGTGGTGTTGGATTGGTTGATAGGTTGGACGTGATGATCTTGAAGGTCTCTTCTAACCTGGTCTATTCTATTCTATTCTATTCTATTCTAGTCTAGTCTAGTCTAGTCTAGTCTATGCTATGCTTGTCTATGCTATGCTAGTCTATGCTAGTCTATGCTAGTCTATGCTATGCTATGCTAGTCTATGCTATGCTTGTCTATGCTATGCTTGTCTATGCTAGTCTATGATAGTCTATGCTAGTCTGGTCTAGTCTATGCTATGC
This sequence comes from Picus viridis, assembly GCA_033816785.1. NCBI lineage: Eukaryota > Metazoa > Chordata > Aves > Piciformes > Picidae > Picus > Picus viridis. The sequence continues at coordinate 33,038,450 of CM066570.1, read as the reverse complement.
TTGTCTATGCTATGCTAGTCTATGCTAGTCTATGCTATGCTATGCTATGCTAGGCTATGCTATGCTTGTCTATGCTAGTCTATGATAGTCTATGCTAGTCTGGTCTAGTCTATGCTATGCTTGTCTATGCTATGCTAGTCTATGCTAGTCTATGCTATGCTATGCTATGCTAGTCTATGCTATGCTTGTCTATGCTAGTCTATGATAGTCTATGCTAGTCTAGTCTATGCTATGCTAGTGTAGTCTATGCTATGCTAGTCTATGCTATGCTTGTCTATGCTAGTCTATGATAGTCTATGCTAGTCTAGTCTATGCTATGCTAGTGTAGTCTATGCTAGTCTATGCTAGTCTAGTCTATGCTATGCTAGTCTAGTCTATGCTATGCTAGTCTAGTCTAGTCTATGCTAGTCTAGTCTAGTCTATGCTAGTCTATGCTAGTCTAGTCTATGCTATGCTAGTCTAGTCTATGCTATGCTAGTCTATGCTAGTCTATGCTAGTCTAGTCTATGCTATGCTAGTCTATGCTAGTCTATGCTAGTCTAGTCTATGCTATGCTAGTCTAGTCTAGTCTATGCTAGTCTATGCTAGTCTAGTCTATGCTATGCTAGTCTATGCTAGTCTATGCTAGTCTATGCTAGTCTATGCTAGTCTAGTCTATGCTATGCTAGTCTAGTCTATGCTATGCTAGTCTATGCTAGTCTATGCTAGTCTAGTCTATGCTATGCTAGTCTATGCTAGTCTATGCTAGTCTATGCTAGTCTATGCTAGTCTAGTCTATGCTATGCTAGTCTATACTAGTCTATGCTAGTCTAGTCTATGCTATGCTAGTCTATGCTAGTCTATGCTAGTCTATGCTAGTCTAGTCTATGCTATGCTAGTCTAGTCTATGCTATGCTAGTCTAGTCTAGTCTTTGCTATGCTATTCTAAGGCTGGTGGATCTCAGGAGGTGTCATGCTCAGAAATGGGAGCATTAAGGTAGTAGGAAAGACTAAAACCCACGGGGCTATAGACTCTTTTGTATTCACAACAGCATGTTTCTGAGGAAGCTCAAGCACAAGCCTTGCTCCTAGCTGCGAGTCTCTGGCTAAATATTCCCCACACCCAGGACAATTGCATCCTAATCTTCACAGGGGCCCCAGGGCACTGTTGTAATGCAAATAATGATAAACAACAGTAATAATAAAATGCTGGCAGCTCCTGCACCGTCTCCCTAGCAATCCCAAACCAGCCACAGCAAATTTCTTGTCATCCAGGTTATGTAAAGGAGCGTGAGCATTAGGAGTGGAGCTGCCAGGGAGGGGACCAGCTACCTGGCGTAGCTGCCTCCTGCAGGCAGTACACCTCCTGAAGGGCAGGCTGCCTTTGGGTTCAGTGTGCTGGCTACTAGGGCTGCTCTGCAGGTGCAAGGTCATGCCTAAACCCTGCTCTGGGGACCGTGCACAGATGAATGCTCCCATGCCACCACGGGGAGAGCACCGAGGGTCACATGCCTCTGGATGCATTCACAGTCAGGGGCACCTTGAGCAATGAAGCTACCTGTTCAAGGAGTGGTTGTGCACTCTGGTGTCACTTAAAATAAATTCAGATTAAAATCTTTTGTTTCTGGGAGGTTTTTTTCTTTTTTTGACAGCCAGCTCTCTTTTTGAGGGACGTGCTGATACACAGAAAGGGCTGGGCAGGCATGAGAGAGCAGAAGGGGCCTCCCTGGTACCAATGTGAAGGCCAGAGGCAGCAGGCAGCCTGTCATGGGAACTGTGGGTGCTGCGGGGACCCATGCTGACCACCTGGGCTCCCCATGTGCTTTGGCCAAACACTCCATGATGCTATGGGCTCTCTCCTTGGGCTGGTGGCATTTGCAGAAGGAAGATTAGTGCAGCAGCTGGTGGAGGTTAGACACAATACTAGCATCACATGTGGAGAGCCACCTGCCAGGTATCTTCCAGGATTTTATGACTGTAAGCAGAAGCATCCTGCCACACTGCCTTTTCTTCCCCGTGCTCTTCAAACACAGTCCTTTACACTGAGCTGATGAGTAGGGACAGATTAAGAGAAATCATCCTACTAAAACGTTGCCCTTTGGCCACTGAAAATTACTTCTCTAGCTTTAGGCAAGTTCAGCCTTTTTCCACTTACTCATTACAAAGCAGCAGAAGACCACAGGAGGGAGAAGGGAGGTGTGTGCAGCTCTTAATAATCAGGCTACTGCTTCCTTGCAGTTTGTTACACCCCTACTTAAAAGAGCATGCAAATGGGCTCGCTGAGGCCCACTAAACCAGCACCCTGTACTAGAGGTGGTCTAGTCAGGGACTAATGTCAGGGACTAATAGGAAATACCGAGGCAAGGAACACTGTGGGGGGGAAATACACTGGTATGTCCTCAGCTTACCTTCCCATCTTAAGGTAATATCCAGTTGAAAGGCCTCCTGGGCAAATGGACATGCCTGGACCTTCTCTTGGAATAGGTTCAGCGTCCATGCCTTTGCCTAGTGTCTTCGAGCTCTTTCGTATCTCAGAACATAAAAGTGGATTCTTTCTGTAAGGTACTATGAAATCAAAACCTGAGAAGATATTTCATGCCACAGAGTGCCTACAAAGTATGTAGGAGAGGTAAGAGAGGACGCCAGGCAGAGGAGGAAGAAGTGCAAGAAGGCAAAGGAACTGAAGTGGTCAGTGTCATACGTGGCAGCCTTAGCACAGCAGCAGTCAGGGCCTTGTGTTTTGCAATCCTGGGGTGTGCTATAGTAGGCATTTAGAAGAGAAGATGGCAGTTTTTCAGATGTTTATCATAGAATCATGGAATCAATAAGGTTGGAAAAGACCTCAGAGATCATCAAGTGCAACCTGTCACCCAACACCTCATGACTAACTAAACCATGGCTTCAAGTGCCACATCCAATCCCCTCTTGAACACCTCCAGGGATGGGGACTCCACCACCTCCCTGGGCAGCACATCCCAATGGCGAACAACTCTCTCTCTGAAGAACTTTCTCCCCACCTCCAGCCTGAACCTGCCCTGGCACAGCTTGAGACTGTGTCCTCTTGTTCTGGTGATGGTTGCCTGGGAGAAGAGACCAACCCCCACCTGGCTACAACCTCCCTTCAGATAGTTGTAGACAGCAAGAGGGTCTCCCCTGAGCCTCCTGTTCTCCAGGCTAAGCAACCCCAGCTCCCTCAGCCTCTCCTCACAGGGCTGTGCTCCAGGCCTCTCCCCAGCCTTGTTGCCCTTCTCAGGACACGTTCAAGAGTCTCAATGTCCTTCTTAAACTGAGGGGCCCAGAAATGGACACAGGACTCAAGGTGTGGCCTAACCAGTGCTGAGTCCAGGGCAGAATGACTTCCCTGCTCCTGCTGGCCACACTGTTCCTGATTTCTGATATCTTGTCCAGTGTGAGGTACAAAACAGCAGAAAGCAACAGTGAGTGCCTGAAAATATGAGCCATGAGCTGACGAGGGTAGGAGTCGGCATCTCTCTGGTGAAAGCAATGAAAGCCGTGGGAGCAGAGGAGGTGTAGATTCCCTCTTATCTCAGATACCCAGGGGAGAGGGTTTTGAAAGCTGTGTGGATGTAAGCGTTGTTACACTCTGGAAAAGAGTCAAGTGCTTTGGGGAGTGGGTAGGAGAGAACCAGAAAATCAAACTGCATCTCCTTCTACTACCACTACCCAAAACCATCACATTGAGGGCTCCCTGCACCCCTCGCTGGGGTGGACTTCTGTTGTGGTTCATTGTGCATGATTAAGTGGGACCTTTAAGTCTGAAATTTGGACTTCTCAGGCTAGCAGGTAGTGATAGGACTAGGGGGAATGGAATGGAATGGAATGGAGCTGGAGGTGGGGAGATTCAGGCTCGATGTGAGGAGGAAGTTCTTCACCAAGAGAGTGGTGAAGCCCTGGAATGGGCTGTGCAGGGAGGTGGTTGAGGCCCCGTCCCTGGAGGTGTTTAAGCCCAGGCTGGACGAGGCTCTGGCCAGCCTGATCTAGTGTGGGGTGTTCCTGCCCATGGCAGGGGTTGGAACTAGATGATCCTTGTGGTCCCTTCCAACCCCAACCCTGACTGATACTATGAGGTGTAAAACTCATACAAATAACTAGCAAAAGAGGTGTTGTCTGCATGAGCTCAAGGAACTACATGGGCTAACTGCTGTTAGGGCTGGGTGGCTGGGAAGGGAGGGAGAGATGTGAGCTCGGATGCTCCTGCTGAGACTCAGCTGACACCCCTTACTGGTGGTGGAGCATGTGCCCAGGAAGCTGCTCTGACTCACCACCAGCTGCACAGATTTGTCCTTTTTTTGTGGTCCTCTCTTGCTCTCAGGCTGGGTTTTCAGTCCTGGGGCCTGCCCATCAGCACCCTCAGAAAACATAATGTAGTGTAATTGGTAAAATGCATATTGGCCATCTTCCCTTTCACAGAAATGTAGAAAGCACAGAAAAACATCAACAAACTATATATAGACATCTGCTGTTACCAAGTCTGGAAACATTTCCCCCTCTTCCCTGCACAGCCGTGCACCACATGTGGTAATCAAGATGGGGAGGGCTGGGTCTATTAGAGGCAACTGGGCAAAGGCTTTTCAGTCTCCTCTTTGACTGTTTGCTCCCTGAGGGCAGTCCCACTTACCCTGCTCTATCACAGGCTGAGACTCAGCTGTCTGTCTTTAGCACAAAGGTAAGACAAGACTATCAGAAGTTGGGAGAGTTCAGTGTGGTTGCCCATAGACTGCCTGGGCACCCACAGAGTGTGTCCAGCAGAGACCTTGGGTCGTTTATTTTCCCATGGTCCCTGTTTCCTAACAGTAGCATTTCATTTTCCCCAGGGGCTAACATTCCTCTGCTTATAATTAGGTCAGCCTTGTGAGGAATGTAAGTCCTCAAAATGCAGCTTTTATAACAGCATTCCCAGATTGTTATATTTTTATAAATGCATTTTATTTACCCTGTTTTAGCAATTCAGGCCTCAGGTAAGTCACCCTCAGTTGACCAGATCCCTGCATTGCCCCTGAGTCCTTGGTTTTTTTTCCCCTCCTCTGGTGAACAGCACTTTTGGGTCCCAGTCTCCCAGTGTGAGTTGAAGAGGAAGCCTCATGGGCTCAGGTACAGCTTTGTGCCTGGGAAGCCAACAGCTGTGTTGTGTTGGTTGAGGATAAAGTTAAAAAGCCCATCAGAAAGGCTGCTCTGAACGGTGCTGTTGGTGGCTCTGGCTCTGGCGGTCCTGGGAGCTGAGGAAAACCCTGGGATGCCCACCTCACTTGAGAGACCTTCTGTGCTCCCTGCCTCTCCTCTGTGCAGAGTCATAGTCGTGGGGCTCCTGTTAAACGCTGAAGCTAAATGCCTGGAAGGACAACGCAGCTGTAGCTTTTCTTTACCTTCCTCCTTCTTCTTCTTTTTCTCCTTTTCCTTTGCCACACTTCAAATAATTTGATGTTGAATATTTAAGACCATTTTGTTGTCTTCAGTTCACCTCATCTGACCTCACAATCTTCAGGATAATAGCAGATGATGAGGAGAGTGATAATATTCTGCTGTTTTACAGTGCCACTTTCCAAGGCTCCACGAGCCCGTTAGCAATGGTTAAGGCCTGCAAGCCACTTAAAGTAGGCTAATTTATTACTCCCTCTCCATGTATGGTGAGAAGATGTGGCTTGTTCATGAGCTGGAAGGAGAGGCAGGACTTGTGGACTTGAATTACAGGGCAGGGGTCCTCCCTGGGGCAAGATAGAAACCCTGGGCTCTCTCAGTGTGTGGTGTGGCTCCTGCAGCTGCTGAAGAAAGGGCTGTGCCTGGAGTAATTGGCACGAGGGCATGCAAGAGGTTAGGCTAAATGGAGAGGAAAGAGCGTCCCTGAGGAACTGAACAAAAAAGCTACATCTGTAATAGAAGATAATAAGCTCCCAGACTTCATCAGCCAAAGATTTGTATTGACTGCTGTGAAAAAGATGGTGATGGAGTAGTATATGGGTTAGAGAGGAGGATGGTGAGCAGGAGGCTGGATGACCTGCCAGGGCTTCCACATTGGAAGGCAAAATTCTAGAGTTCCTAAAATGGAAGATTTCTAGTCCCAGCCTGCCACCCCTCCAGCACAGCTGGCTCTTGTTTGCCCTGGGGCTACAAGCCCTCACTTGCCAAAGCCCCATTGCTTCGCTGGGTGAAAGGCAGGGCCCGCATGGTCGGCAGGAAAAGATGTCCCTGGCTGCTGGCAGCCCAAAGGGAATGGTGAGGCTGTGGGGAGAGGGCAGGTCACTCAGGTTTTGCTGGGATGCTGGAGGCAAGAGGTGCTCCAGATAGGAGAGGTAGAGCAGCAAAACGGTTCCCATGACCATGATTCTGTTAGAGGGCAGAAGGGATCTGCAGAGGGACCTCAACTGACTGGACAGAAGGGCAGAGTCCAACAGGATGGCATTCAAGAAATACAAGTGCCGGGTGCAGCACTTTGGCCACAACAACCCCATGCAGAGCTACAGGCTGGGGACAGAGAGGCTGGAGAGCAACCAAAAAAAAGAGGACCTGGGGGTGTTGATTGACAGCCACCTAAACATGAGCCAGCAGTGTGCCCAGGTGGCCAAGAAGGCCAATGGCATCCTGGCCTGCATTACGAATAGTGTGGCCAGCAGGAGCAGGGAAGTCATTGTGTCCCTGTACTCAGCACTGGTTAGGCTACACCTTGAGGACTGTGTCCAGTTCTGGGCCCCTCAGTTTAAGAAGGACATCAAGACACTTGAACATGTCCAGAGAAGGGCAACAAGGCTGGGGAGAGGCCTTGAGCACAGCCCTGTGAGGAGAGGCTGAGGGAGCTGGGGTAGCTTAGCCTGGAGAACAGGAGGCTCAGGGGAGACCTCATTGCTCTCTAGAACTACTTGAAAGGTGGTTGTAGCCAGGTGGGGGTTGATCTCTTCTCCCTAGCAACCAGCACCAGAACAAGAGGACACAGTCTCAAGCTGTGCCAGGGAGGTTTAGGCTGGAGGTGGGGAGAAAGTTCTTCCCTGAGAGAGTTGTTAGCCATTGGGATGTGCTGCCCAGGGAGGTGGTGGAGTCACTGTCCCTGCAGGTGTTGAAGAGGGGATTGGACGTGGCACTTGGTGCCATGGTTTAGTCATGAAGTCTGTGGTGACAGGTTGCACTTGATGATCTTTGAGGTCTTTTCCAACCTTGGTGATACTGTGATTCTGTGAGTGCAAGCAATCTGTTTCTGCCCCAGCCTCATGGCACCGATGTCTGCGCTGCAGCACCGCAGGCTGCCGCCTCCCAGCCTGCTGGTGGGGACGGGGCGGGGCTGCCTGCCGGGGGGGCTCTCGGGGGGCTCTAGACTTGTTTTTCTTCTCTGTGACATTACATAATGTGAGGTAGAAAATGTTTGTACAGTAGCTGTATTGGTCCTTGGGGTGAAGGGGGAAGGAAAGATGCGGCGGGTAATTTGAGGATCTTTATTAGACCAATAAATCATTTCTATTGCACCAGCTTTCAGGCCAGTCCCTTATTGCTCATGTCAGCCACAGTATGCTACGTGGCACCTTCAGGTAGCAGAGCATGCATCGGGCCTCCTAAATCAGAAGGGCAGAATCAAGCTACACAGAGCAGGCAAGGTGCTGGAGGCAGAACATGGGCTCACCGCACTGGGGTTGACAAGGACAAGGCATGATTCTATGACAGCTTGTCTTTGACAGGTCTTGGGGACAAATAGAATGCAGCCAGTGACAGGCACTTGGCCTTGCAAAAAGTGTGTTGCAGCAGCCATGGTGCTCCTGGGGAGAAGGTGAAACACCAGGAGCTAATGATAACTGAGGGCCCAAGCAGTGGCCATGGGCACCTGAGGGCAGGTGGCATTGAGCATGTCACCTAGCCTTCTTGCATCATCTTCAAGCAGAGATAGCTGGCATGATACAGGCATGCCCCTGAGCCTTAACTGCTGGGAAGCAGAGGGCAAGGCAGGTTTTCCTGGTGGCACCTGTTACAAAAATAATGGGGATGTCCTACTTCAGTCATTTTTGTATTCTGAGGTTTCAGTGGAACTTAGTGCAAGAGGCTTGTCAGGCAAAAACCTCTTGGCTTTCTTGGGCCCTCTGGACACTAGTAAGGTGACAGATGACACCAAGCTGGGGGCAGGTGTTGATCTGTTAGAGGATAGGAAAACTCTGCAGAGGGACCTTGGCAGGCTGGACAGATGGGCAGAGGCCAAGGGCAGGAGATTGAACACATCTAAGTGCCAGGTTCTACACATTGGCCACAGCAACCCCAGGCAGTGCTACAGGCTGGGGTCAGAGTGGCTGGAGAGCAGCCAGGCAGAGAGGGACCTGGGGTACTGCTTGACAGAGGCTGAACATGAGCCAGCAGTGTGCCTGAAAGGAGGTTGTAGCCAGGTGTGGGTCAGTATCTTCTTCCACGCAACCAGCACCAAAACAAGAGGACACAGTCTCAAGTTGTGCCAGGGGAGGCTCAGGCAGGATATTAGGAAGAAGTTCTTCCCAGAAAGAGAGATTGGCCATTGGAATGTGCTGCCCAGGGAGGTGGTGGAGTTGCCATCCTTGGAGATCTTCAAGAAAAGCCTGGATGAGGCACTGAGTGCCGGGGTCTAGTTGATTGGATAGGGTTGGGTGATAGGTTGGACTGGATGATCTTGGAGGTCTCTTCCAACGTGGCTGATTCTATGATTCTGTGGAGCTAGGCAAACGTAACAGACAAGTTCACTCCAGAGTGGGTTCCCAGGACCCCTGAACAGGCGTGCTTCCCTGACAGGGAACCAAATGCTTCTGAAAATGGGACCACTGAAGTGGCTAAGCACATACTCCTGCCAGTGTGCTGGGATTTGAACACCACCATCCCCCTCAGCAGCTTCAGAAGAGCCTAATCAGAGAGAGGTAAACAGAAAAATCCTAATCAATACCATTCCCTGTTTTGAAATACACATTTTTGGGGGGGGGGGGGGATGTTCTGTGGGATCTGGTTTAACTGCCATCGCTTTAATATGTTCTTTGCATCGTCATGGAGTGTCTGATGGAAGCAGCAGCTAACAGCAAATCACAGGGTGAGAGGGTGAGTCTTGCTGGTGAGAATTAGCAGTGTCAGGAGAGAAACACCACACACCTCCCTGACTGAATTATGCATTATGCTGCAAAATCCCTGATGTCGACACACAAACGCTGCTCCTGTTGTATGGCCTGTGATGATTGGCAGAAGAATTCAAGTCACATCCACACAGCAATTTTCCTGCTGTAACTGAGACTCTCCTACCCAGGTGGATATGCCTGTGTGGGCAAAATCTATGCAGCATGCCAGGTGTTTTAGGAAAAGGTTAAAAGAGGCTGCTAAAAACGTTCAACAAGACAAAGTGTGTGCCCAGGTGGCCAAGAAGGCCAGTATCATCCTGGCCTGCATCAGGAGCACTGTGGCCAGCAGGAGCAGGGAAGTCATTGTGCCCTGGACTCAGCACTGGTTAGGCCACACCTTGAGTCCTGTGTCCAGTTCTGGGCCCCTCAATTTAAGAAGGACATTGAGATACTGGAACGTGTCCAGGGAAGGGCAACAAGGCTGGGGAGGGGTCTGGAGCACAGCCCTGTGAGGAGAGGCTGAGGGAGCTGGGGTTGCTTAGCCTGGAGAAGAGGAGGCTCAGGGAGACCTTCTTGCTCTCTACAATTCCCTGAAGGGAGGTTGTAGCCAGGTGGGGGTTGGTCTCTTCTCCCAGGCAACCAGCACCAGAACAAGAGGACACAGTCTCAAACTGTGCCAGGGGAGGTTTAGGCTGGAGGTGAGGAGAAAGCTCTTCCCAGCAAGAGAGACTGGCCATTGAGATGCGCTGCCCAGGGAGGTGGTGGAGTCACCATCCCTGGAGGTGTTCAAGAGGGGACTGGACATGGCACTTGGTGCCATGGTTTAGTCATGAGGTCTGTGGTGACAGGTTGGACTTGATGATCTTTGAGGTCTCTTCCAACCTTGGTGATTCTGTGATTCTGTGATTTGATCAGAGTAAGAGCTCAGACTCCTGTATTACCACTGCTGCCTGCCCAGCACCTGAGCCAAAAGGAAGAGGGACACCAGGGCTTTTGTTAATGTGGTGGTGAATTCCAAACCATGACAGCAGGGAGCTGGGAACATTTTTTTTTCAGGATTGTGGCTCTGCCTGCCAATCTCCCTGCAGAACTGGCAGGACTCTTCTACTGGAACTGCCTCAGTGTCAGCCCTGCTCACCAGAGGAGGTATTGCTGCTGAGAGGGGGCACAAATTGGCCCTGACAGGGAGATAGGAGGTAGACAAAGTGTGAGAATGAGGAAAGAGAGGGAAAGGAGGGACATTTTAGGGTGTCAGGACTAGAGGGAATGGAGCAAAACTAGAAGTAGGTAGATTCAGATTGGATGTTGGAAAGAAGTTCATCACCATGAGGGTGGTGAGACACTGGCACAGGTTGCCCAGGAAGGTGGTAGAAGCCTCATCCCTGGAAGTCTTTAAGGCCAGGTTGGATGTGGCTCTGAGCAAGCTAATCTAATGTGAGGTGTCCCTGCCCATGTCAGGGGGTTGGAACTAGATGATCCTTGAGGTCCCTTCCAACCCTAACAAATCAATGATTTTATGCCTGTAGTTCCTAGACGAAGCTAAGTGGGAAAAACAGTGAGAGTGGAAAAGATGCTGCCTTGCTTGCTGGTGGAAACAAAATAATGGAGAGGGTATGGGCCAGGGAAGTTGAGTACCATTAGCACTGTCACACTAACAACATAAAATGAGCCTTCTGTTGGGAAGAAAGAGTTCAAACAATTCTGAGCCTTGCAAAACTTCCCATTTCAAGCCATAGCTGTTGAAGACCAGCAGCCAAAGGTTATAAAGATAAGAGCAAAGGAAAACACACAAGAAGGAACTGGTGGAGAATCAGACCACAGAGTAATAGTGACAGCTCCTGTTGGGAGCTGGGGCCGCACTGGAGCTGGGAGAGGCCCCTTTGTGGCTGCCCTCACAGGGCTCAGTGCAGGGGCAGCGGCGGACTCGCTGGCTTCCCTGGCATCAGGCAACAGCTCCCCCGCCAGCACTCCACGGCGTGGTCGCTGCCCACAGCGCAGGCAGCTGCGACCTGGCAGCCTCTCACGTGCACACGTGCTCCTCTGTCGCTCCAGGTCAGAGCTGTCTCCTCTCGTTTCAGCTGCTTCGCTGCACAACAGGCGTGCTGAAGTGTCGGGAAAATGGGGTAATCTAGGTTCACCTACCAGCTTCCCGTCTGAAATACTCTCACAGGTCCTCCTCCATCGCTGCTTTGGCAAGTACTCTGCCACTTGGCTGCCCTGGGGCTACCCAAGCAGTTGTGCTGGCTAGCAGGTCCTCCAAGCGGGCACCTGAGGGCATGCTTCTGGTCTGTGCTTGTAAGCAGGAGGCGATTACAGCAGGTGGAGACCCGGACACGGTTGTTCCGGCACAAAACAACCTTTGTGTTCACACTAGCTTCTTCCAAAAGTGCCTGTGCTGCAGGTATACCACTGCAGCTTTTCCAGCTCATTTTTCAGTCCTTGAGCTGGACCTTCACCTAGTGTGAGGTGTCCCTGCCCATGGCAAGGGGGTTGGAACTGGGTGATCCTTGAGGCCCCTTCCAACCCTAACAATTCTATGATTCTATTACTGTAGTTCCTAGATGAAACTAGATGGAAAAGACAGTGAGAGTGGCAGGGCAGTTCTTGACTCTGTAGACAACCTGATCTCACTGTAAGAATGTGCAAGAAGTGTTGGGGCTTAAACAGGGCATTAAAAAATGACTGGCTGTTTATCCATCCTGCTTCAGGATGTGATTTCTGTGGCTAAAAGCTAAGGGGTTACACCATCACCTGGCCCAGCAACAGAAACCTGTCAGGGCTCTCAGGGTCTGGACCGACTTTCCTGCACCTTTCAGACAGTGTTAACAATTCCAATGTGGAATGCTCAGAAGAATTTGATAACACCTGGAAACTCAATGAAAGCTGGAGCCAGGACTATGCTCAAAGGCAAGGGAAGAAGCAACCAGAGCTGAGTTTTAGGCAGTTCAAGATCAGAGAAGAAGGGATGGGTGGAATAAGCTGCCCTCTGCTGCAGGCTGCCATGCTCATGTGTGCCTTTCTTCCTGCTGTTTTCTTACCAGGAAAGACAAGCCCAAAGGGACTGAGGCATATTGGTATCCAAAACAGGAGCTTGTACTGGTGGTCCTGTCCTGCTGACCATGGAGACTTGTGAGATTAGCTGAGTCTGGGCCTGGAAGAGGGCAGGCACTCTGGGAAGAGGGTATCTCTCCTCTACATCATACACTTTGAACAGCATGGGATTTGTACTCTAGCCCCAAAGCCTCCAAGGTCTGAAGCTTTCAAGCAAGCTTAGGGTATCAGGAATCTGCCCCTCTGTTGCCTGCTAGGTACTAGTGCAGATAGAACATAGTAAAATGATGCAACAAACCCGAGTTTCTGTTTCCATCACTTCTTTTTAGGAGCGGGTTTTTCGCTCTAGTAACAGTTGCTCTACATCCAGGAATTCATGCAGTGTAGGTGAGTCAGGAGCATGCTGGAAGGGGCAATGTGGATGTGATTGGGAAGAGCTTGAAAACCCGGATTTGTGGACATAGCTAGGATGCTTTGATCCAGCTGCTTAGTGGAAGAGCCCTCAGGGGCCGTCACACAAAACCAGCACAGAGCACAGATGCATATTGAGAGCCTTTTCCAGCAGTCCCTTTGTCGAGAGGCTAAAACAACAAAATACTTCCCCGTGACTGTGATCTTGCAGCAAGGGTTTGCTCTGTACCACTTCCTTTTTGCAGTGTGCTTTTTTTGTCCTCACAAAAGGCTTGCTTGGCAAAAGGGAGCTGCCAGCTGGCTAGGTCTGGCCAAGGGACTAACCAAAGTATTCAGCTCCATGCAGTTGCACCAGCAAAATTGTCTGTTCGAAGAAAAGTCAGAGTTTGGTCTCTGTTTTGTCCATCAGAGTTTATTACTGTAGGAACACTGCCAGGACAGGTTCTATTTATTTATTTATTTACTGTTAAGGTTGGGGGGAAGGTCCTAGCATGTTCAAATCATACACTTTAAAAGCATCCCTCCTCCTGTCTGGTACCACTGCTGCTGATTCTCCTGTCTTCACTTTTTTTTTGGTCTAAGCAGTCACTGTCTGCTCAGTGTCACTTTACTCCTTTCATCTCAGTAGTGGAGAGAAATAGTGACTTAACCATTTCACTGAATTCTTATTTCCTAACAAAAAAAATGAAAGCATTTTAATTCCTGATGGCTTTAATAACATAACACCCCTGCCTCCCCTTTTCCTTTTGTCACAACTACCTCTAAACCTTGGGGATGGAACTGGCTGACAGGATTCCTTTAATTATCCTCATCTCTTCCATGGTGCCTCCAAGGGACACCACTATGAAAGGCGCTGTGCACACAAGCAGTATGTCCAAATTGGATCAGAGAACAAAACCCAAATGCCAAAAATCCCACCCTTAAAGAAATTCATAACAAATACAAGCAGGCTCATTTCACACGCCCCATAAGTCAGTGGTGCTCAGATGCCATGGTGATGAGCCTCCTATAAATATTCCCACGGCAGCAAAGCTGTCTTAAAGGGACCACTCAGCAGCTCATCTGCACCTGGGCAGAGCACTTCTCCGGAGGCACCTCTTTATCCTGTCCAGACTTCCTGGCTGTCACCTGAGGAGAAAGTCAGGACCATCTGCTTTTCTTTCGCCTGTCACAGGCGTCAAGAGCAGAGCAGCCTTGGCATTATGCCCATAATGCTGCAATGTGACCACAGCACATTGCTGGGGACAAGGGCGGTCAGCGTGTCACTGTTCAGCAGTATCTCGAGGCCAAGGTGCTAGGCGACGCTGCATCCTTTAGCTGCACATCCTCAGCATCACTCAGCCTGTGCCTCTACACGGCACAACCACAGACAGCAGCTTGAAGGTATGGCTTGTAGGGAGCCAGAGGCGTGCGTGTTTATCCTCCCAGAGGCACATGTTTGTTGAGCAGAATAACACCTGATCAGGTAGTTAGGCGTTTGGGAGCTCCTGCTCACAGATCCTCCAGAACAAAAAGGAGCCAAGCGATGGGGAGGGAGGGGAAAGATGCACTCAGATGTTTAGGTTGCAGCAGCCAACTTCTGCCCACGCTGCAGGAGAGCTTTGAGTTTCTTGTCCTTGTGGAACCACCGCCAGAAGTTTGTTTTCACAAACCCTTCTTGACTTGAAAGCTACAACTTGCACCTCAGTATCTCATCTGAGAAGGAATACGTAACCCTGTTATTAAGCTGCAGGCAGCATCACCTGAAGGATGATTCTTCACACACCTGCCACTCTTCAGAAATAGATGAGAAACTTCATGTGGCAAAAGAATTTTCACTGGACTGTTGCTCCACTGGCATAAAAGCAGAGAGAGAAATGATCTTGTGAAAAAAGGATGACCTAGCCCTGGTGCCGAGAGCCCAGTGGGTGGTTGCACTGGGTGCCCATACAAAGGAGCTAGAAACCATTTGGAGCTGCTGCCTTACAAACCTTTGCAGTAGAACAGCTAGGGGAGGAACAGCTAGGGGGAGGAACTAAAGAATTCTATTTCTTGCCTGGTACTTAGTGCACACCTTGCAGCAAGAACTGGAAAGGGGTCTGATCAGCCACATGCTCTCCCACAACAGCTGTACCTAGTCACAAGGTAAGGCAGAGAAGGGCAATGCAAAGGACATACATACATATATATATATACACACTTATCATACAATCATAGAATCAACAAGGTTGGAAAATACCTCAGAGATCATCAAGTCCAATCTATCACCCAACCCTCATGACTAACTAAACCATGGCTTCAAGTGCCACATCCAATCCCTTTTTGAACACCTCCAGGGACGGGGACTCCACCACCTCCCTGGGCAGCACATTCCAATGGCAAATTACTCTTTCTGGGAAGAACTTTCTCCTTACCTTGAGCCTAAACTTCCCCTGGCACAGCTTGAGACTTTTATTTTCAGATAGATAGATAGATAGATAGATAGATAGATAGATAGATAGATAGATAGATAGATAGGGTGCTTGGTGCCATAGTTTAGTTGATTAGATGGTGTTGGGTGATAGGTTGGACTTGATGATCTTGAAGGTCTTTTCCAACCTGGTTTATCCCATCCTATCCTATCCTATCCTATCCTATCCTATCCTATCCTATCCTATCCTATCCTATCCTATCCTATCCTACCCTATCCTATCCCATCCTATCCTATGTATATATATATATTCATGCCTTGGTGCCTATCTTGAATTTGTTTCTGCCAGGAACAGGAGCACATGGGATGGGGGTCAAACTCTTTTGGTAAAAGTATAGTAGTAGTTGGTTGGACAGGCACATATGGGATGAGTGGAGATGAAAACATCTTCAGCCCCTAATCAGGAAACTGCTGCTCTTCTCACTCCATTGCCACAGCAAGTCTTCTTTCTCCCCTGCTGCCTTCCTCACCACATCCTGCATGCTTCCTGGCTTTCTAGCCTGCTGTTTGTATGGTAGTTCCTGAGTGTGTCCTGGGTGTATTTTGTTTCTCTTAATTACACTTTTTAAATGATATCTCGAGGTCCTCTATAAATGGTGGCTGTCTGGGTGCACAAGCTGTATGGAAACTCGGCGCTAACCCCCCAGGTGCTGGGTTATGTTGATAACTTACTTGTCTGCCCTATTTGTATGGAGGCTAATCAGTTCTCGGTGGAGTTTCTTTTGATCCTTTGGCCTATCTCAAGGGAAGCATGGCACTAACTGACAAAATATGTATATTTTGGCTTTCAGAAACTATCACACTTTGCAACTGTCACCCAGACCTTGAGCTTTTTGGTTGCCAGGGAAACGTCGAGGGAGATAACCTGATCGCAGCTGCAAACTCCATCCCTTCCTCTCCCGGTGCTCAGCCCGTGCTTCCAGAAATGCCAGCTTTTAGCTCGGGGTATTTCATCTTGACAAAGCAGAGGCTTGAAAAATAAGGTTATTTACGGCCCAGAAAATACTTCTTTCTGAAATAAAACTATCAGGAGGTCTTGCTCTTTTGAGCTCAGAGGATGTGTGAGGCGGTATCTGAGCAGCAGAGAGTTTTGCGGTGCTCTGATAATATCAATGGCTGCTGGAGCAACCACAACCTCGTACAGATAACGTGGGATGGAGTCAGTGGGGGGTTTGCACGATATCAGCTCTGGGTTTGAAATATGCAGGCTCTCTGGAGCCATCAGCTCAGAGCGTTGCAAGGTTGAGTCAGCGCTGTGTGCTCCAGATAAGAGAGATGGAGCCTCCTCTCTAAGACCCGCCGTAAGTGGGATATGTTGAGTTATCTCAAAGCGCTGTCAGGGATCACATGCCTCTTCTTGATGTGGTTCTCATCAGAAACATTTCTTGTTCTCCCTTTGTGTGATGTGTTGTCAGGTGGGATATCAGAGATTTGCACTTGGATTTTTCTTTCTGTGCCAGCCAGGGCCAAGCCAGTAGGGACAGGAAAAGCTCGTGCTGCACGGTAAGTGTGACAGCACTGAGCATCCCGCCTGCTTCTCTGTCTCTTGAAGAGGTGCAGTGCCCCTGAGCCCAGCTGGTGGTGAGCTTTCCTTTGGGGGCTGACCAAGCTGAAACCAGACAGCCTGGGGCTGGGCAGGTGAGGGACTTCAGGGAAGCAAGCCACGCTGCTTGCCGTGTGTGCTGGTAGCAGCTCTGGTGAGGGAGACAGAGGGACAGGCATGTGGTCCCGGTGAAGCCAGGTACGTGTCTTCCCCCTGGGGCGTGGCAGAATGGCACTTTAAAGATGCGAGATGCAGATCTTGCTGCTGACACTCGAAGCACAGGGTGACAAGCTCCTGTCAGGGAAATGCTGTCTAGCTCCCTTTCCCCAACAATTTCCTTGGTAAGACTGCAGTGTGTTGGAATCAAATGGTGACAGATACGTGGGGGGAGCGGGATAGATGTGTTTTCCATTTTCTCTCTCCTTGTTTTTCCCCTTTCCAAGCCTGTGCCTGTGTTGGGAGCCATGTGCACACCGGCAAATCTTGCCAGTTCAAAGAAATGCTTTTAGCATTCAAATTCAACCTTCAGTGCTTCCCCTTCTGCTTAAGAAACAACAAAGCCTCGAAGGTGCTCCCAGCTTGCATGGCATTAAAGAGACGTCGTGGCTGAAGTGGAAAATAGCATCTCATGTTTTTCTTTGGGTTACATGTGCAGATAGGCCCTTTGCTACTCTTTTAGGTGGTGCTGGGAAAAGTCCTCTCTGCTGAAGACAGGTAAACTGTAGGTGGAAGAGGGAGAGCAAGAGGGGGAAGAGGGATAGGATTATAAAACTATCTTGCAGGCAGAGAGCCTGTGTCCTGAATCATGACAAAATAGCTGAGGAAACCTGAGAGTGGGACTGGCGGTGTTACAGAGCCGCTTGTGCACTTGGGCATGAGAGTGACATCTGCCCCTCGATGGATGCATTACACTGAAACCTCCTGGGAAGCTGCTTGCCCCAGACGTTCCCCTTAGGTGGCTGGCTGCGGCTCATTGAAGGTTCCTAGAGAGCATGGATTCAGGAAGGGCAGGTCCTGCCTCACCAACCTGATCTCCTTCTATGATCAGGAGACCCGCCTGGTGGATGTGAGGCAGACTGTGGATGTAGTCTACCTGGACTTCAGCAAGGCCTTTGACACTGAACCCACAGCAAACTCCTGGCCAAGCTGTCAGCCCCTGGCTTGGACAGCAGCACTCTGAGCTGGGTTAGGAACTGGCTGAGGGCTGAGCCCAGAGAGTGGTGGTGAATGGTGCCACAGCCAGCTGGCAGCCAGGCACTAGTGGTGTCCCCCAGGGATCAGTGTTGGGCCCCATCCTGTTTGATATCTTTATTGATGATCTGGATGAGGGGATTGAGTCCATCATCAGTAAATTTGCAGATGACACCAAGCTGGGGGCAGGAGTTGATCTGTTAGAGGGTAGGAGAGATCTGCAGAGGGACCTTGACACACTGGACAGGTGGGCAGAGTCCAACAGGATGTCATTTAACAAATCCAAGTGCCAGGTTCTACACATTGGCCACAACAAGCCCATGCAGTGCTCCAGGCTGGGGTCGGCGTGGCTGGAGAGCAGCCAGGCAGAAAGGGACCTGGGGGGACTGGTTGAGAGTAGGCTAAACATGAGCCAACAGTGTGCCCAGGGGGGAAAGAAGGCCAATGGCATCCTGGCCTGCATCAGGAACAGTGTGGCCAGCAGGAGCAGGGAGGTCACTTTGCCCCTGTACACTGCACTGGTTAGGCCACACCTTGAGTCCTGTGTCCAGTTCTGGGACCCTCAGTTTAGGAAAGATGTTGAGTTGCTGGAAGGTGTCCAGAGAAGGGCAACAAAGCTGGGGAGGGGTCTGGAGCACAGGCCTGTGAGGAGAGGCTGAGGGAGCTGGGGTTGCTTAGCCTGGAGAAAAGGAGGCTCAGGGGAGACCTTCTTGCTCTCTACAACTCCCTGAAGGGAGGTTGTGGACATGTGGTGGTTGGTCTCTTCTCCCAGGCAACCAGCACCAGAACAAGAGGACACAGTCTCAAACTGTGCCAGGGGAAGTTTAGGCTTGAGGTGAGGAGAAAGTTCTTCCCAGCAAGAGAGATTGGCCCCTGGAACATGCTGCCCAGGGAGGTGGTGGAGTCACTATCCCTGGAGGTGTTCAAGAGGGGACTGGATGTGGCACTTGGTGCCATGGTTTAGTCATGAGGTGTTGGGTGACAAGTTGGACTTGATGATCTCTGAGGTCTTTTCCAACCTGGTTGATTCTATGATTCTATGATTCCTCTTCTCATGTCCCTAAACAGGAGAGGAGTTTCTGGGTGTGCAAGGAGAGGGAAAGGGCAAGAAGACCCTCATGTTCCATCCGCTCCAGGCCTCTCCTTGTGACCTGATGGTGGAGTGGGCGTGTGGCTGCAGGCTCTTGCCTCACACAGTGCTTGCTCTCTCTTTGCTGTCCACGGAAAGTTTCCATCCTTTGGTTTCATTTGAGAATTTCTCCAGGAGCCTGTGTTTGCCATCCTAGCCCCTGCCAGGCTTCAAGCCGTGACAGGCTGCTCATCCCTTTGTTCATACTCAAAGCAGAGTGTTACACTGCTAGGGTGGATGTCAATTGCTTCCAGCCACATCCTTGGGGCTTCATATTTGCTTTCCAAAAAGTAACAGCTGCTCAGGCTGTGTTTACTCAAAACCTGGAAACCCTGCAAGGGCTCATCCATGAATTCTGGCTTGGATCATTAGGGATTAACCCAAGCAATTGCCTTGCCCCTAACAACAAAGGTCCTTGGTCCATGTCACTCGGAGGTTAATTTGCCCCCCACATTTATGTATCTATTTCTTTTGTACTTCCTACCCTAAATGAATCCCCAAAGCAGATGTCCAGTGGTAGAAGGGCACCAGACTTTCTGCATGGAGAAAATAAGGCAGAGGGACTTAAAATACATGAAACACTGCTTGTTTGTTTTTCTGAATAAGCTTCCCCAAATTCCCTAGCATTCAGTCCTCAGGAACTGCTTTAGCACAGTGGAAGAGTTGATTGCATAAATGCCAGCTGTATCTCTCTTATTTTTGGCAACAAGGCATTACTAAAGGCAGATTAATCCAGTGCCACGCTCCAATGAGACCAGGGTCCTTTTGTCTGGGAATGGCTTAGGAACACTCTGCTACCTAGATTTTGCTTGCAGTTGTGCATGTGAATTGTCTGGTAATGGCTCAAAACACACACCTGCACTGCAGCAAGAAGCCATGAAGGCTGTGCAATGGCATCCTGGCCTGCATCAGGAACAGTGTGGCCAGCAGGAGCGGGGAAGTCATTGTGCCCCTGTACTCTGCACTGGTTAGGCCACACCTTGAGTCCTGTGTCCAGTTCTGGGCCCCTCAGTTTAAGAAGGACATTGAGACTCTTGAAGGTGTCCTGAGAAGGGCAACAAGGCTGGGGAGAGGCCTTGAGCACAGCCCTGTGAGGAGAGGCTGAGGGAGCTGGGGTTGCTTAGCCTGCAGAACAGGAGACTCAGGGGGAGACCTCATTGCTGTCCACAACTCCCTGAAAGGAGGTTGTAGCCAGGTGGGGGTTGGTCTCTTCTCCCAGGCACCCAGCCCCAGAACAAGAGGACACAGTCTCAAGCTGTGCCAGGGGAGTTTTAGGCTGGAGATGAGGAGAAAGCTCTTCCCTGAGAGAGTTGTTAGCCATTGGGATGTGCTGCCCAGGAAGGTGGTGGAGTCATCATCCCTGGAGGTGTTGAAGAGGGGATTGGATGTGGCACTTGGTGCCATGGTTTAGTCATGAGGTCTGTGGTGACAGGTTGGACTTGATGTTCTTTGAGGTCTCTTCCAGCCTTGGTGATTCTGTGTGATTCTGTGTGATTCAGGTTAATTGTCAAGGGACACCGACTTCAAGTACCGTTTTCAAACCGTACTGTTTTCAGACGCAATCATGACATCTCAGAGGATGATCTTTGAGAGATCAGAGAGAGGAAATCATTCTCCTGCTTTGCACATCTTAGTGCAGTTTGGCTACAGTCAAATTAGCTGTTTCAGTCCCCATTGTCAGTTTGCTCTTATCTCTCTTTCCTCTTGTTGTATTCTTAATAATAAATAAATAAACAAAAGGCAAAGACCTATCTGTGCAGGGCAGGGCTGGAGCCACTGATTGCCTGCAAGGAACTGTGGATGGTGACCAGCATTTGAGTGTCCCTCAAAGGGATGTGTCAGCCCCAGGGACAGCAGGAATCTCTTTGCCACCCTGCCTGGAGATGTTTGAACGCAGAACTGTTTGTACACAATGCCTTTGCTTCGTCTTCTCTGCCTGCTCTCCTTTCCTCCCTCCCTCGCACAGCTGCACTCAGTAATGAAGCTGGCAGCATGAGAGACTCACTAGACGTAACCCAGCTGCCTCCTTCGGTTCTGTGGTGGTTTTAGGCTGTGCCTTTAAAATTTAGCTGCAGATTTTGAGCAGAAAAGTAGAAAAATATAAATAAATCACTATTGGGTGTAAAAAGGAAAACAAAATACAATACAATACAATAAACCAGGTTGGAAGAGACCTTCAAGATCACCGTGTCCAACCCATCAACCAATCCAACCCACCTAAACAACTAAACCATGGCACCAAGCACCCCATCAAGTCTCCTCCTGAACACCTCCAGTGATGGTGACTCCACCACCTCCCTGGGCAGCCCATTCCAATGGGCAATCACTCTCTCTGTATAGAACTTCTTCCTAACCTCCAGCCTAAACCTGCCCTGGTGCAGCCTGAGACTGTGTCCTCTTGTTCTGGTGCCGAGTGCCTGGGAGAAGAGACCAACCTCTGCCTGGCTACAACCTCCCTTCAGGTAGTTGCAGAGAGCAATAAGGTCTCTCCTGAGTCTCCTGCTCTCCAGGCTAAGCAACCCCAGCTCCCTCAGCCTCTCCTCATAGGGCTTGTGTTCCAAACCCCTCACCAACTTTGTTGCCCTTCTCTGGACACCTTCCAGCAAGTCAACATCCTTCCTAAACTGAGGAGCCCAGAAGTGGACACAGGACTCAAGGTGTGGCCTAACCAGTGCAGTGTACAGGGGCAGAATGACCTCCCTGCTCCTGCTGACCACACTGTTCCTGATGCAAAAGATTATTCTAAACAAATTCATTGGATACATGTCTGGGGTAAAAGGAGCTGTACCACAACAATCCTTCACTTTTCATTCCTTTTCTCTTCTCCTCTGATCTTGGCTGTTCTGCTTTGCCTGGGAGAAGATAATGCTTCTGGCTGACCTTGAGATAAGACTAACACTGCTTTCTCTCAGCTTCTTACTGCTCTCTACAACTCCCTGAAGGGAGGTTGTAGCCAGGTGGGGGTTGGTCTCTTCTCCCAGGCAACCAGCACCTGAACAAGAGGACACAGTCTCAAGCTGTGCCAGGGGAGGTTTAGGCTGGAGGTGAGGAGAAATTTCTTCCCAGAAAGAGAGATTGGCCATTGGAATGTGCTGCCCAGGGAGTCACCATGGCGGAGTCACCATCCCTGGAGGTGTTCAAGACGGGATTGGACATGGCACTTGAAACCATGGTTTAGTTAGTCCTGAGGTGTTGGGTGATAGGTTGGACTTGATGATGTCTGAGTTCTTTTCCAACCTTATTGATTCTATGATTCTACTTAGGGTTTTATCTTGCTGCAATCCACCTCCCAGCAAGAGAGATTGGCCATTGGAATGTGCTGCCCAGGGAGGTGCTGGAGTCGCCATCACTGGAGGTGTTTAAGAAGAGCCTGGATGAGGCACTTGGTGCCATGGTTTAGTTGATGAGTTGGTGTTGGGTGATAGGTTGGACTTGATGATCTCAAAGGTCATTTCCAACCTGGTTTTATTCTATTCTATTCTATTCTATTTATTCTATTCTATTCTATTCTATTCTATTCTATTCTATTCTATTCTATTCTATTCTATTCTTTCTCTCTTGGTACAAGGGTCTTTGGGAGGTTTGGGGCATGGGGAGGGCAGTGGAGCAGCTCCCCTGGTCTCTTTTTGACCAGGGGAGTTTCTGCATTATTTGCTAATTGTAAGTATCTGTATAATATTGTATCTCCTGTCTATTTTGTACATATTCATTGCATTCCATTGTAGAGTGTAGATTGTGCTTGTAAATACAGCTCCATTGGCTTCTGAGTTAGTCTGGCTAAAGTTAATGCTTGGGGAAACTTCAACCCACCACAGGTTCACAGGGAAAACGACTTTGTAGCTGCTCTCAGGCAGACCATTAATTGCACATAAGAAGGCATTTAGTGACAGAAGGATGGTTGATGAGCCTTAGCTGAAATAACAAGGGCCTGCCAAGAGCTTTGTCAGGAGGACTGTCCTGCTGATGAAGTGCAGAGTTTGAGCTGTGCAAAGGTAAGAGCAGTGGGGACCTGCCACTCCCTGATCTGGAGGGTGCACAGGTGGCCTGGTGCTGAGCAGGGAAGCACAGTCCTGCACACCAAAGCACTAAGTGTGGCTGATCTGCTCTGAGGAGAGCAGGTCCCTGCTTTTTCACCTTATGCAGCAGTGTTCAGCTGGTGAAAGCCACAGGGAGCTACCCTCCTGCCAGGGGGCAGCTGGTGGCAGATGGCTGCACTGCCAAGCACCTGGCAAGAGATGAGTAGTTCAAAAGGGGCTCAATATGGTACATCCATCCCTGTATGAAGGAGCATGGCAGGTTACATGGAAAATGAGTGTAGACTGGGAAACTCAGGCTCTTGAGTTATCATTCTGGTCCTTTTGGGTTTGTTGGGAAAATAAGTAACGTGTTGGGTTAGGTGCTGGCCTCAAGTGTCAGACTGCTTCTTTATGGACTGTTAATAAACTCAGAGAGGGGAAAGAGGTGGGGGGAATGCATTTGGTAACCATGTCTACACAGAAGAAAGTGAGGGATGTCCTTTCTGTGCAGGCAGGCTTGACAGGGGGAGCTCAGCTCCCTCATTAGCAAAGCAGCAGCTCCTGCAGCAGCAAGCTGTCTCACCAGCCCCAGCCCCTGGTGTTACGAGGCTCCCTACACCTCATTTCCAGCTCAGCTCCATGGGGAAGCAGGTGAAAGAGCTGTCACACCAGAGCCACGCAGCTCCTGTTGGTCTCAGTAGCAAAACAGATAGTGGCAGCATCCATGATGGGAGAAGGCAGCCCACGGAGGCAGTGAGGAGCTCAGAGTGATCCCTCACAGCTGGCAAGCCGGCAATGCATGTCTGAGCACACAGACCACTGCTGCAGCTCCTGTCTTGCCTGCAGTGAGGGTCACTCTGCAAGGAAAGGTGTGTCTCCCCAAAGCAGCCAGCCAGACTTTGGTGGCCATGTACAGGTGGTGCCTTGAGGCCTGCAGCTGGAGCATCTGCCTTGATTTGGGTCTGTTCACACACCCAACTGGTTGGCAGGTCCTTCACCTGCAAGAAGTCCAAGAAGCCGGCAGGAGAAGTTTATCTGAATGAACACTTGAGACTGTCAGCATGTCTGCAGGCTGGTTTACTGCTCTCCTTACCTCTCTATTTTGTTTTAGCACCTCAGGCCTGAGTAGCACTGCTTCTAGAGGGCCAGGCTGTTTCACAAAGGAATGTAAATATTACCCTGCAAGAAAAAACAGAGGTACAGCACAAACGGTTGGTTCAAGCACAGGTTGTCCGTCCCTGAACTCTCACCCCATCATGCAAGGTCCAGAAGGAGCAGGAAGCAGGTCTGGCACAGAAATGCACCTGCCTCCGGGATGGAGGGCATGTGGCACATACTTGCACAACAGGGGGAAGGAAGAGAGGGAGCAACAGTTTTCTGGGTCAGACTACAAAGGTAGATCTCAGCCCATACAAAAGGTCCTGGAAAATACAGAGGACTAGCAGCTCTGCTGGCTTTGAGACTCACATGGGTCTTTCATGCATCCCTGGGCCTGCAGTGGTTGAATGGGACACTCCCTGTCCCTCTGCTCAGCTGGGCATGTTTTGGGTGGATTAGGGCAGCTGTGTGATGAGCTGAGCAAAGCCATCCGCTCTGAGGAGCGGGTGTTGCTGCGGTCACCTTTATTACTATTTTTAATTAACACCCTGTCATGGCTTGGCAGCCTTCCCACCTGCCCTGTGCCTCGGCATGTCTGGCCAAGGGCAGATTCCCTCCCTTCCCACAGCATCCCTGACAGCGAGCTCAAGGTTCAGAGGCAGAAGCACAGAAATACTATGGTTGGAAAAGACCATTGAGGTCATCAAGTCCAACCATTACCTGACTCTACCAGGGCCACTACAGCACCAGACACTGCACTGGAATGCACACCTCACTCATGCACACCTCTGTGATTTGGAGACACTTTCCCCTAACCCCCACCCCTGCCAAAAGGACCACAACTTCCAGGGTCCACATGTTGCATCTACCACAGAAGACTTTGCTGGGATGGACACCTGCCACTGAAGGACTTGGATTATGCCTGTGAAAACACCACTGGGTCCAAGGAGTGGGGATGGCTATCTTTCTTTTTCTTCTTAACTCACTTTCTCTCACTCTCTCTCTCTCTATATATATATATTATTATTTCCACCCCCCCTCCTTTTTCTTCACATTTCCCCTCTGCTCTGGTCCAACCAAGCATCCTTAAGAGCTTTCATTGGATCTACTAAACCTAACTCACCACACACACACAGAGTCCACTCCCTCCCTGCTGCCCAGGGTTAGCTCAGGACACCAGGTCGTGACACCCTCCAGCAGATCAACATTCACACCTAACTTGATGTTGTCTGCCAGCTTACTGAGGGTACTTCCAATCTCCTTTGTCAAGATCACTGATAAAGACATTAAACAGGAGTGGCCCCAACACTGAGCCCTTGTGAACAAATGGATTTAACTCCATTCACTACCACTTTCTGGGCTCAGCCCTCCAGACGGTGTTTGATCCAGCAGAGTGTATGCCTGTTCAGGTCTAGGGCAGCCAGAATTTTCATGGGGATGCTGTAGAGAACAGTATCAAAGGCTTCCCATCTAAACAACTTCCACAGCCTTTCCTTCATCTGCCAGGTAAGCTGGGATTGCTTAGCCTGGAGCAGAGGAGGCTGAGGAGAGACATTATTGCTGTCTACAACTCCCTGAAGGGAGGTTGTAGCCAGCTGGGGGTTAGTCTCTTCTCCCAGGCAACCAGCACCACAACAAGAGGACACAGTCTCAAGCTGCACCAGGGGAAGTTTAGGCTTGAGGTGAGGAGAAAGTTCTTCCCAGAGAGAGTTGTTAGCCATTGGAATGTGCTGCCCAGGGAGGTGGTGGAGTCACCATCCCTGGAGGTGTTCAAAAAGGGATTGGACATAGCACTTGAAGCCATGGTTTAGTAGTCATGAGGTGTTGGGTGATAGGTTGGACTTGATGATCTTTGAGGTCTTTTCCAACCTTATTGATTCTATGACTCTAAGTGGGTCACCTTGCTGTAGAAGGAGATGAGGTTCGTTAAGCAGGACCTGCCCTTCATGAGCCTGTGCTGAGTGGACCTGATCACCTGATTGTCCTATAAATGGTGTGGATTGGCACTCAAGATGATTTGTCCCACGATCTTCCCTAGCACTGAGGTCAGACTGACAGGTCTGTAGTTTCCCAGATCCTCCTTCTGGTCTTTCTTGTAGATGAGCATCACATTTGCTAATCTTCAGTCTGTTGGGACTTTAGTGGTTAGCCAGGAGCGCTGATAAATCACAACGAATGGCTGGGTAAGCAGGGAGGTCATTCTGCCCCTGTACACTGCACTGGTTAGGCCACACCTTGAGTCCTGTGTCCAGTTCTGGGCCCCTCAGTTTAGGAAGGAGGTTGACTTGCTGGAGTGTGTCCAGAGAAGGGCAACAAGGTTGGTGAGGGGTTTGGAACACAAGCCCTATGAGGAGAGGCTGAGGGAGCTGGGGTTGCTTAGCCTGGAGAAGAGGAGGCTCAGGGAGACCTTATTGCTCTCTACAAATACCTGAAGGGAGGTTGTAGCCAGGTGGGGGTTGGTCTCTTCTCCCAGGCAAGCAGCACCAGAACAAGAGGACACAGTCTCAGGCTGCACCAGGGCAGGTTTAGGCTGGAGGTTAGGAAGAAGTTCTATACAGAGAGAGTGATTGCCCATTGGAATGGGCTGCCCAGGAGGTGGTGGAGTCACCATCACTGGAGGTAAACAGAATAGAATAGAATAGAATAGAATAGAATAGAATAGAATAGAATAGAATAGAATAGAATAGAATAGAATAGAATAGAATAGAATAGAATTACCAAGGTTGGAAGAGACCTTGAAGATCATCGAGTCCAACCTGTAACCACAACCTCACAACTAGACCATGGCACCAAGTGCCACATCCAGTCCCCTCCTGAACGCCTCCAGGGATGGAGACTTTGGGTAATAGGTTGGACTCGATGATCTCTGAGGTCTTTTCCAGCCTGGTTAATTCTAATTCTAATTTTCTCCCTGCACAGCTTCCTTGTCTCTTTGTATTCCTCCTGCGTGGCCCATTCCCTTTTGCAAAGGCCATTGCTCTCCTTTTGTTCCTGAGTTCCAGCCAAAGCTCTCCACTCAGCCAGGCTGGCCTTCCTCCCCCTGGCCTTTCTTTCAGCACATGGGGGGCCTGTTTCTGTGCTTTTAAGATTTCTTGAACTGTGCCCAGCCTTCCTCAACACCTTTGTCCTTCGGAGGGCCTCCCAAGGAGCACCAACAATCAGTCTCCTAAAAAGGCCAAAGTCTGTCCTACAGAAGTCCAAGGTGACAGTTCTGCTAAACCCCCTCCTTACTTCTCTGAGAATCAAAAATTGTTATTTCATGATCACATAGCCCAAGATGGCCTCCTGCTGTTACACCTCCTACCAGAAGCAGGTCCTGGAGGGCAGCCTCTCTAGTTGGCTCCTTCCCCAGCTGCTTCAGGAAGTTATCTTCCACACACTCTGAGAACCTCTGGGTTCAGCACACATCTGGGAAGTTGAAGTCCCCCACCAGAACAAGGGATAGCGACCTCAAAACCTCTCCCAACTGCTTACAGGGTACTTCAGCAGTCTCATCATCTTGACTGAGCTGTCTGTAACAAACTCCCACCATGATATATGCTTTGTTGGTCTTCCCTTGATTCTTACCCACAAACACTCAACCCTGCCAATCTCCATCATTAAGTTGTAGACATTTATATCCATGGAAAAGCAGACAGCTCCTCCACACCACAGTATCAAAGCACAGAGCTGCTTCTGCCTGTGCTTGGCTCTGGTGCTGGCCTTATCCCTTCCTGTGCTCCTCCAAGGAGAGAGACCTGCACCTGGGCACACTTGGCCGGCAGCAAGCCTTGTGCTGAGGTTTTGTCAGGGAGGAGTGGGACAGCCTTGCTTTGCTGTGGTGCCTTGCTCGTTGTGGAACTGAGTGAAGCTGACGTCAGCTGATGCTGGGTCCTGACCACCTTCCCACAGCTTTTATTTATAGGTCTGCTTGTCTCCATCTAGGAGAAGAGCTGGAGAGCGCTCCCTTTCTCTCTCCCTCCCTCTCCCCTTCTCTCTCCCTCCCTTTCTCTCTCCTTTCTCCCTTTCTCTCTCCCTCCCTTTCTCCCTCCCTCCCTTTCTCTCTCCCTCCCTTTCTCCCTCCCTCCCCTTTCTCCCTCCCTCCCTTTCTCTCTCTCTCCCTCCCTCCCTTTCTCTCCCCCTCCCTCCCTTCCTTTCTCCCTTGCTTCCTTCCTCCCTCTCCCCCTCCCTCCCTCCCTTCCTCCCTCCCTCCCTCCATTTCTCTCTCTCCCCCTCCCTTTCTCTCTCTCTCTCTCTCCCTTTCTCTCTCTCTCTCTCCCTTTCTCTCTCTCTCTCCCTTTCTCTCTCTCTCCCTTTCTCTCTCTCTCTCCCCTTTCTCTCTCCCTCTCTCTCTCTCCCTTTCTCTCTCTCTCCCTTTCTCTCTCTCTCTCTCTCCCCTTTTCTCTCTCTCTCCCTTTCTCTCTCTCTCCCTTTCTCTCTCTCTCCTTTCTCTCTCTCTCCCTTTTCTCTCTCTCTCCCTTTTCTCTCTCTCTCCCTTTCTCTCTCTCTCTCCCTTTCTCTCTCTCTCTCTCTCCCTCTCTCTCTCTCTCCTCCTCTCTCTCTCTCTCCCTTTCTCTCTCTCTCTCCCCTTTCTCTCTCTCTCCCTTTCTCTCTCTCTCTCCCTTTCTCTCTCTCTCTCCCTTTCTCTCTCTCTCTCCCTTTCTCTCTCTCTCCCTTTCTCTCTCTCTCCCTTTCTCTCTCTCTCTCCCCTCTCTCTCTCTCCCTTTCTCTCTCTCTCTCTCCCTTTCTCCTTTCTCTCTCTCTCTCTCTTTCTCTCTCTCTCCCTCCCTTTCTCT
This sequence comes from Picus viridis, assembly GCA_033816785.1. NCBI lineage: Eukaryota > Metazoa > Chordata > Aves > Piciformes > Picidae > Picus > Picus viridis. The sequence goes on along the minus strand of CM066570.1, from coordinate 33,009,749 downwards.
CTCTCTCTCCCTTTCTCTCTCCCTAAAGGCTCCAGCCTCCCTATTCCACTCACCTAGTCTAGAGAGCCTTGCTTTTATAGGGTGTGCAAGGTTTTGCTTTCAGCTTTTCAAAACCTGGAGACCTGAGGCATACATTGCTTAGAGAAGTGAGAAGCTCTGTGGTTGGAGCCCATGAGTTTGGTGTCCTTTTCTGCAGGGAAACATAACTGCAAGTCATTTCACAGCAGAAGTCTTGGGTAGAGCTTAGCAGATCTTTGATGTGATGCAGAGAAAAGCAATGTGCTCAGTCACAGAAAAATGCAACTTCAGCTGGGAAATTGTTTTGGTTCCTTCCCAAGACAAAGTGTTGCATTTGGCCTGAGGCAGGTTTTTTGGTTTGGGGTGTTGTGCTGAAAATTTGGGTGAAAGAGGGAGATTTGTTGCACTTTTGCAGCCTAGACTTTGAGGGACAGCTCTTGGCCCCATTTCCAGTACGGGAGAGGAAGGCAGGGAAAGAAGCACCAGGGCTGGTTTCTCCTATTCTTACACTTGACCTGCTTGACATCCAGCTCTGGCTGGATGCAGCACGCACAGGGAAAGCAGCTACATTGCACTCATGCAGTTGGAAGCTCAGGATGTAGCAATCCAGATGGGTTTCTGGGCATGTGCTGCCACCCTGGCTTTCACACACCTGCATGGAGGAAGAGCTCCCTCAAACACAGCAGGGGTTCAGCGAAGCTTTCAATCTCTCAGCTTTGACCACACTCCTCCTGAAAGGGAGGAGGTGACTGAATCACAGCCAAATGGGTATCATTTGCAACACCAACAAAAACACACACAAACAAGCAGAGAAGCCCAAAACAAACGAAACCAAAATAAACAAACAAAAACGCCACAACAAAAATCTACCAAACACCAAAAAAAAGGAGGCAGCAACCTGCCTTGGAAACCACACGAAAGGGCCCTTCCATTCCTGCCCCTGGCGGCACAGTCTATAGAGCAAATGGCTGTGCCCCGGCACGCACAAGCAACCTCCTGTCTCTGATGCACTGCTCCACCTTCTGCACGCCCAGAAGGCAGCAGATGAGAGCTATGCACCCCAGGCTGCCACAGCTCTGCACAGCATCCTTGCCCGTGGTGTGCTGGGGCAACCTGTTCTCCCAGGTTGCCTTTGTGCTGCTGATCTGAGTTAAAGACTGGCCAGAACAATGATACCCACCCTGAAAATTAAGATCCTAATGCCTGTCTCTGGAGCCCGCAGGTTTTCTGGCGAGAAGCTTCTTGCTGCAGGGCAGGTCCATCACGGAGAGCATGCTCTCTGACAGGAACTGCTGGAGTGAACCCCTCCAGGAACAGCCTTAATCCAATAAGTAGTTCTCACCTGATCAATGCCAGCTCTTTCACAGCCATGTCGCTGGAAATGCTGTTATTCAGGAAGAAGGCAGCACCAATGTTCTGAGAGTCTTAGCTAAGTGCCAATAGGCTCTAAAGGGCAAATAAGGCTGCAGGCTCGCAGCAGCCACACAGCCCTGGTGGCACCGAGTTGCTCCTCTGGGCAGGTGTGGGTGTGCCCCTATTAACACCAGAGTCAGAGGCTTCTGAGAGAGGCCTCCCTCTCATTTGCTTGTACTGCTGCAAGCCCCTTGAGTGTTGGGGCTGAATACTTCCGTGCCAAATAGCTACCCTAGGCTAGACTTCAGTTGTTGGTTTGGGGTTTTTTTCTTTAAGCACAAGCTTCAGCAAAATTGATTCCATTGTTTCTTAGAGAGAGACTAAGGGAAAATAAGTGCATAAAAAGGACTTGCTATGCCTGAGAAATGGAAGCATCCCCAGCTCCAGTGGAGACCTGCAGTCAGCCCTGCATCCACTTCCCACGTGGAGCTGTGAGGCGATGCCGAGCTGTCCACCTCTGCTGTGTGCCCTGCAGGCTCCTCATGGTTAGGAGGCTGGGAAATGCTGGGATCACCTCTGGAGGAGGACAAAGCAGTCTGAGCATGTCAAGGATTGGGCAACAAAACCTACTGCCTCAGCATTTTGTGCTACCAAAACCAGTAAATACCTCTGTCTTAGTGTGGTAGGTTAGGCTATGCCTTTAAAATTTTTCCACAGATCTTGAAGAGAAAAGTGGTAAAATGTAAATCACTATTGGGTGTAAAAATAATGATCCTTCTAAACACTCCCATTGGAGAGATAAGGAACTTAAGCTGAGGAGGGGTTTGGAGCACAGCCCTGTGAGGAGAGGCTGAGGGAGCTGGGGTTGCTTAGCCTGGAGAAGAGGAGGCTCAGGGGAGACCTTCTTGCTGTCTACAACTCCCTGAAGGGAGGTTGTAGCCAGGTGGGGGTTGGTCTCTTCTCCCAGGCCCCCAGCACCAGAACAAGAGGACACAGTCTCAAGCTGTGCCAGGGGAGGTTTAGGCTGGATGTTAGGAAGAAGTGCTTCCCAGAAAGAGTAATTGGCCATTGGGATGTGCTGCCCAGGGAGGTGGTGGAGTCACCATCACTGCAGGTGTTTAGGAAGAGACTGGATGAGGCACTTGGTGCCATGGTTTAGTTGATTAGATGGTGTTGGGTGGTAGGTTGGACTCCATGATCTCAAAGGTCTCCTCCAACCTGGTTAATTCTATTCTATTTATTCTATTCTATTCTATTCTATTCTATTCTGTTCTATTCTATTCTATTCTATTCTATTCTATTCTATTCTATTCTATTCTATTCTATTCTATTCTATTCTAAACTGGTTGTACCAAAACAATTTATCTTCTCTTCTCACTTCTTTGCTCTGGGAGAGATACTAACTTGCTTCTGCTTGACCTTGGCTGCATTGCTTTGGTATTAACTTCTCTGCTTCTGTCTCTTCTCCCTTTTGTATAGGGGGTAAGGCAGAGAAGAGAGGGAGAAGCTAGTAGCTTCCCTTGGTCTCTGACCAGGGGTTTTCTTGTGCTGTTTGTTAATTGTAAATACCTGTAAATAGTGTAACTCCTGTCTATTTTGTACATATTCATTGCATTCCATTGTAGAGTGTAGTTTTGCCTGTAAATACAGTTTGCATTTGCTTCCAGCTGAGCTGGTCTGGCAAATTTAATGTTGGGGGTGGATTTTTCAACCCACCACACTTCATTTCACTCCTCTCTCCCTCTTCTGTATTCTACAGTGAAAATCAGCTCAGTGATAAATGATGTGAACCCAGATGCCGTAAGCATAATCTGAAGAGTATAGCCCACAAAGAGTTTGAGTCTTTGAGGAGACTCCTGGGCAGCATGAAGAAGGGAAGGGATACAACCTCACTCTATGTATCACAGTATCACACACTATCACTAAGGTTGGAAGAGACCTCGAAGATCACCGAGTCCAACCTGTCACCACAGACCTCATGACTAGACCATGGCACCAAGTGCCACGTCCAGTCCCCTCTTGAACACCTCCAGGGATGGTGACTCCACCACCTCCCTGGGCAGCACATCCCAATGGCGAATCACTCTCTCGGTGAAGAACTTTCTCCTCACCTCCAGCCTAAACCTCCCCTGGCGCAGCTTGAGACTGTGTCCCCTTGTTCTGGTGCTGGTTGCTAGGGAGAAGAGGCCAACCCCTTCCTGGCTACAACCTCCCTTCAGGTAGTTATGGAGAGCAATGAGGTCACCCCTGAGCCTCCTCTTCTCCAGGCTAAACAACCCCAGCTCCCTCAGCCTCTCCTCATAGGGCTGTGTTCCAAACCCATCACCATCACCAACTTCGTTGCCCTTCTCTGGACATGTTCCACCAAGTCAACATCCTTCCTAAACTGAGGGGCCCAGAACTGGACACAGGACTCAAGGTGTGGCCTAACCAATGCAGAGTACAGGGGCACAATGACCTCTCTGCTCCTGCTGGCCACACTATTCCTAATGCAGGCCAGGATGCCATTGGCCTTCTTGGTCACCTGGGCACACATGTATGCCAAGGTTAAACCAATGTTATAACCAATGTTATAAGAGAGCTTGTCAGGCTGTCCCATCCAGCAGAGCACTAAGTCAGGGAGGAGATCAGGGAGGGGGAAAGGGCTGCTGAGGAACCCAGGTCTCTTGCTTTCTTTCTGCCTCTCATCTCATTTGCTGTTGCAGTGAGCGAGAGGAATTCAAGCTATTTGTTCCTGGCCACCACAGCTTAGCTTCTCCGCTGTTGTCTCTTATTTGTTTTGTTAGTTGCCAGGTTTCTCAGTGATCTGTTCTTTCCTGTTTATTTCAGTGTTCCACCCTATGGACAATGTCTCCCCTTTGTCACCAAAGCATTACATTAATACACCCCTGGGTTTTCTGGGCTAAGGTTGTTTAGAAACACACACAAGAGAAGAAAACCAGACCAGAGTTCCATCCTGTCCTCCTTTCAGTGCTGCCCACCACCAGCTCCTCCCTAGTCAGGCTGCTACTTATCTTGCAATGCTTGCTGGCTCAAGCTAATCCTCAGCAAGCCTGGCTTAACTGTTAATTTTGTACCAGCAGACATTTTTCATAGAGTCCAGATAGATGAGATCTACTGCCATGCCTTTGTCCAGGAAAAGAGTTCACCAAAGCAGAGTATCATCTGTGCAGAACATGGCTTACCAGGTGTAAAATCCATCTTGCATTTGATTTTTATTTACCCTTGTCCTCCACCTAGGCCTGCCCTGCACATGAGGTACACAAAGCTTCAGTGCCTGCATGCTGCCTATGAGCACGTCTGCATATCCATTAAATGCTGTCCTTCAGTCTGCTAGTACCATGTCTCTTCCTCCTCTCCTGCTTACTACATCCTTTGCTACCAGCCCCTTGTTTGTTCTGGCAGTTCACCTCTGAATTTTGGTCTGGAGCTTGTCTGGCTGTCCCCTTCGCCCAGCTAAGCACATTAGAATTTCACTGGCAATGCCCACATCCAAGTTCTCATCCCTATCAGCCTTTGCACCTTTCCTCTTTTGCTTCCCATCCTCCTCCTCCTCACTGAGAATTCAGCCTGGTATTTCTTTCCTCTTGTGATAGTTTTAGGCTATGCCTTTAAAATTTTTCACAGATCTTGAACAGAAAGTGGTAAAATGTAAGTAAGTCACTGTTGGGTGTAAAAAGGAAAACAAAGACCATTCTAAACAGTCCCATTGGAGAGGCATCTACCGTAAGTTCAGTTCCCAAAACAATTTATCTCTCTGCTTGCTCCTTTGCTCTGGGAGAGATACTAACTGGCTTCTGCTTGACCTTGGCTGCATCGTTTTCACAGTATCACAGTATCACAGTATCACCAAGGTTGGAAGAGACTTCAAAAATCATCAAGTCCAACCTGTCACCACAGACCTCATGACTAAACCATGGCACCAAGTGCCTCCAATCCCCTCTTGAACACCTCCAGGGACAGTGACGCAACCACCTCCCTGGGCAGCCCATTCCAACAACGAATCATAGTATCATAGTATCAGTCAGGGTTGGAAGGGACCATAAGGATCACCTAGTTCCAACCCCCCTGCCATGGGCAGGGACACCCCTACACTAGATCAGGCTGGCCAGAGCCTCATCCAGCCTGGGCTTCAACACCTCCAGGGACGGGGCCTCAACCACCTCCCTGCACAACCCATTTCAGGGCTTCACCACTCTCATGGGGAAGAACTTCCTCCTCACATCCAGCCTGAATCTCCCCACCTCCAGCTTCATTCCATTCCCCCTAGTCCTATCACTACCTGGTAGCCTGAGAAGTCCCTCCCCAGCCTTCTTGTAGCCCCCTTCAGATACTGGAAGGCCACAATGAGGTCACCTCGGAGCCTTCTCTTCTCCAGACTGAACAGCCCCAACTCCTTCAGTCTGTCCTCACAGGAGAGGTGCTCCAGCCCTCTGATCATCCTCGTGGCCCTTCTCTGGACACCTTCCAGCACCTCCACATCCCTCCTGTAATAGGGGCTCCAGAACTGGAGGCAGTACTCCAGGTGGGGTCTCCCCAGGGCTGAGCAGAGGGGGAGAATCACCTCCCTTGGCCTGCTGGTCACACTTCTCCTGATGCAGCCCAGGATCTGATTGGCTTTCCGGGCTGCAAGTGCACACTGAGAGCTCCTGTTGAGCTTCTCCTCCACCAGCACCCCCAAGTCTCTCTCCTCAGGGCTGCTCTCCAGCCAGTCCCTGCCCAGCCTGGATTTGTGCCTGGGATTGCCTCGACCCAGATGCAGGACCCTGCCCTTGGTCTTGTTGAAGCTCATGAGGTTGGCTTGTGCCCACCTCTCCAGCCTGTCCAGGTCCCTCTGGATGGATCCCTTCCCTCCAGCGTGTCTGCTGCACCACACAGCTTGGTGTCATCAGCAACCTTGCTGAGGGTGCACTCGATGCCACTGTCCATGACTCTCTCCGTGAAGAACCTCCTCCTCACCTCTAGCCTAAACTTCCCCTGGCACAGCTTAAGAATGTGTCCCCTTGTTCTGGTGCTGGTTGCTAGCGAGAAGAGACCAACCTCTTCCTGGCTACAACCACCTTTCAGGTAGTTGCAAGAGCAATGAGGTCTAATGGCGAAGTCTAACGTCCCTCTGCTCCTTTCTCTTGTCCCCTTTGTACAGGGGGCAAGGGGGAGGCAGAGAGGGAGAAGCTAATAGCTTCCCCTGGTCTTTGAGCCAGGGGGATCCTTGTGCTGTTTGTTAATTGTAAATACCTGTAAATATTGTCACTCCTGTCTATTTTGTACTTATTCACTGCATTCCATGGTAGAGTGCAGTTTTGCCTGCCAAACCAGCTTTCGTTGGCTTCCAGCTGAGCTGGTCTAGCAAATTTAACGTTGGGGGGAAATTTCAACCCACCACACCTTTGAGGTCAACTTCCAATTGTCTTTTGATGAACAAAATAACCTGCATGCTCTGTGTCTGATGGAAAGCTTTGTTGGGTTTTGTTGTCGTTTTTTTTTTCATGTTGATGCTTTGTTTGTTTTTCTCCCTGGAACACTGAGGTCATTTGGCCTCTTTCTACATCCTCATGACCCGCTTGGCGGACGTGGGGAGGCCTGTGGATGTGGTCTGCCTGGACTTCAGAAAGGCCTTTGACACCGTCCCCCACAGCAAACTGCTGGCTAAGCTGTCAGCCCCTGGCTTGGGCAGCAGCACTCTGAGCTGGGTTAGGAACTGGCTGGAGGCTGAGCCCAGAGAGTGGTGGTGAATGGTGCCACAGCCAGCTGGCAGCCAGGCACCAGTGGTGTACCCTAGGGATCAGTGCTGGGCCCCATCCTCTTTAATATCTTCATTGATGATCTGGATGAGGGGATTGAGACAGTCATCAGCAAATTTGCAGATGACAGCAAGCTGGGAGCAGATGTTGGTCAGTTAGAGGACAGAAGGGCTCTGCAGAGGGACCTCGACCGACTGGACAGATGGGCAGAGTCCAACAGGATGGCATTCAACAAGTCCAAGTGCCGGGTGCTGCACTTTGGCCACAGCAACCCCATGCAGAGCTACAGGCTGGGGTTGGAGTGGCTGAGAGCTGCCAAACAGAGAGGGACCTGGGGGTGCTGATCAACAGCTGCCTGAACATGAGCCAGCAGTGTGCCCAGGTGGCCAAGAAGGCCAATGGCATCCTGGCCTGCATTAGGAATAGTGTGGCCAGCAGCAGGGAAGTCATTGTGCCCCTGGACTCTGCTTTGGTTAGGCCACACCTTGAGTCCTGTGTCCAGTTCTGGGCCCCTCAGTTTAGGAAGGACATTGAGACACTTGAATGTGTCCAGAGAAGGGCAACAAGGCTGGGGAGGGGTCTGGAGCACAGCCCTGTGAGGAGAGGCTGAGGGAGCTGGGGTTGCTTAGCCTGGAGAAGAGGAGGCTCAGGGGTGACCTCATTGCTCTCCATAACTACCTGAAAGGTGGTTGTAGCCAGGAAGGGGTTGGTCTCTTCTCTCTAGCAACCAGCACCAGAACAAGGGGACACAGTCTCAAGCTGCACCAAGGGAAGTTTAGGCTGGAGGTGAGGAGAAAGTTCTTCCCTGAGAGAGTCATTCACCATTGGCATGTGCTGCCCAGAGAGGTGGTGGAGTCACCATCCCTGGATGTGTTCAAGAGGGGATTGGATGTGGCACTTGGTGCCATGGTCTAGTCATGGGGTCTGTGGTGACAGGTTGGACTGGATGATCTTTGAGGTCTCTTCCAACCTTGGTGATACTGTGATACTCATCTCCCAGCAATCTTTTCAGAGCGTTGTCACCACACTAGAGGCAGTGAGCTTGGGTTCCTCTTGCTGATGCGCATCAGAGGTGTCTATGACTCACTGGTTCGTTATTCCCTGAGTGTGTCCATTATCAGCCCTTGCCACGGCCTTATGCTCTTAGTGTGTGTTGTGACATGATCTCCAAACCCCTTTGCAGAGCCCCTGATTTCCTGAGGTGGCATCCCAGCAGTACACCTATAATTCCTTATTCCAGGAACAACTTATTGCAGCAAAATGCCATTTGTTTAAGTGAGCTTTGCTCACTGAGCTGTGCACAGTTTGCTGTGAGTGAAGGCCTTTGACACCATCCCCCACAGCAAACTCCAGGCCAAGCTGTCAGCCCATGGCTTGAGCAGCAGCACTCTGAGCTGGGTTAGGAACTGGCTGGAGGGCTGAGCCCCAAGAGTGGTGGTGAATGGTGCCACATCCATCTGGCAGCCAGGCACTAGTGGTGTGCCCCAAGGATCAGTGCTGGGCCCCATCCTGTTCAATATCTTTATTGACCTGGATGAGGGCATTGAGTCCATCATCAGTACATTTGCAGATGACACCAAGCTGGGGGCAGGAGTTGATCTGTTAGAGGATGGAAGGGCTCTGCAGAGGGACCTCGACAGGCTGGACAGATGGGCAGAGTCCAAGGGCAGGAGATTGAACACATCCAAGTGCCGGGTTCTGCACATTGGCCACAGCAACCCCAGGCAGTGCTACAGGCTGGGGTCAGAGTGGCTGGAGAGCAGCCAGGCAGAGAGGGACCTGGGGGAACTGGTTGTGAGTAGGCTGAAAAAGAGTCAGCAGTGTGCCTAGGTAGCCAAGAAGGCCAATGGCATCCTGGCCTGCATCAGGAACAGTGTGGCCAGCAGGAGCAGGGAGGTCACTTTGCCCCTGTACACTGCACTGGTTAGGCCACACCTTGAGTCCTGTGTCCAGTTCTGGGCCCCTCAGTTTAGGAAAGATGTTGAGCTGCTGGAAGGTGTCCAGAGAAGGGCAACAAAGCTGGGGAGGGGTCTGGAGCACAGCCCTGTGAGGAGAGGCTGAGGGAGCTGGGGTTGCTTAGCCTGGAGAAGAGGAGGCTCAGGGGAGACCTTCTTGCTGTCTACAGCTCCCTGAAGGGAGGTTGTAGCCAGGCAGGGGTTGGTCTCTTCTCCCACTCAACCAGCACCAGAACAAGAGGACACAGTCTCAAGCTGCACCAGGGGAGGTTTAGGCTGGAGGTGAGGAGAAAGTTCTTCCCAGCAAGAGAGATTGACCATTGGAATGTGCTGCCCAGGGAGGTGGTGGAGTCCCCATCACTGGAGGTGTTCAGGAAGAGACTGGATGAGGCACTTGGTGCCATGGTTTAGTTGATTAGATGGTGTTGGGTGACAGGTTGGACTTGATGATCTCTGAGGTCTTTTCCAACCTGGTTAATTCTATTCTGCATTGCTTTGCATGGTTGCCCTGTGCTTCCCATTATTGACCACTTTGAATCTCTCTGCCTCTTGTGCACTGTACCAGCAGTGAGATTCGCATTTGCTTCCCAGTGATGAAAATGCTGGAAAGTGTCAGGCCTCAAGCAATTCCCTGAAGAACCTTGCTGGAAACACTCCCATCTGAAGATGATTCACTGCTGACTGTTACCCTCTGAGATCTGTCAGCCAGCACTTAATCCAGTTACCGTGTGGTTTATTGGTATCATACACTGCTGATTGTTAAAATCAACATCTCGTACTGTCGAATGACAAATGCCTTACAACAGTCCTCCCTAAAGCTGACTTGGAATCAGCCTTGGAGTCAAGCAGTAGGTGTGATATGTGTCAATTAAATGTGTCATCTCATTGCAGAAGGCCCACAAAACTAGCAGAGCTGGTTGTTAAATATACTCCCATCCTTTCATTTGCCAGCATTTCAGACCCGCCATGGAACTCCCAGGAACTTCATTCCAGTCTTGCCGGGCTTGTGGCTGCCTCAGTGTGTGCTCTGTATGTCCTCTGGTACAGAAGGAGCTTCACTGCCCTCTGAATGGTATTTATCCTTTCTGTAGCATTCCTGCACACAGTAGGAGGGGCCATGCTCAGTCAGGGAGCGTACCTGAAGCTCCAGCCCCGACAGTCCCTGGAGAAAATTGAATCTGTGGCATAATGATCCTCAATATCCTGTCTCCAAAGACAGTACTCCTTCTGCTGTATGCCAAGTGGAAATCTGGGCTCAGGGGGAGCAGAGAGGACACTGAGGAGCATTCAACCTTGCAGGGGGGTTCACTGATCCCCAGACTAAACCTCAGACTGCTGCACACAATAACATTGTCCCTCTGGAAAGACCAGTGATGAGGTCAGATCTCAGAGATCAGCCCCAGAGATCACCTGCCAGAGATGAACTGTCCCTGCAGCAGTTTGGCAGAGCAGCAGAGACTCGGGGACAGTTGGAGTTTGCTTCCCCGAAGCACAGTTACATGTGGCGAGCAGAGAAACCTCCCTGACCGAGAGGGCTGACGGCTCACAGGCAGGCGAGGCACAGGCGGAGCCGCAGCCCCAGCCCCAGCCAGAGACCCAGACCCAGACCAAGCCCTACCCGCAGCACCAGCCCCAGCCCCAGGCCCAGCCCCAGCCCCAGCCCCAGCCCCAGCCCCATCCGCAGCCCCAGCCCCAGCCCCAAACCTAACACGGCCCAGCCCTAGCCCCAGCCTCAGCCCCAGCCCCAGCCCAGCCCCAGCCTCAGCCCCAGCCCCAGCCCCGGCCCCAGCCCCAGCCGTAGGCGCAGCCCAGCCCCAGCCCCAGCCCCAGTCCCAGCCCCATCTGCAGCCCCAGCCCAGCCCCATCCGCAGCCCCAGCCCCAGCCCCAGCCCCAAACCTAACCCGGCCCAGCCCGAGCACCAGCCCCAGCCCCAGCCCCAGCCCCAGCCCCAGCCCAGCCCCATCCGCAGCCCCAGCCCCAGCCCGAGCACCAGCCCCAGCCCCAAACCTAACCCAGCCCAGCCCCAGCCCCAGCCCCAGCCTGAGCTCCAAACCTAACACGGCCCAGCCCTAGCCCCAGTCCCAGCCCCAGCACCAGCCCTAGCCCCAGCCTCAGCCCCAGCCCCAGCACCAGCCCCAGCCCCAGCCTCAGCCCCAGCCCAGCCCCAGCCCAGCCCCAGCCCCAGCCCAGACCCAGCCCAGCCCAGACCCAGCCCCAGCCCCAAACCCAGCCCCATCCGCAGCCTCAGCCCCAGCCCCAGCCCAGCCCCAGCCTCAGCCCCAGCCCCAGCCCAGCCCCAGCCCCGGCCCCAGCCCCAGCCGTAGGCGCAGCCCAGCCCCAGCCCCAGCCCCAGTCCCAGCCCCATCCGCAGCCCCAGCCCAGCCCCATCCGCAGCCCCAGCCCCAGCCCCAGCCCCAAACCTAACCCGGCCCAGCCGAGCACCAGCCCGAGCACCAGCCCCAGCCCCAGCCCAGCCCCATCCGCAGCCCCAGCCCCAGCCCGAGCCCAGCCCCAGCCCCAAACCTAACCCAGCCCAGCCCCAGCCCCAGCCCCAGCCTGAGCTCCAAACCTAACACGGCCCAGCCCTAGCCCCAGTCCCAGCCCCAGCACCAGCCCTAGCCCCAGCCTCAGCCCCAGCCCCAGCACCAGCCCCAGCCTCAGCCCCAGCCCAGCCCCAGCCCAGCCCCAGCCCCAGCCCAGACCCAGCCCAGCCCAGACCCAGCCCCAGCCCCAAACCCAGCCCCATCCGCAGCCTCAGCCCCAGCCCCAGCCCAGCCCCAGCCTCAGCCCCAGCCCCAGCCCAGCCCCAGCCCCGGCCCCAGCCCCAGCCGTAGGCGCAGCCCAGCCCCAGCCCCAGCCCCAGTCCCAGCCCCATCCGCAGCCCCAGCCCAGCCCCATCCGCAGCCCCAGCCCCAGCCCCAGCCCCAGCCCCAAACCTAACCCCCCAGCCCCAGTCCCAGCCCCAGCCCCAGCCCCAGCCCAGCCCCATCCGCAGCCCCAGCCCCAGCCCCAGCCCCAGCCCCAGCCCCAGCCCCAAACCTAACCCGGCCCAGCCCGAGCACCAGCCCCAGCCCCAAACCTAACCCAGCACAGCCCCAGCCCCAGCCTGAGCTCCAAACCTAACACGGCCCAGCCCTAGCCCCAGTCCCAGCCCCAGCACCAGCCCTAGCCCCAGTCCCAGCCCCAGCCCCAGCACCAGCCCTAGCCCCAGCCTCAGCCCCAGCCCCAGCCCCAGCACCAGGCCAGCCTCAGCCCCAGCCCAGCCCAGCCCCAGCCCAGCCCCAGCCCCCCAGCCCAGCCCCAGCCCAGCCCAGACCCAGCCCCCCCAGCCCCAAACCCAGCCCCATCCCCAGCCTCAGCCCCAGCCCCAGCCCCAGCCCCAGCCCCGCCCCAGCCCAGCCCCAGCCCAGCCCCAGCCCCGCCCCAGCCCAGCCCAGCCCAGCCCCAGCCCCAGCCCCAAACCCAGCCCCATCCGCAGCCCCAGCCCCAGCCCCAGCCCCAGCCCCAGCCCCAGTCCCAGCCCCAGCCCAAGACCATGCCCAGCCCCATTCCCAGCCCAGCCTCAGCCCTAGACCCAGCCTAGGACCAGCCCAGCCCCAGCCCCAGCCCCAGCCCCAGCCCCAGTCCCAGCCTCAGCCCCAGCCCAAGACCCAGCCCCAGCCCCAGCCCAGCCCCAGCCTCAGGCCCAGCCCCAGACCCAGCCCCAGCCCTAGACCCAGCCCGGCCCCAGCCCCAGCCCCAGCCCTAGACCCTGCCCAGCCCCAGCCCCAGCCCCAGCCCTAGACCCAGCCCAGCCCCAGCCCCATCCCCGGCCCTAGACCCAGCCCAGCCCTAGACCCAGCCCAGCCCCAGCCCCAGCCCCGGCCCTAGACCCAGCCCAGCCCTAGACCCAGCCCAGCCCCACCCCCCGAGCCCAACCCCAGCCCCAGGCCCAGCCCAGCCCCAGCCCTAGCCCCAGCCCTAGACCCACACAAGCCACAGGCCCAGGCCCAGCCCCAGCCCAGCCCCAGCCCAGCCCCAGCCCAGCCCCAGGCCCAGCCCCAGGCCCAGCCCCAGCCCCAGGCCCAGCCCCAGCTCCAGCCCCAGCCGCAGACCAAGCCCTAGACCCACACAAGCCCCAGGCCCCGCCCCAGCCCCCGGCCCAGCCCAGCCCCAGCCCAGGCCCAGCCCCAGCCCCAGCCCCAGCCCAAGCCCAGCCCCAGCCCAGCCCAAGCCCAGCCCCAGCCCCAGCCCCAGCCCAGCCCAAGCCCCAGCCCCAGCCCCAGTCCCAGCCCCAGTCCCAGCACCAGCCCCAGCCCCAGCCCAGCCCCAGCCTCAGGCCCAGCCCCAGTCCCAGCCCTAGACCCAGCCCCAGCCCCAGCCCCAGCCCAGCCCCAGCCCCAGCCCCAGCCCCAGACCCCCCAGCCCCAGCCCCAGCCCCAGCCCTAGACCCAGCCCAGCCCCAGCCCCAGCCCCAGTCCCAGCCCCATCCAGCAGCCCCAGCCCAGCCCCATCCGCAGCCCCAGCCCCAGCCCCAGCCCCAGCCCCAAACCCAACCCTAGCCCCAGCCCGACCCACCAAGCCCCAGCCCCAGGCCCAGCCCCAGCCCAGCCCCATCCCAGCCCCAGCCCCAGCCCCAGCCCCAGCCCCAGCCCCAGCCCCAAACCCAGCCCCAGCCCAGCCCGAGCCCCAGCCCAAGCCCTAGACCCTAACCCAGCACAGCCCCAGCCCCAGCCTGAGCTCCAAACCTAACCCAGGCCCAGCCCCAGCCCCAGTCCCAGCCCAAGCCCAGCCCCAGCCCCAGTCCCAGCCCCAGCCCCAGCCCCAGCCCCAGCCCCAGCCCCAGCCCCAGCCCCAGCCCCAGCCCCAGCCCAGCCCAGCCCAGCCCCAGCCCAGCCCCAGCCCCAGCCCCAGCCCAGCCCCAGTCCAGCCCAGCCCCAGCCCCAGCCCCAGCCCCAGCCCCAGCCCCAGCCCCAGCCCCAGCCCCAGCCCCAGCCCCAGCCCCAGCCCAGCCCCAGCCCAGCCCCCCAGCCCCAGCCCCAGCCCCAGCCCAGCCCAGCCCAGCCCCAGCCCCAGCCCCAGCCCCAGCCCCATCCGCAGCCCCAGCCCCAGCCCCAGCCCCAGCCCCAGCCCCAGCCCCAGTCCCAGCCCCAGCCCAAGACCATGCCCAGCCCCATTCCCAGCCCAGCCTCAGCCCTAGACCCAGCCTAGGACCAGCCCAGCCCCAGCCCCAGCCCCAGCCCCAGCCCCAGCCCCAGCCCCAGTCCCAGCCTCAGCCCCAGCCCAAGACCCAGCCCCAGCCCCAGCCCAGCCCCAGCCTCAGGCCCAGCCCCAGACCCAGCCCCAGCCCTAGACCCAGCCCGGCCCCAGCCCCAGCCCCAGCCCTAGACCCTGCCCAGCCCCAGCCCCAGCCCCAGCCCTAGACCCAGCCCAGCCCCAGCCCCAGCCCCGGCCCTAGACCCAGCCCAGCCCTAGACCCAGCCCAGCCCCAGCCCCAGCCCCGGCCCTAGACCCAGCCCAGCCCTAGACCCAGCCCAGCCCCACCCCCGAGCCCAACCCCAGCCCCAGGCCCAGCCCAGCCCCAGCCCTAGCCCCAGCCCTAGACCCACACAAGCCACAGGCCCAGGCCCAGCCCCAGCCCAGCCCCAGCCCAGCCCCAGCCCAGCCCCAGGCCCAGCCCCAGGCCCAGCCCCAGCCCCAGGCCCAGCCCCAGCTCCAGCCCCAGCCGCAGACCAAGCCCTAGACCCACACAAGCCCCAGGCCCCGCCCCAGCCCCCCGGCCCAGCCCAGCCCCAGCCCAGCCCAGCCCCAGCCCCAGCCCCAGCCCCAGCCCAAGCCCAGCCCCAGCCCAGCCCAAGCCCAGCCCCAGCCCCAGCCCCAGCCCAGCCCAAGCCCCAGCCCCAGCCCCAGTCCCAGCCCCAGTCCCAGCACCAGCCCCAGCCCCAGCCCAGCCCCAGCCTCAGGCCCAGCCCCAGTCCCAGCCCTAGACCCAGCCCCAGCCCTAGACCCAGCCCGGCCCCAGCCCCAGCCCCAGCCCTAGACCCTGCCCAGCCCCAGCCCCAGCCCCAGCCCTAGACCCAGCCCAGCCCCAGCCCCAGCCCCGGCCCTAGACCCAGCCCAGCCCTAGACCCAGCCCAGCCCCACCCCCGAGCCCAACCCCAGCCCCAGGCCCAGCCCAGCCCCAGCCCTAGCCCCAGCCCTAGACCCACACAAGCCACAGGCCCAGGCCCAGCCCCAGCCCAGCCCCAGCCCAGCCCCAGCCCCAGCCCCAGGCCCAGCCACAGGCCCAGCCCCAGCTCCAGCCCCAGCCCCAGACCAAGCCCTAGACCCACACAAGCCCCAGGCCCCGCCCCAGCCCCTGGCCCAGCCCAGCCCTAGCCCAGGCCCAGCCCCAGCCCCAGCCCCAGCCCAAGCCCAGCCCCAGCCCCAGCCCCAGCCCAGCCCCATCCCCAGCCCCAGCCCCAGCCCCAGCCCCAGCCCCGCCCCAGCCCAGCCCAGCCCAGCCGTAGCCCCCCCAGCCCCAGCCCAGCCCCAGCCCCAGCCCCAGCCCCAGTCCAGCCCAGACCCAGCCCCAGCCCCCAGCCCCCCAGCAGGCCCTGCCCCAGCCCCAGCCCCCCCAGCCCCAGCCCCAGTCCCAGCCCCCCCAGACCATGCCCGCCCCAGCCCCAGCCCCGCCCCAGCCCCAGCCCCAGCCCAGCCCCAGCCCAGCCCCAGCCCAGCCCAGCCCCAGTCCCAGCCCAGCCCCAGCCCCAGCCCCAGCGCAGGCCCAGCCCCAGTCCCAGCCCAGACCCAGCCCCAGCCCCAGCCCCAGCCCCAGCCCCAGCCCCCCAGCCCAGCCCCAGCCCAGCCCCAGCCCCAGCCCCAGGCAGGCCCAGCCCCAGCCCCAGACCAAGCCCCTAGACCCACACAAGCCCCAGGCCCCGCCCCAGCCCCAGCCCCAACCCAGCCCCAGCAGCCCAGCCCCAGCCCCAGCCCCAGCCCCAGCCCCCAGCCCCAGCCCCAGCCCCAGCCCCAGCCCAGCCCCAGCCCCAGCCCCAGCCCAGCCCCAGCCCCAGCCCCCAGCCCCAGCCCAGCCCCAGCCCCAGCCCAGCCCCAGCCCCAGCCCCAGCCCCAGGCCCAGCCCCAGCCCCAGCCCCAGCCCCAGCCCCAGCCCCAGCCCCAGCCCAGCCCCAGCCCAGCCCCAGGCCCTGCCCCAGCCCCAACTCAGCCCCAAACCCAGCCCCAGCCCCCAGCCCCAGCCCCAGCCCCAGCCCCAGTCCCAGCCCCAGCCCAAGACCATGCCCAGCCCCATTCCCAGCCCAGCCTCAGCCCTAGACCCAGCCTAGGACCAGCCCAGCCCCAGCCCCAGCCCCAGCCCCAGCCCCAGCCCCAGTCCCAGCCTCAGCCCCAGCCCAAGACCCAGCCCCAGCCCCAGCCCAGCCCCAGCCTCAGGCCCAGCCCCAGACCCAGCCCCAGCCCTAGACCCAGCCCGGCCCCAGCCCCAGCCCCAGCCCTAGACCCTGCCCAGCCCCAGCCCCAGCCCCAGCCCTAGACCCAGCCCAGCCCCAGCCCCAGCCCCGGCCCTAGACCCAGCCCAGCCCTAGACCCAGCCCAGCCCCACCCCCGAGCCCAACCCCAGCCCCAGGCCCAGCCCAGCCCCAGCCCTAGCCCCAGCCCTAGACCCACACAAGCCACAGGCCCAGGCCCAGCCCCAGCCCAGCCCCAGCCCAGCCCCAGCCCCAGCCCCAGGCCCAGCCCCAGGCCCAGCCCCAGCCCCAGGCCCAGCCCCAGCTCCAGCCCCAGCCGCAGACCAAGCCCTAGACCCACACAAGCCCCAGGCCCCGCCCCCAGCCCCCGGCCCAGCCCAGCCCCAGCCCAGGCCCAGCCCCAGCACCAGCCCCAGCCCAAGCCCAGCCCCAGCCCAGCCCAAGCCCAGCCCCAGCCCAGCCCCAGCCCCAGCCCCAGGCCCAGCCCCAGGCCCAGCCCCAGGCCCAGCCCCAGCCCAGCCCCAGCCCCAGACCAAGCCCTAGACCCACACAAGCCCCAGGCCCCGCCCCAGCCCCTGGCCCAGCCCAGCCCCAGCCCCAGCCCCAGCCCCAGCCCAAGCCCAGCCCCAGCCCCAGCCCCAGCCCCAGCCCAGCCCCATCCCCAGCCCCAGCCCCAGCCCCAGCCCCAGCCCCGCCCCAGCCCAGCCCAGCCCAGCCGTAGCCCCAGCCCCAGCCCCGCCCCAGCCCAGCCCAGACCCAGACCCAGCCCCAGCCCCAGCCCCAGCCCAGCCCCAGCCCAGCCCCAGGCCCTGCCCCAGCCCCAACTCAGCCCCAAACCCAGCCCCAGCCCCAGCCCCAGCTCCAGCCCCAGCCCCAGCCCCAAACCTAACACGGCCCAGCCCTAGCCCCAGCCCAGCCCCAGCCCAGCCCCAGGCCCTGCCCCAGCCCCAACTCAGCCCCAAACCCAGCCCCAGCCCCAGCCCCAGCTCCAGCCCCAGCCCCAGCCCCAAACCTAACACGGCCCAGCCCTAGCCCCAGCCCTAGCCCCAGCCCAGCCCCAGCCCCAGCCCCAGCCCAGCCCCAGCCCCAGCCCCGCCCCAGTCCAGCCCAGCCCCAGCCCCAGCCCCAGCCCCGCCCCAGCCCCAGCCCCGCCCCAGCCCAGACCCAGACCCAGCCCCAGCCCCAGCCCCAGCCCCAGCCCAGCCCCAGCCCAGCCCCAGGCCCTGCCCCAGCCCCAACTCAGCCCCAAACCCAGCCCCAGCCCCAGCCCCAGCTCCAGCCCCAGCCCCAGCCCCAAACCTAACACGGCCCAGCCCTAGCCCCAGCCCAGCCCCAGCCCCAGCCCCAGCCCAGCCCCAGCCCCAGTCCCAGCCCAGCCCTAGCCCCAGCCCAGCCCCAGCCCCAGCCCCAGCCCAGCCCCAGCCCCAGCCCCAGCCCAGCCCCATTCCCAGCCCCAGCCCCAGCCCAGCCCCATTCCCAGCCTCAGCCCCAGCCCCAGCCCAGCCCCAAACCCAGCCCCAGCCCCAGCCCTAGACCCAGCCCAGCCCCAGCCCCAGCCCAGCCCCATTCCCAGCCCCAGCCCCAGCCCAACACCATGCCCAGCCCCAATCCCAGCCCAGCCTCAGCCCTAGACCCAGCCTAGGCCCAGCCCAGCCCCAGCCCCAGTCCCAGCCTCAGCCCCAGCCCCAGCCCCAGCCCATCCCAGCCCCAGCCCCAGCCAAGCCCCAGCCCCAGCCCCAGGCACAGCCCCAGCCCCAGCCCATCCCAGCCCCAGCCCCAGCCAAGCCCCAGCCCCAGGCCCAGCCCCAGGCCCAGCCCCAGTCCCAACCCAGCCCCAGCCCCAGGCCCAGCCCCAGGCCCAGCCCCAGTCCCAGCCCAGCCCCAGCCCCAGCCCCAGCCCCAGTCCCAGTCCCAGCCCCAGCCCTAGACCCAGCCCTAGCCCCAGCCCCAGCCCCAGCCCTAGCCCCAGCCCCAGCCTCAGCCCCAGCCCCAGCCCCAGCCCCAGCCCTAGACCCAGTCCCAGCCCCAGTCCCAGTCCCAGTCCCAGCCCCAGCGCCAGTCCCAGCCCCTCCCCAGCCCAGCCCCAGCCCTAGACCCAGCCCTAGTCCCAGACCCAGCCCTAGACCCAGCCACACCCCTAGACCCAGCCCAGCCCCAGCACAGCCCCAGCCCAGCCTCAGGCCCAGCCCCAGGCCCAGCCCCAGCCCCAGCCCCAGCCCTAGACCCAGCCCCATCCGCAGCCCCAGCCCCAGCCCAGCCCCAGCCCAGCCCCAGCCCTAGTCCCAGCCCTAGTCCCAGCCCCAGCCCCAGCCCAGCCCAGCCCCAGCCCAGCCCCAGGCCCTGCCCAGCCCCAGCCCAGCCCCAGCCCTAGTCCCAGGCCCAGCCCCAGTCCCAGCCCAGCCCCAGCCCCAGCCCCAGGCCCAGCCCCAGTCCCAGCCCAGCCCCAGCCCTAGACCCAGCCCTAGTCCCAGACCCAGCCCTAGACCCAGCCACAGCCCTAGACCCAGCCCAGCCCCAGCCCAGCCCCAGGCCCAGCCCCAGCCCAGCCCCAAACACAGCCCCAGGCCCAGCCCCAGGCCCAGCTCAGCCCCAGACCAGCCCAGCCCCAGTCCCAGTCCCAGCCCCAGCCCCAGCCCCAGCCCCAGCACCAGCCCCAGCCCAGCCCCAGCCCAGCCCCAGCCCTAGACCCAGCCCTAGTCCCAGCCCCAGCCCCAGCCCCAGCCCAGCCCCAGCCCAGCCCCAGCCCTAGTCCCAGCCCCAGCCCAGTCCCAGCCCTAGCCCCAGTCCCAGTCCCAGTCCCAGCCCCTCCCCAGCCCAGCCCCAGCCCTAGACCCAGCCCTAGTCCCAGACCCAGCCCTAGACCCAGCCACAGCCCAGACCCAGCCCAGCCCCAGCACAGCCCCAGCCCCAGCCTCAGGCCCAGCCCCAGCCCCAGCCCCAGCCCAGCCCCAGCCCTAGACCCAGCCCTAGTCCCAGCCCCAGCCCCAGCCCAGCCCCAGCCCAGCCCCAGGCCCTGCCCCAGCCCCAGCTCAGCCCCAAACCCAGCCCCAGCCCCAGCCCAGCCCCAAACACAGCCCCAGGCCCAGCCCAGCCCCAGACCAGCCCAGCCCCAGTCCCAGTCCCTGCCCCAGCCCCAGCCCCAGCCCAGCCCCAGCTCAGCCCCAAACCCAGCCCCAGCCCCAGCCCAGCCCCAAACACAGCCCCAGGCCCAGCCCAGCCCCAGACCAGCCCAGCCC